>JACEVL010000068.1:132500-315000 GCA_020284085.1 Aporrectodea caliginosa
ACCTGCTTGCAGGTGTTGCCCTTGGCCTTCGCGAATACGTAGACAGCCACAAGAAGTATCGGAATGTTTGAGGCAAGGGTCATCATCCAGCCAATGGCATCAGCCCAGACGGGGTACGCCTGACCTGCGTACATGACCGGGCTGTACCGGACAAAGCTGAAGATGAGGATAATCTGCAAAAATACGCAAACCACGTAGTAGCAATCAGGTTATAATAATAATAACAATAACAACATAATAACACTAGAAATTAAAATGTAACATTGAGATTATAGGCCATTGTAGAATGTAAACCAAAATGCGGTTAGTAATTGGTGCAATAATAAAGGATATACTTACTTACTTACTTTAACAATAATAAGAATAAGAATAATAACAACAATAACAATAACAATAATAGCATGAAATACTGGTAACAGCAATCAAGCAACGAATGACAATCACCACTCCACTCTTCCCTCTTTTGCCTCCACTCGCCACTCTTCTCACTTAATTTCTCCATTCTCATCACTCTCCCCTCTTTATCCTCTCTTCTTCCTCTCTCCCATCTCTTTATCTTTTACCCCGCCCGACCACAGTCTGTGTCTTTGTCAAAATGGGGTTAACTGTACCCACCAGTATGATCAAGGGTGAGATGAACTTCCAACAGATACGCCAGATCCTAGGCAATTTGCGCTTCAGCATCATTTCAATATGCCCCATCATCTTCTTGTCACCTGTAACAGGTAAGTAATAATTAATAATAATTAATAATACTAATAATACTACTAATAATAAAAACAAAAACAAGCTTCCTATTCCAAAGACTCTCGGTAGCTGTCCAACACGGGAACGGCCGGAACGCCATCTGTTTTTCGTCGACCTTACCATGCTAAATTGCTCACTTTGTTATAATAATAATAATAATAATAATAATAATAATAATAATAATAATAATAATAATAAGTATCAAAACCTTCGATTATTCTTATGGTTAATATCAATAACACAACAACGACAACAGCAACGACGACGATGTTGATTATGGTGACACCGATAATCCAAATAACAAATGGTCTATGATACTGTATCCAGCATTGTTCTTTCTGCAAAGATATCTACAAGTGCAGAGCTACACTCTCTTCAGTTTCTCATTGACCTCTCCGCTCCTTGGTCAGGCATACTTTTTGTTCCACGAGTTAGGACCACTATGGCCCAAACTAGATGGTCCTCCCTATGGAATGCCCTTCCCTCCTCTCTACGTGCTACCATTCTTTCTGGGTCTCTTCCTACAGCCTTCTCCCACCTCAAAACCTTCTTCTTATCTACGGCTCTCGCACTGGGAGCGCTACTGAATGGCCACTGCTGTGAGCGGCGCTATATTAATTAACAAATGCAAACCAATACATTCTAGGTGGGCTAATGATGTGCACTCGTAAAATTATTCATGCTCGTATGCCTCGAGGGAGAACTGCTCTCTAAAATTCGTGAAATACAAATGCCCGCAGAAAACACGGAGCCGCAATATAAATATCAGTACAGATCAGTGAATATCAATAATGGAACATGTGAATATATCAATTGGAGTCATCAAGCACACCGAGATGTAAAAAAAGACACCGATAAGTACTTGAATATTAATGCGACTGCATGAATATTCATAACAGACCAACAATTAAAAACCATTCTGCCTTAATGGGGGTAAAAATAAGTTCATTATAAGTACTACCACGTCCATCTAACTATTGCACTCAAGTACCACCAGATGAAGCCAAAACAAGTGCAGGTTCACAGCTTTGCCTGAAGCCCATCGATGATGGATCAAGAGCTACCACGGCTTAAAGTTGAACTTCACAACCATATACATCGTGTCTCAAAATAAACTGTGCTAAATTGTTTCTGTCAGATCTTCGTCAACTTTCCACCAATTTTAATAATTTTTGGTAGGTAGATGGCAAAATGGATGAAATTTCATGCTGTATATAAATTTTCCACCTCACCTGACTCATATCACCGCACTACCCTGCTAAACACAGATCTACGAATTTTGTATATAACGCTTAAATTTTATTACATGCAACAATTAATTAGCACGCAGTAAAGTAAAATATGGTTTACTTAGCAGAGTTTTTAATTGTTATGACAGATCTGCTTAAAAGTGTTAGAATTGGTGATCGAAATGTGCCCCGCTTACACGGACACAAGCGCTTAGACGGCGACGCCACTGGCCGATAGCAGCATCAACGATCGACTGGTCAAAGCGCGCCGAATTCACCGGATCTTAACCCAGTCGACTATAGCATAAAATTATGGAGTGTGCTGCAGGAGAAAGTTTACAAATCCAGATAGCCAACGTCGACGAACTCAAAACGCGTCTGATCGACGAGTGGGCGCGCCTTGACCAGTCGATCGTTTATGGCGTCGCCGTCTAAGCGCTTGTGTCCGTGTAAGCGGGGCACATTTCGATCACCAATTCTAACACTTTTAAGCAGATCTGTCATAACAATTAAAAACTCTGCTAAGTAAACCATATTTTACTTTACTGCGTGCTAATTAAGTCGTCAGATAGTTTGTTGCATGTAGGCCTACTAAAATTTAAGCGTTATATACAAAATTCGTACATCTGTGTTTAACAAGGTAGTGCGGTGATATGAGTCGGGTGAGGTGGAAAATTTATGTATAGCATGAAATTTCAGCCATTTTGCCATCTACCTACCAACAATTATTAAAATTGGTGGAAAGTCGACGAAGTTCTGACAGAAACAATTTAGCACAGTTTATTTTGAGACACGGTGTATATACAGTCAGTCTGTGAGGAACGACAGACAGATGGACACACAGACGGACAGACAGACAGATGCAAAGACAGAACCACACACAGACAGAACTACACAGAAACAGACAGACATATAGATATACAGACAGACAGATAGACAGATGCAAAGACAGAACCACACACATACAAATGGACAGATAGACAGACAGACAGACAGACAGACAGAAACCACAGACATAGAGATATAACCACACAGAAAGACAGACAGACAGACATACGAACATCCAGAATACAGATGGACGGATAGACAGATGGACAGACAGACAGACAGAACCACACAGACAAACATAGACAGACACACAGACAGACCCACACAGACAAACAGCATACCGTAGATCCAGTTGATAGCAACACACTCTGAGATGGCTATGATGAGGACACAGAATCCCGCGCTGTAGTGGTCCATCAGCTGGAGAACGTACATGCCACCCTAGAAGAAGAACACCAGATCAGGTCATCTTCAACACACTTATCAACACAACACTTTACGCTACATCTATTTATTATTACATATGCGTTTAATATGAAAACCAGTTGCCACATCGCAACAGGGAACAGAAAATGGACTACAACTGAACTGAAAAAGTCTTTAGAGCGTCATTTTTGGCTTAAAGATTGTGGGCCAGATTTTACTGATTGTCGATATAGGATTCTTGGGATAAAATTACGGTCGTCCTTAGCTGGCAGATTGAATTCATGATGCCTCTGACGAACACCCAACACCCCGACTACAAAAGAACTCGGGTCTCAGAGAAGGGACAAACCTGTGCTCTCCACGTTACAATGCGAGTGCTTTAACCACTTGTCCATCATGTACAGCGGAAATAAGCAGTCATTAACTGCATATTAATAGCATCTGATATTCAAGCAATAAATCAATTGCTCATTAAATGGCAGCTGATAATAAAATTAACGAATTAATCCAAGTTCCGCAGCCTTGACACTTTAACGACGAGCATTTACTAAAAGCGACTGGGAAACAAATGCGGCTCGTCGTTAAAGCGTTAATCCTTGCTCGACCTTGTAGGGGGGCCGATAGCGCATTGGATAACATCTGGAGTAGAGAGCGAGAGGTACCGAGTTCGAGCCCGTAGGGCGGACGTGCTTTGTGTTTGCAGGCTGTCTGTTCTGTTAGTAGTTAAGATTTATGTCTTCTGTCATTTGCGTTCTTGTGAATTGTTTCAATTGCATAACTGTAAACTGGTTGCGATGTGTCAACTGGATTGTTTCAATAAAGGAAAAATTATTATTATTATTATTATTATTATTATTAGCGCCTGGCTACCTGTGTAGTGCATGGAATCCCAAGAAGGAATCCGATGACGGAGATGACAACGATGGCTGCCACACGGTACTGCCATCTCTTGACGAGGAAACTCCAGTTGTCCATGATTCCAGTTATGATCGTCTCCACACAGACCATCTGAACACAGAACACAAACAGTTGCAACATTACAATCATTTTATTCATTTCATACATGTACAACATTTCATACATTTACATCATATTTTACATATAATTTTATTTACATTATTACATACATTTTTATCCTCACATCATTGCCCACATTTATAACATTGCATACATTTTCAGCTTTGCATATATTTACAACATGTCATACATCACATTTTTTACATACATTTACATCATTACATACAGTTTCATCATTACTTCATTGCATACATTACAAAAATTTACCTCATTACATACATGATTATTACACTCAAATGTATTGTCATCATCATCATCATCTTTATTACTTTGATCTTTAGTAACCTTGTAATAATTTCTTATCAGTGTTATCTTCGTCATCATCATCGTCTTATCATCTTAGATGTAGATACTGCCGTCACCATTTCTGACTCTCTTTTCATTCGAATTTCTTGCAAAGCCCAGCAATCAGTCGTCTCTCATTTGCATTGGATACAACGTCATTTCTTTTAATCATCGTCGACGTGATTATTTGCAGAGCCTTTTTCTGCAACAAGACTATTTCTAAATGTCATTGCCAGCCGGGGGAGGCTTTTACTCGGCCACACTGACAGGCAAGCAGACACAGGCAGGCAGGCAGACAGACAGACACAGGCAGGCAATTGACGGTCAACGTGGCCATTAATGTTATTGGTCCTCCTCTCCAGCCATTTCCCATTCTGCCTTTCCTTCTCCTCCTCCTCTTCCTCCTACTCGTGATCAGCGTCGTCTTGCTCTTCCTCCTCCTATGCCTCCCCTTCCTCTTCACCTCCATCTCCATTTGGTATCCCCTTCCTGCTTCTCGTGCACCTTGTTCTTCCTCTGCATCCTCCTCCTCTCTTCTCCGTTTCGTTTTCCTCCTCTCCCTTCTTCTCCTACTGTTCCCTCCTTGTCTGACCTCTGCTGTCCTCTCTTCCTCCTCCTCCTTCCTCCTCCTCGTCTGTTTCGTTTTCCACTTTTCCTCCTCCTCCTCCTCTGCGCTGTCTCCCCTCTTCTACCTTCTCCTCTGTTTCGTTTTTCTCCTTACCCTTCTCCTCCTCCTCCATCTCTTCCTCCTCCTCCTCCTCATCTCTCTTATCCTCCTCGTCATCATCATCGTGGGTAGTCCTAATCGTCAGACGAGCGATGGTATTATGGAAGCTTCGTTTGCTTCGAGCGACAAGGCTTCTTATATTTGTCGGGTAGTGTTACGGAAGCAGCGGGTGAGCGACGACGACGATATGAGGGGGCGCTGTGCAAAGACTATACCCCGCATTGTCACTGACAGAGGCGTGGAGGGAGTAGAAGAGCGTCAATGGATCTGGGACACTCGAGTGGCCTCCGGACAGTTACTCCCCGTCTGTCTGTCTTTCTCGCTCTGTGTCTGTCTATGTGTCTGTCTGTCTGTCTGTGTCTGTCTTTCTCTCTCTGTGTCTGTCTATATGTCTGTCTGTCTTTCTCTCTCTGTGTCTGTCTGTCTGTGTCGTGTCTTTCTCTCTCTGTGTCTGTCTATGTGTCTGTCTGTCTGTGTCTGTCTTTCTCTCTGTGTGTCTGTCTATATGTCTGTCTGTGTCGTGTCTTTCTCTCTCTGTGTCTGTCTATGTGTCTGTCTGTGTCGTGTCTTTCTCTCTCTGTGTCTGTCTATCTGTCTGTCTGTCTGTCTGTCTGTGTCGTGTCTTTCTCTCTGTGTCTGTCTATGTGTCTGTCTGCTTTCTCTCTCTGTTTCTGTCTATGTGTCTGTCTGTGTCTGTCTTTCTCTGTGTCGTGTCTTTCTCTCTGTGTCTATGTGTCTGTCTGTCTGTCTGTCTTTCTCTCTGTGTGTCTGTCTCTGTCTGTGTGTCTCTGTCCGTCTTTCTGTCTGTCTGATTGTCTGTCTGTCTGTCTGTCTGTGGACGCCATGTCGTTACCGAGTTGACAATGAGAGATCGCATTTCGATCTCGTTGAAGAATTGTATCCGTAATGATGGATGCTTCAGACGCTGAGCTTACAATGAGATCCCCCTGCCTCGATCAGATGCTTCGCTCCCTGAAGAACTTATCCAGTGAAGCTTCCGTGGATTTGGTGACATGGTTAGCTTTAGATTGCGTTTGAAGGTCACATAGACCAATGTCTCTTGGCGCGTTCCAAAGTGCAGTCGATGATCTGTTAGATACTGCGGAGTTTAAAGACTGGATTCCTCTATCGGCTTAGAAATGCTGTCTCTAGGCTCGCTTAGCACTGCATTTTTTTTTGAACAGTTGACTGGCTTAGTGACTGGCCAAGACTGACTGTTGCAAACTGTATGCAATGGATTAATTATGAAAATTTATGTAATGATGCAAACATAATGTAAAAACAGTTATGTAAATGCATGTAATGTTGTAAATGTATGCACTATGCAGCTATGAAAATGTATGTAATGCCATAAATGTACGTTAGACAGATGCAGGACGTGTTTCTCACCTGACTTCCGATCCCCAGGAGAAAGAGCATGAAGAAGAAGAGCAGTGACCAGAGTGGAGCGATCGGCATGAGGCTCAGAGCTCTTGGATAAGCAATGAAAGCCAGACCAGGACCTGAAACAGAAAACTCCCATGGATGAAATAATGTCAAACATACAACACATCCACAGACCTGGTTCTTTTTAAATGCATTTTAGAAAATTCTGGATCTTTTTAAATGCACTTAAATTCATTTTATAAGCTTCTAATTGTTTTTAAATGCACTTTAAATGCCATATAAATTCTGCGGGACACAGTGGCCGATTGGTTAGAGCGCTCGCCATGTGACGTACAGAGTGCGGGTTCGAGCCTCTTCTCCCAAGAGGGTCACTGTGTAGGGACCTTGAGCAAGTCCTTCACTCACAGTTGCTCAATACCGCCCATTGATGCTGGGTCATTTGTTATTGGCGCTTAACAAATGAATAAAAATACTAATTAGGTGATTCTGTATAGTGGGACCCATCCCAGATTTTTCCATCACACCTATTCACATAAACCTGATTTGTCTGTATATCTTTCCAAACACTGGTGCCGTATAAAGTAATTTCAATCAATCAAATCAATCAATCAATCAATCAATCAATCAATCAATCAATCAATCAACCAATCAATCAATCAATCAATCAATCAATCATTTATTTTGAATCCAAACAATCGTTTTACAGTTAAACAGTTGCAAATCATATAGACAATAGAAGGCCACAAGGAAAGGCCATAAAGGGATCATTGTCATTCATTTATGCATATGCATACCTTAATGTGAGTGGCATTTAAGCCTAAAAATGGCAGTGAACCAGAAATCTGGAAACATTTAAACAGTGCCACTAAGGCAGTGTTTCTTAACCAGTGTTCGACCGAACCCTGGGGTTCGGTGAGCCAGTTCCAGGGGTTCGGCAGAGGTCTCTGATATATATACATATTCAGGATCAGTGAGTGTGAGTGAAAAATCATTTGCTATTTTATTTTTATTTTTCGACTTTTATTTTGTATTGAATGTATTAATATTGTATCACATTTTTGATTCAATTTTTTTATTTCCTTTTGTTCCCATTAGTTAAAAAATTATTGTTAAAACTTGAGGGGTTCGGTGAGTGGTCATGGATTTCTCTTGGGGTTCGGCTCCCTTGAAAAGGTTAAGAACCACTGCACTAAGGGCATCTCACACAGGCCAGTGCCAATGACCTTATCACAGACAGCACCATTTTCTTTGGCCTGGGCTGTGTTACGGCATTGTTATTTTTAGTGTTGTTGTTGCTGCTGTTGTTGTTATTTTTTCGCCAAGGTGGAAATGATCCCTCAGGCTCTAAGAAACTAACCAAAAAAGCATTGTTATTATTGTTATTATTATTACGAATTCCTCAGCCATATGTGGTGCCACAGTTCTAAGTCAATCGTCTAAAACAGCGGTGCCAGCAAGGTACCTGCAAGGGTGAGATGTTACCTGCACAAGTGAGATGTTTACCCGCACAGGTGAGATGTTACCTGCACAGGTGAGATGTTACCTGTACAGGTGAGATGTTTACCTGATTTGATGACTTCATTGATGGGAAGCTCATACTCGTTGGCCATATACCCAATGATTGAGAAAACAGCAATTCCAGCATAGAGACTTGTCGCAAAACTCACGAGGTTAATAACAACAGCATCCCTATTCAACAAGTTTACACAAACAACTTCTATGGTGACATAGAAAAAACACAGACTAACCACAAGCAACAGAAACTAAAGAAGAGCAGTCCCTTCAAGCAAGCCTTGAGAGACAGCCATAGATATAAACCATTAGCGACTTCATTTTCTTAGCCTCAGCATAATAATACTGATAATCAGATCATGGTCTCCGTACAGTATTTCTCGACAACCCCTCTGACTTGACGAAGCAATTGTCAATATGCTTGTCCCGTGTGCTTCGCTTAGAAGTAGCGCTGTATAAATGTTTTAGTTTATGATTACGATTTACATTACAAGTTAGTATCCGTAGTCATCTAGTTACTTAGTAACGTCGATCACACAAAACTACTGCAGAAGGTATCAAGCAATGGAAGACCAAAACCAAGCCGCACTCAGGTCCATATCAAGATCAGCCCACTAAGACAAAGCCTAAGGTATATGTGCAATCTGAAAAAGGCAACTCAAGCCTTATGAGGAGAATGAAATGATGGTAAATAATTACAGTACATTCAGTCAAACCACATTACACGATTGAGAAATGTAAATTTATGTAACGTTGTAAATGTATGCAATGAAGTAATGATGGAAATGTATGAAATGATGTAAATATATGTAACTGTATGCAATGAAGTAATGATGAAAATGTATATAATGTTAAAAATTATGCAATGAAGTAATAATGAAAATGTATATAATGTTAAAAATTATGCAATGAAGTAATGATGAAAATGTATATAATGTTAAAAATTATGCAATGAAGTAATAATGAAAATGTATGCAATGATCTAATTATAAGTAAATGCATGCAATGAAGTAATGATGAAAATGCATGTCATGTTGTAATAGATGGATATGAGATGGCATAGATTTTACCTGTAGCAGTTGTGCGAGTGGCTGTTGTAGCTCGACATGGTGATCATGCCGCCCCAGGCCAGGTTCAGCGAATAGAAGAGCTGGGTAGCTGCCTGGAACCACACCTAATTGCAACAGGTAAACACACGCTTCATAAGATCCTCTGTCTATTCTACAGTGTGTGACTGTGACATAGTGGCCGATTGCTTTCAGCATCAACTTGTGATGTGAAGTGTACAAATTCGAGCCTCCTCCCCTGTCACTGTGTAGGGACCTTGAGCAAGTCTGTGTTCTTTCTAGATTTGATTCCCTCACCAGGCGTGGTTTCCTGGCTAGGATGTTGTACAGCTAGGCCAGAGTGTTTTTAGTTTAATTATTATTTACTAACTTTTCTGCTACTATTTGATAACTTTGTATGTACAGCGCCGTGCGTTTGCCAGCGTCTAATAAAAAGAACACACTTACTTACTTAAGTCCTTCACTCACTATTGCTCAGCACCATCGATTGATGCTTGGTCATTAGATAACGACGCTTACCAGAGGCATAATATCAATAACAACAACTATAATAATGTAATGTAATTGAACATTTATATAGCGCCCCTTCAAGGTATCTACTATCTACTCAGAGGCGCACTCTGCGCTAGCCTTCATGATGTTAAATGTCATTACAAACAAATATATTACATCAGTTAGCAAAACAATGCACAGTAAGCTGAAAGAGTCACCAGTGGCGGGCCCACGCACACACCAACCAACGGATTCCCGTCGACAGCTGAAGATGGCATGGATGTAATAATAAAAATCTGTACTAAAATCTGTCCTTGGGGTACAGTTCAGGGGTCAAGGGAAGCTGGGGCCAAACACAACAGCAGCCAACCCTCCTCCTCCTCCAGCCATCCTATTGGTTCCACTCCAAGACAACAAATTGCCAATTCCATTGTTACGCGAAATTGTCAATATCATATGAATGCTGTGCAGACTGCAGAGAACTTTTAACCCCCTCGCAACCATAACCACAGACTAGTTCCCACCACACATACATCATGCTTTCTCTGTTATATTGGATGCCCTTCTCAATAATGCACTGAAAAATCAAGGTTCTTCCTTCCTCCCTCTAAGTCCAGTGCTCCGCCCCTCCAACCCCCGCTTCACTGCAAGCCCCTCCACTTGGTCAACCGAGCATAGGATGTTATCGATCCCATATATACCATATCATCATCCTTGCTCTCTGTCCACTGCAGGATTTATCAAATAATAATAATAAAACTAAAAATTATAATAATAATAATATTTGTTTATTAATTCAAACTGACAAATACACTCTTGTTGCTAAAGCGTTAAAGATCAGAACTTCAATTAGTGTAGAACTGTATATTCAGCAAGTTAACGCGCAAACGTGTACCTGTATGTGTGTGTGTGTGTGTGCATGTAGTGGTGAGAGTGTGTGTGTGTGTGTGTAGTGGTCTGTGTGTATGTGGATGATCAGTGGTAGGCCAGACGGTCTAAAAACTGTTTTCTTGGCTGTGCACGAGTCGAGAGCACCTCCAAGTAGTTCCTTTGAAGAGGTGCTATATAAATCCTTGAATGAATGAATGAATGAATGAAGGAATGAATCTTACGTCTGGGCTGAGTAGTTTCTCCCAGGAAGGTACAATGAAGTAGATGATTCCGTCTATAGACCCCTTCAGCGTTACGCCTTTCACCACGAGCACGGTCAGCATCACGTATGGAAACGTGGCAGTGAAGTAAGCCACCTATGCAGAAGAAGCAATGGAAACATACAGGTTAACCAGCAGCATGCAGTAAGAGAACAGCACGACCTGGAAGAATTGAAGGAAGGATGGCTGTGGGAATACCCAAGATGGACTGGATGAAGCTACAAAGAGGATAAGGAAGTGGCATCAGACCAACAGACAGACATACAGACAGGCAGGCAGACAGACAGACAGATAGACAGACAGAAACAGACAGACCGACCGACAGAGACACACAGACAGATAGACAGACAGAGAAAGACAGACAAACAGACATACAGACAGGCAGGCAGACAGACAGACAGAGACATTCGCACTGACAGACAGACAGACAGGCAGACAGACAGACAGACAGGCAGACAGACACAGACAGAGAGACAGATAAAGAACACATTACATTAATGCTCTTCAAGTCAAAACAACATTAATATACCTCATAAACTAACTACCATAACAAAGAAATGAAAGATTAATTACCTTCCATAAACACAACAAATACCTTACTTACCAATACACCAAAGCACTAAAAGATTGATTAAGTTCTCTATAAACGCTACACTGCCTTACCTACCAATTATACATCAAAGCAATAAAAGATTCATTAACTTCCCCATAAAACTACAATGCCTTACTCACCAATACACCCCCACAGTGCCATACCTTGATGAAGTCCATCTTAAGCATTAAGTAAAAAAATACGAACCAGCTCAAATCATTTTCCAGATCATTACCACAGGACAACCGGGAGGCAGTCAATCCATTTGATGCACGCTCAGCGTATTTTATTATCTGGACTGCGAACATAGGGCTTCATTTATCACTAGCACTCTCTTCCCGTTCTACCTTCTTAACAGCTCAAAGTCAATTGCACACCTGGGTACGGTCTGATGAGCAGTGTCTGGTATATGCAGCACCTTAGTGTGGCCAGTGTCTGGTATATGCAGCATCTTAGTGTGGCCAGTGTCTGGTATATGCAGCATCTTAGTGTGGCCAGAAAAGGCAGCATACTCTATGGGGGCGTTGGGGAGCGGGCCTTCAGAGAGGGTGACACCGAAATTACAAAATGACTGTCTAAAAATTTTTGCAGAGTTTCAGCAGAAATTAAGTATTTTTAAATTAACAATAACCCTAATCCGACCCTATTAAACGCAGGACGGCCATGGGGTGACAGCATGAGTTACCACACTGGGTGACACAAACCCTAATGACGCCACTGCAATTATATTATTATTATTATTATCATTATTATTAATCAAATTTGTAACATGTGCACAGTCACATTGAAATGTGAATCTGAGGCACGGATAGTCAGCCACTATGAAAGAGGCAGTTAGATATCCAAATGCTTGAAAGTCAAGGAGAAATAGTGAGTTTTGGGCCGCATTTTGAAGGAAGTGAATTTGAGCTACGAAGAGAGAGAGTTGCAGTTGATTCCATTCCTTGTGGCAGAGGCATAGTTCATAACTGTTCTGCATCGTGGCTTAGCTAAAAGACCCATGCTTGATGATAGCAGGCAACGAGAAGGGATGTAAGGGGTTACCGGTAATAGTGATTGAAGATAGGAAGGTGTGCTGGCCCTGAAGGTTTTGTAGGTCAAAATATACCATCAGCATACTATTATATACAATGGCATATGACCGCATATTTTACAGTAGTATGCCGTGTACATAAAATGGATATTCATACAGCACTTGTAACTTTCCTCAGGTCTGATCCATAAAATTAATCAATAGTATCCTTCATATGACGTGTCTAATGTTTATTTGACCTTTTGGGTCACATCAATGACTGTTGACTGAGTTTAAACCCCATCAGAGCCCATAACTTGTCAATGGTATATTTTGGGTGGTAAAAAGGACATAAAACTTTCATCATTATTATCAGTTCCATCCTGATGCCAGCCATTTGGCGGTGATGGGAACAAACAAATGATCCACATTGTCCTTGGTCATTTGTCAAATCCAATAATCCCCTCAATGTTAGTCCAAGTCTCATTATGTCCTCATTTATATGGTCTATCGATCGTAGTCTTGGTCTGCCTTGTTTCTCTTTCCTTTGGATCTTCCATGCAGTGCTTTGTGTGGGATTCAGTCCCACCAGTTTTTTAGACATGGCCAAACCATCCAAGCCTTCGTTGAACGACTTTGTCTAGCAGACATGTTTGGACACTAGGTTTTAAATCCCTGTAATTTTCCACAGCCAACTCATTTCCATTAAGAATTCTTTCATCATCTTGCTTTCGTGTTGTCCAGCATTCCAAAACGTTCATAAACAGTTACCATTTTTCCGGATTAATTTTCTCCATATGTACCCTAACCCCAGTTCGACTTTCCCCTCTATCAGACCCGCCCTTTCCTCCCCAACTAGTAGGTTTCTTTCTGTGTTTGTCCAGCTGTTCAATCCTGTGGACTCTCTGTATGTGTCACCGGAAATAACTCGGTGACTCAGTGACCATTATGGAGCCACGCTCTTCCCTTGCTCAGCCCTATAGGACAGTGGTGTGGTGCCAGATCGGTCCATGGGCAAAGATCGTTCCTACTCCGTGTGGTACCAGAGCGGTTCCAGAGTAAAGATCGTTCCTACTCCGCCCATTTTTGCTGTCAAGGCACAGGTACCGAGTCGAACTTTAAAGCATCCTGTTGTCTTGATAGCAACAGATGATAATAAAAAATAAAATTTTAACACACCTCGAAAAAAGCTCAAGCAGTTTGCATTCTTACCGTCTAATTAGCATAACATAAGTCTGACAAGAGTTTTAGTTGTCAAAAAGCAGCTGGGGTCTGAAATTTTAGATTACCAAAATACACGAAAACGGGTAAAAATGTAATGTTGTAAATGTTGCATATGAAACAACCAATGACTCGCGAGATATTCTAGTGTCCTGACCCCTTGCAACATCTTTTCAGTTCTTTAGCTGAGGAGTTAGAGGAGCTAGGGAATTGAACGGTTTAACCCTCTCAACAACTAAAACACTGGTTCTGACGAACACGCATGGACAGCAAACTATGACGTCATCGGTCACGTGACGACTCACAAGTTATTCCAGTTTCATGACCCTTCCCAACATTTTTTCCAGTCATTTAGCTGAGAGGATTAAAACAGCCAGGTGGTTGAACCCATCCCAACAACTAAAATACCGGTTCAAACGTACAGTGCGACAGCACACTCTTATCTGATGTCATCGGTCACGTGACGCACTTACATTATATTTCGGAACCGTTTTCGCACCGGTTCCGAAATGTCTCTACACCAAGGGAAAGTGGAGATCGGTGACTCACTGACCTTGCCACTGGACTTGATGCCGCGGCTGACGAAGGCGGCGACCAGTATCCAGGAGAGGACTAGACAGAGACATAGGCGCCACTGGACGGCACCGAGGTTACCAATGTTATGCTCCGGTCCCTCAGACATCAACGCCAACCTACACACACACACACACATACTCATCATAATCATCACCACCACCACCAAGATCACCATCATCATCATCATCACCAACACCACCACCACCACCACCATTATCATCATCAACACCAGAAAACCTTTATAATTAGGATGATTTACCAAAGATAAATAATATTTATGATTCATCAAATATAAATAACGTGAACAAACAACTTATAGACTGCATAAATAGTCTAAATCCAGAAATAGAGAAACTTTCATGTTAGCCAAAATGCGGTTTGCAATGGGTTCTACAATAAACAATATTCTATTCTATTCTATTCTATTCTATTCATCATCATCGTCATCATTCACAGTCATCTTCAAAGTCATCGTAAAAGCCGACACAGAGAGGCATCGCCTTTGCATTGGAAGCAAGGACCAGGGTGGGTAATAACTTCATAAGTGGGTGCTACTTGTGCCTCTGCAGGGGCTCTATTGTTACCAGCAGTCCTTAGGCTTAGAACTATATCTGCTTGCTATTAGCTGCATATCCAGTGAGAACTCTTGTTTTAAATTATATTGCCTTCTTCCTGGCGATGGCTTTTACTCTGTGGCATTTGGCTAAGGAACAGATGTGTGTTACTCAAGCCTCGTTAGTCTAGATCTAAGCACGCATCTATCCATCTCTCTACCTGGCTGCTTGTCTGTCTGTCTGTCCGTCTGTAGATTGTGTCTTTCTGTGTGTCTGTCTGTCTCTCTATATGACTGGCTCAGTTTTGGAGTTGCTAGATAATTGTGCATCAGTCCAAAGGCCCTACAACCCTGCCGAAATCGGTTGACAAAATCCTATACTAAAGACATTGCCTTTACAAATTAAAATGCTTAATGCTTCATTTTGAGACAGGGCAAAATGCGGCTAGAGAGATAGGAATGGGGACCAAAGCATCCCCTGGTCAGAAAACTAGAGTACCCGTCACTTTGTCAAACCCTTTGAGGCCGAGAAAATAGGGTAGCTAATACGAAGTTTCACACACCCAAGGTCACCTTGGACGTGAAGCTTCGTTTGCCGGAAAGGAAGGTACCACGCACACCTTGCATGGCACCATCCCTTCACGCAATGGCAACAAAGAAACCCTACACCGCTACGGAATAGTTCTGACATCTGGTCGCACTCTCCTTCAGAGCTGCGGCTCCAAAGCCAACGAAACCCGTTGCATGAGCAGAGCTGCTGCGGCAGGTACACAGGGACGCGGGCACAAAGGTCATAAGAAGCCAAGGGGTAGTAGAACGACACTGCCTTGGCCCTCCCGTGACTAACCCTTCGTTCTACTGCCCTAAGTCGCCGCTAAGCCTTGTCGCCGTGTCGCCTGGCTTTCCCCTTGAACGATGGATTTGTCTGTTTTCTGCTACTGGTTAGTCTGAAAGTCTGTCTCCGTAACGCTCAATGTCTCTGTCTGTCTGCATAACAGTATTAGTCTGTCCGTCCGTCCGTCTGTCTGTCTCTGTAACGCTCTCACCACGCCTCTCTACACGTTGCCTGGGTTTCTGTGTCTATCTATTTGTGCCTCTTTTGTACGTCTCTCTATGTTTGTTTGTTTGTCTGTCTCTCTCTACGTCTCATGTCTGTAGAATTGTCTGTGTTTGTGTCATTATCTGTCTATCTCTGAATGTCTGTCTAATTTATCAATCTGAGTCTGATTGTTGTGTCTGCCAGCAACACACAACCACGCGCACGGCAGGCGGGACACAGAGGTCAAAGAAGTGGGTCATGACCCGACCCAGTATGCACATCAGCAGAGGTCGTTGTCCTCGTGATCCGGTGAAAGAGCTCTGGTGGATTGGTGGAGCGACCTTGACCGAGGGCTCCTGTATTATCCAGAGGTACTGGCCTTGGCTTACCACAAAATGTATCATCTTCATCATCATCATGCATACATATATACATACTTATGCATAGAGCATACATAAATAGCCATAAACAATACATACATAATACATATGTATAATACATACATATGCATTTACATATACATATACAATACTCACATATGCATATACATATGCATATACAGTACTTACATATGCAATTAGAGCTGTACCGATATCGCTTTTTGCCGATTATGCCGATACCGCGTATAGCCGATTATTAAATTGCCGATACCGATACCACGTATAGCCGATTATTAAACTGCCAATAACCAATTAAAGGGACCGAATATTTTATTATTTGTTTAGTCAAAATGTTCGGTTCCGAAACATAAGCCAGTAATCTATCGTCACAACTATAAGGGTGGACATTTAAACTAAGTTGGGAAGTTGTTAACGATATGTTTTAATGCGTAAATAATAACGGAAGTAAAACGATAGATGAAAATCGATGAAAAACTTGGAATATGCAATCATTCAAGTAAAATTATTAAATTATAACACAATTTTGACATCGGCACCGATTAACCGATTATTTCTGCCGATACCCGATTATACCGATTGTTCTAATAATCGGCCCGATTACGCGTATGGCCGTTTAATCGGTACAGCTCTATATGCAATACATAAATAGCGATAAACAATACATATATAAGTAAGTAAGTAAGTACGTATATCCTTTATTGCAAAATATATACATATGCATAGACAATAAAAAATATGCATATATAATACATTGATAGAGTTGTGGAAGAGGAGTAAGTGCTAACCGAAAGAATTCATCACTTGGTGACGTTCGTGCGATGAAATCACCGGTGTCGTTTAGCGTAAGGTTGTTGCAGAACGTAAAGTTCTGGTCGAGTGGAACGATGTCTGTTCCATTCACGGTAGTTAGGTTGTAGCACTCTGTAATGGATTAACATAATACGCTATAGGATAATTGTAAGTGTAACTTATAACTTCTATTGCGTTAGTGTCTAATGCACCAGACATTAGCTGACGATGGTGCATCTAAACCAAGCTGTAATCAGGTCAGGGTAAGATATGAGGGAAGAAGAGCAGTTCCCTAAGCTAGCCTTGAGGCAGCCATTGGTAGTGTTAGCAACTTCATTTTCTTAGCCTCGGCATATGAAGGCAGGTGGCCAGTCCTCTTCCTCACCGTCTCATCTTCCCACTGACAGTGTACGGTCAGTGTACTCATTATAGCTGAGTTGGCTAGGGGTACAGATGGAGCAGAAATCTCGACACAAATTTCAGTCCTGGTGGGGATTTGAACCCCCGCCCTCTCGATCGACAGTCCAACACACTAAACACTATACTATCGAGCACCCCCATACTAGGCAGCAAATTCCAAAGCTTTGCACCAGCCACCTGAGTATGTCTGAGAGTATCAAACATGCAAGATAAATGCAAGACACTTGCAGAAGAATCCCTGTAGAAACTCATCGAACAGACCCTCCCTGGGTTTGAAGAATCTCTCAGCAGGATAAACATAAACAACATTTCAACGTAAGGACAAGATTTTTAACCTCCCACGTTGTTTATCATACACAGCTCTACCTTGGATAGCATTTACACACTCTATGATACATGCACATATTTGCAACGTAAGCTCATCTTCGTAAAGGTAAAGAGGTCATTCCCTTACCAAATGCATGAAGCTGATGTAAATTCATCTAACCAATACAAGCTGCTTTATAATATATGCATACATATATATATTAAAATATTCGTTTATTAATTCAAAATGACAAGTATGCTGTAAGATTACATGATCTAGTAGTAACAGATGATAACAAGTTCAACAGGAGTCGAATTTAACTGCACGGTAGCCTGCAAGGCGCCCATCTGTCCCACTGCTCATTTACCATCGCCCCTAGGGAGTGGAAGGCTGAGTCAACCTTATATAGCGTCAGCATTCTGCGTTTATCATCAGCTAATTGTATACGGATGAGACAGGACTGAACACAACCGCCCGTCAGACATCAACATTTTCTAATAAATTGGAAAAACACAAGTGCCAGGCAGCCGACCGAAACACGTCGACGACAAAAACCAATCCGGATCTCAATTTCGACGAAGCTCCCGATTCAACAACGGCCGCGCACCAAAGGAGACGTACATTTCCTGCCAGTCTGTATTTGAAATTCAATAATTCTGGACATCACGTCCAGCTGCGTCCGGCAAAAAGCAACCGGATCGATCGGAAGGCGCTCACAGAAATGCCCGTTGTCATGTTTTCGTTAGATCTCGGAGGAAGTTAATAGGATCTGGCACGAGTTCATTCGGAGAATCTCCATCCCTATTGATCCGGGATGCGAACGTCAGGCTGGGTCTGACGCAGAAGCATTGCGACAACGAAGCCAAAAATATCCGGATACGATTAAAAACGAACCGTCTCAACGTGGAAAACGAAAGCACCTTAGAAATGCTAAGAATAGCTGCTGTCAATTTCTGGCTGTCTCAACGCAGCTTTATGAAACTGCTTAAGCGGAATTCACTTTAAGTAAGAATTAATTAAAGAGAGTAGTGATCCACTTATTATAGGATCTACAAGAAATTCTGTGTTTATGAGCCTCTTACTGACTGATAATAATAATAATAATATTAATAATAATGCCGCGGCCTTTAGGGGCTCCTTTATGCAACACGATGGAGACGAGAACCCGTAAAACACTTTTTTTTAAAATAATAACAATAATAATAATAATAAATAATAATAATGTAGGGCCTTTCCAGACAATTTATTTTCTACAATAGATAACAATGAAGTCCTTGAGGGATCCTGTATACCTCGGGGTAAAAATAATAATAATAATAGACTGATGGAGTACAAGCAATGATTACACCGGTCACTACAAGAGTAGGTGATGCATTAACGGTTAACGATTTCTACAGCAATAGTGTCTGATGCACAAACAATGGCACATCAAAAACAAGCTGCAGTATCCAGATAGTCAGTCAGTCAGTCCATGGAAACAGAGAGGTGGTGAAAGGTGGATAAGCCCGCTGAAAGAGTCAGTTAGGTGTGGCTGAAATGATACAAAATACCGAGCAGAAGAAACAGATGCAGGGAAAGAGCTCCAAATTCTAGGTCTGCAACCAAGAAAGCTCGCACGTCAAGATCTCGAGATTGCATTCGAAATGCAACATTGTACCTGCATCTGCACACACCTCTGCACATACAAGGATTCGTCTAGCGCTGATGAGTTCTTCCAGGTGCTACACGTATCAGCCAAATACGCACATTCCTTGTAGGAAAACAAATGTTCAATCTCTTCCTCGCTTGCTAAACTTATATATATGTTAAAGGGAATGTGTATTTTCAGGGTATATGTATATACCCCAGGGAATGTGTACATATACAGCGTTTAAAGTGGGTAAACGCGTGGGAATGGCATTCCCACTGCTCTCCAAATTCTTTGCTTGCATTCCCACTGCTCAAAGTGCAATAGAACCCTACTATTGCAGGCGTTCCAATAAAACTCTTCTTCGGAGTTTCCACTGCTCATCAAAACCACTTTAACCACTGCATATATACCCTAACCAATGCGTATTTAGGGTATATATACATCTAACCTTAACCCTAACCCTAACCCCAACCCATAACCCTAAATTTTCAGGGTATATACATAATACCCTAAAAATACAAATTCCCTGTAACATATACGCCTTGCCTCAGCAGCCTCATCAATTCTCATTTATCCGAAAAAATGCCCCATTCCCTACTCACTTCCTACTCGGTCCTCTTAAGCATCCACTGACGTACGTTGATGGTCAACAAACGCCCTTAATACAGTCAGCGCCCTTAATCGCTGCCAATCAATCCGCCCACGGGAATTTACACCACACGACAGAGGGAAAAATCGATGGGGGGGGGGGCGGGGCGACGGGGGGGGGCACTCGAACCCCTCAACGATGAAACTCGATCAGAACAACGATATCACGATCCTGGCGGGCGAGAGAGGCAGCGAAGAGCTCCGCTCGATCGCTTGCTCAGTTGCTCATTTGCTCACGAGGTCGAGAGATTACGGGAAAGATTTGTCGCCAGAGTAAACAGATGAGTCAGACGTGAGCAAACGGAGCTCATTGGGGGCGTATACTTACTCTCTGCCCTTAGGAGATATTGTTGGATAGAGACCCACGGGAATGACGAATGAATCTGGGGAAGAGATGCTCTGCTTGATGCAAATGTCATCTGACCAGTGCTGAGAATATGAAGAGAGGCGGCAGCCAGTCTCCAATTCATATGTAGTCCTTTGTCATATGAAGTCCACATGGCAATAGTCCCAAATGGGCTTCAATATATCTTATGCGTTGGTGACGGTTGGTCTGGGATGCATGATGGTGTAGTGGTTAGTGTGCTGGACTGTCAACCGAGAGGTCGGGGGTTCAAATCCCTGCCAGGGATAACATTCGTTTCGAGATTTGGCTCCATCTGTGCCCATAACCATCTGAGCCACAATGAGTACACTGACCGTACAGTGTCAGCGGGAAGATAAGAAGGTGAGGACTGGCAACTCGCCCTTATATGCCGAGGCTAAGAAAACGAAGTCGCTAACTCTTCATACCCATGGCTAGCTTAAGGGACTGCTCTTCTTCTTCTAAACAATAACAGAGCAACTTTAACAAGTACCTCACAAAGAGCTGCCAATGCTAGTGCTCAGTGGTTCAACAAGAAATTGCCAGTCTGAACAATTTCCTATATTCATTAGACATTAACACGCTAGACCAGTGGTTCTTAACCTTTTCAAGGGAGCCGAACCCCAAGAGAAATCCATGACCACTCACCGAACCCCTCAAGTTTGAAGAATAATTTTTTAACTAATGGAAACAAAAGGAAATAAAAAATTGTACCAAAATGTGATACAATATTAATACATTCAATACATGAACTACTAACAGTTAACTAACTGTACCAACACTACCAATTGCACCTTAATGTTTCCTTTGTTGTTGCCATTTAAAATAGCAAATGATTTTTCACTCACACTCACTGACCCAGATAATGGTATATATTTCAGAGGACCTCCACCGAACCCCTGGCACTGGCTCACCGAACCCCAAGGGTTCGGTCGAACACTGGTTAAGAAACACTGCGCTAGACTCAACAGTTAACCTTCAAAGTAGGATGACCAAAATAAAGAAGACATGCACCTTCTCTCAATTCTTTGACCGGAACCTCGCTGCAGTACTCCGTGTTCCACTCGTTGTTGCACGACGCCCACGGAAGGTTGGACGTCAAGGAACCAAAAATGTAGTAGAGAGAGATTGCGATGATGATATTGTAGTAGACGCTAACGAAAGCATTGAGTATGCTGTAACCTATGCCGATACCTGTGGAAGAAAAAACAACACAGATAAGATAAGGCAATAACACATCTGTGCATGCAGAACAGAAAGAAGATAAGCTAGGATAACATATAACGCAGCCAAGACAAACAGATGCACAGACAGTTAACCTTGACTAGATAAAGGCAAAGCGATACCATGCCAACCATAGCCGCTAAAAATACCCATGGAACAACATGCATTGAAAGAAAAGGCAGGGCAAATGTAAATTTACACGTTGATATACGATGTTCAACTAACATTTGTCTCTTTAAATACAGAATTTGCGGTCACTTGACAGCGCAGATCATTATTGATTGATGTGTGTGCACTAGTTAACTAGTTTTATCAATCAATCAATACTTTTATTGTTCACCATAACAGTTCAAACATAATGGTAGACAGTTTTGTACATTCAGTGACAAAAGGGTAAACCCAAAAGAACCCAAGGTTCCGCTAACAGGGTCACCTAATACAAATAGTCATTAGACAAGCATACTTTGCAGTTCATCATCTTATGCTATACAATATACATGTTGACTTTTTGATCGCTAAGTCACAGTTAAGTCATAGTTCAGTCATATTGCTCCCATGTGTAATTGAAGGAAGAAGATCATAAGGATTAAGACAGAGGTGGGACTTCAATTTGGAATGGAAAGCTTGTGGGGTGATAAGTATAAGAGCCTGAGGCAGATGATGGTGGGAGAGTAGTGGTATTGGTGAAGGAACTGAGAATATTCATGGGAATTCAGTGCACATCATGATAACGTCACTAGAGAAGTCATTAGATTCAGAGCCTGAGCACTGCTTCTCTTCAGATGTTTTGATCTAATCGCTGATAAGAACAACTGCAGTTCAATCCTTCACTGAATCCCTTATCTGATGGAGATCTGACAAATACATGGGAAACTCCCAACATATTCAGTCATTCATTCTGAGAATTTATATAGCACCTCTTCAAGAGACCTACTCAGAGGCGCTCTCTGAGCAAACCTACTGTATTATGATGTTAGAAGAGTCACCAGTGTCGGGCCCACGCACACACGTGGAACCAACTAACGGATTCATGTCGAAAGCCGAGAATAGTTAGTTGACAGATGGCACGGACGTTCAGAGTCCCTGGGCCAAGTTGCATCGATAAAGTAGATCAGCCAGATTTCTGGGACACGTCAACATAACCGACTGAGCCACCCTAAACCACTCAACCACCACAGCCCCCGACTGGGTGAACCAAACCTGTTGGATACACACGATATCAGCCCGACTGACAGACAGTACATTCAATCGTAAACACATCAATACCATGAAGCACTAAAATTAGCACCGACACGACCTAAATATAGCACAGCCCGCATCGATTTCTGGGACACGTCAATAACCCTCGTAATGTACTCTTCAACAAACTGGAAATCGTACGCTGGCAATCTATTAGATGGACCGTACGGAAAAGGATTAAGGAACAGCATACATGCGTCTCAGATATATGCTAGGCCAGAGAAATCGAAGTCACTTAGACGCCCTAGTCGTGGCCCCCTATCGACTGGCAATTCTTCTTCTGGCAGATGAGGTTGCTAGTGCCATCACCAGCGAGATAAGGACCCGATGGTACACAGCTGAAACGTGTCTGCCGACAGAGTTTAAGTTCGCACTGTGCCACAGCTGTATGAAGGATAGGTGCTGTGGCCCCATTGGACGAGGTTGTAAGCGCAGCACCACTAGCCTGTCCGAAATCGGTATAGTGTGGAGGGATGAGACTGAAGGATTTCCAAGTGGAAATAAGGAAAGCAAACATGAAAACACATATCATGTTCATTCATTCATTATGAGAATTTATATAGCGCCCCTTCAAGAAACCTACTCAGGAGCGCTCCTAGCCCAGCCACGATTAAAGAAAACAGACTTGAGTGTGATAGGTGCTGTTTGGATGTCCTGGCGACAGCTCGGGCAAGTGAATTTTTGGGAAAGCTGAGGACGCTCACGCGGAGTGAATTCACATATGTTCAAACTTCATTCACAGCCTTGAAAGGACAAAAACATTGTCCCATATTAGCTTGGCTCACTGTGTATCTCCGCAGGTCCTTTAATTCGGCCGATCAGGGTGTTATTGTTGTACCCCGTGCTCGTTTCTCGATAACTTGGCCCAGAAGCTTTGCTTTTGTCGGTCCTGTGGCCTGGAACAACCTTCCTCATTAAACTAGAGCTGAACTAGTCACCATGTGTCCTTCTCTGTTCTGCAAGAGTTGAAATCTATTCTCTTTGAGCGAGGATTCTCCTTGTGACCTTGTCAATCCTCCTTGTCGGGTCAGGAGCGCTACTGATGAGTTGCACTTTAAAAATCTTCATTTAATTTTCTGTTTTATTAGTAGGCCTATACATGCCGATCAGCCTTTATCCAATTAAGACTGCATAAAAATTTTCCACCTAATACTTTTCTTCAACGACCTCTACAAACCATTCTTAAGATACGTTCAATCCATAATAAATTATAACACATCCCCTTGAGCCATTAACATCAGCATTGCAAACCGTCTCGGTGATCAACTTTAATTTCACACTTCAAATGCCAAATTTCCGACGACAGTATTTGTTCATATTACAAAATTGATGCACAATCGATTTCGGTCGGCGAGACTTTTGTGTGATCAAGTTTTTTATCGGCTATGTCTGATTGGCAAACGCCAGCTGTGGCAGACGCCTGTAATCGTTTAGCAGGGATCAACTGGCAAGTAATTGCAATGTAATGTAGCGTAAATCTCTGAAATTTAACGCCACATTACTGTCGGCAAAAAGGATCTTTCATTCTCTCTTTCTCTGTCTGTCTCTGTCTGTCTCTCTCCCTCTGTCTCAAGTTTCTCTCTCTCTTTCTCTGTCTGTCTCTGTCTGTCTCTCTCCCTCTGTCTCAAGTTTCTCTCTCTCTTTCTCTGTCTGTCTCTGTCAGTCTCTCTCCCTCTGTCTCAAGTTTCTCTGCCTCTGTTTCTGCCTCTCACATTACAGGATCTCTCTCTTTCTCTGTCTCTGTCTCTTTCCCTCTGTCTCGAGTTTCTCTCTCTCTCTGTTTCTGTCTCTGTTTCTGTCTCTCCCTCTGTCTCTCTGTCTTTCTCTGTGTGGGTGTCTCTCTCCCTGTCTCTGTCTGTCTGTCTCTTTCTCCTTGTCTTGAGTTCTCTCTGTCTCTCTCCCTCTGTCTCGAGTTTCTCTCTCTCTCTTTCTGTCTCTGTTTCTGTCTCTCTCTCTCTTTCTGTCTCTTTCTCTCTCCTTGTCTCGAGTTCTCGCTCTGTCTCTCTCCCTCCCTCTGTCTCGAGTTTCTCTGTCTCTCTTTCTGTCTCTGTTTCTGTCTCTCTCTCTTTCTGTCTCTCTCCTTGTCTCGAGTTCTCGCTCTGTCTCTCTCCCTCCCTCTGTCTCGAGTTTCTCTGTCTCTGTTTCTGTCTCTGTTTCTGTCTCTCTCTCTCTTTCTGTCTCTCTCTCTCCTTGTCTCAAGTTCTCTCTCTGTCTCTCTCCCTCCCTCTGTCTCGAGTTTCTTTGTCTCTCTTTCTGTCCCTCCCTCTGTCTCTCTGTCTTTGTGTCTCTCTGTCTCTGTCTCTGTCTCACTCTGCCTCATTCTCAATCAACGATGGCAATTTATTGCATCACGTCGTTATTCAGGCTCCTTCATTACTGTCGCCACCAATTATGATGCAAGTCCGGACTAAACGTTAGTATATTAGTGACTCATCTTGCTCCAGCTCATGTAGAATCTTATTCCACACAGTACCACCACCATCAGTACCACTTGCAGAGTTTTACGGCAACGGCATAGTGCTGCTCTTGGAAAAGTCTAGTAAAACATTATCTACTGATGATTGAATGTATATGTGCTGTTACATTACTTTACGTTACATTACATTGCTTTGCGTTACATTGCTTTATGTTACATTACTTTACGTTACATTACATTGCTTTGCGTTACATTGCTTTATGTTACATTGCTTTACGTTACGTTACTTTGCGTTACATTACTTTACCACCACAAATAGCTCAGAAAACATTTTCCACTCATCTTACGACACACCTTTTTAGATGTCCCAGATAGCCATGTTGCAGCGCCTCTGTGAGGTTTTTAAAAAATGTGCTATATAAGTGTTCAGATACATACATACATACATTACCCCACTTGCTGCCCTTATCTGTCTGCCTGGTAATACCACTAAAGGTTAGAGTTCACACACGATCCGGACACACACGCAAACAAAATGACGGGCGATTAATCAGTGAATTTCGTAAAAGCTCGACGTCAGGGCCGACCAAGCCATGAATTATAGATCACGGAATTCGGTAAAGACTGGGAATTAGACAGAGAGACACAGACACACAGACAGACAGAGACACAGATATAGACAGAGACAGACAGACACACAGATGGAGAAACAGACATAGACAGACTAACAGAGCCACAGACAGAAAGGCAGACAGAGAAAGACAACGACACGGACACTTCAAATAGTCGGCCAAGAATGATGAATCCTAGAATACCGTGTACTTTTTAATGGAAAAAACACCCTAATGAAATTCCTGGCTGTGCGGTGGGTGGTGGGTGGTTCACGATGCAGTACAAGCACACCGCCATCACTGTACAGGTGGTATGCCAGGCATGACAAATGACCAAATTTAATGAGCTTCTGCTACAGATGCTGAATGACATGAATGATGAATCTGTTGCTCAGTGCACAAGTGCCCGGTATGACGTACTAGGTGAATGCCCAGAGTTATCTGCTGCTAGTAAGCCACGTAAACAACACTTCTTATGACGCAAATACATCAAGAAAACGTCAAGAAATACAATTCAGTAAACGCAACTGGCATACTTGGCAGTGGCACAGTGCCAAAAACTTATCACTGCTCAGGCAAAAGTGAATACTTACAGTCTGAAACATAATGCCAAAACTACCGCCACGTGCACGTCAACGAATAACAAACCCTTGAATTTCACCGAGCAACCGATAATATTTGGCATTTGGAACAGAAAACAGACTCCGTGAATTGCGCCCAGCAGGCCATGATGATGAATCAGTCAGTTTTATTAACTTTCCTAGCAGCAGCCGCTTGATATTAATCAAAACAGACTGAGTCACAATTTGACCCCGATGATGATGATAACCATGAGACTCCACTCAAATATCAACCCGGCAGTCCTCAGATACCAATAAAACATCCCGCCATCGTGTACGGGTACTACACTGTATATATATGTTTGTTTGCCATACTCTTCCACGCACGGATGTTTCAGATGTTCCCAACAGGCTCTATATCTCTGCTTCCCAATCTGTTTTGCCTACGGAACCATTTTGAACTGGAAATGTTTTTAACAGAACCCAACCTAAACAAAGTAGGCCTAGACTCTGGTACATGAAGCAGACCACTAGACCCTACAATAATAACAATCTTCGTTTATTGATTCAAACTGACATGAAAGCAGTATGATTACAAGTCATAGTATGAACGGATGATCGCAAGTTATTACAGGAGTCGAATTTAATTGCATAGCAGCCATGCAAGGCGCCCATCTGTCCTACTGCTCATTTTACCAATGCCATCTGGCGAATGAAAGGCTGAGCGGACCTTCTGGGAGGGTAGTAGGAATCGATACCGCGTTCATGCTGATCTTCTGTTCTTCATGCTGGAGTATATTACCAGACACTGAACCTGTGTGAGACGGTTGAGGGCTTGCAATGGTCCCATTAGTGTCTGCTCTGCCATGCACTGACTGTTTGTTTGCCTATGTGTGAATAGGCCAGCAGCCGGTTACACAGCCTGTGACGAAAAGCCAACAGGAACAGGTGGTTCTTAAGCCGGAGGGTGCTTCTGCCACTCAATGTCTCAATAGGAAGACAGGCAAAGGATCAGCGGCTTTAGGAACAGATTGTAAAGACTCTGATGTTGAGACAGCTCTTAGTTCTTTCAGAACAATAGCAAACAGGGACAATATGGCTACAAATAGCAGAACATTTTTTACTCACATAATTGCGTGTATTCAGTGAATGGTAGAGCTAAGAATAGCGTTAATAATTGCGTGCATTCAGTGAATGGTAGAGCTAAGAATAGCATGAATCATTGCATGCATTCAGCAAATGATAGAGCCAAGAATAGCGTGAATTATTGCGTGCATTCAGTGAATGATAGAGCCAAGAATAGCGTGAATTATTGTGTGCATTCAGTGAATGATAGAGCCAAGAATAGCGTGAATTATTGTGTGCATTCAGTGAATGATAGAGCCAAGAATAGCGTGAATTATTGTGTGCATTCAGCGAATGATAGAGCCAAGAATAGCACGAATCAGAGTCAGCATTTAACCGAGAACCGACTGCACACCAAACCGCCGACGTGATTATAATCGTGGTAGAACGGTAACGTTTCGACAAAAGCCTCTGATTGAACAAATGCCAAGCAATTGACGCAAATCATGGCCATCTCTCTCTCGTTTGACGTCGCTTGCTATACGACCTCCGCCACAATCACGTCGTTTTTGCGCTCGCCTCGCGGAAATTCTACCCTCCCCGGCCGGTGCTGTAGCAAATCGGTTCCACGGCGAGCACGGTTCCTAATCAGCCGTTTTCACAATATAGTAAGGCGAATTTTAAAGTACCCCACTCATGGGCGTATTTAGGGGGTTTACGGGTTCAAACCCCATCTCTCAAATAAATTGCCGAAATTGTTTTCACATGCTTGTATATGCGAAATACAACTTAATAAGCTGAATAAGCTGGTGCCCTGCGCTTGGCTTTCGAGTGGCACTTTAGAAGTTTGGAGATTACGATTAACTTTTGCGATCATAGCCAATGGGAAACCCCACGAAAGCTAAAAACCTCCATCAAAATTTGTTTCTGGCTATGCCCATGAGTCCCCACTGTCTTGATAGCAAAACTGAAAGGCTGATGATAGTCAGGAAACATTGCAAATGGAACTTAGGGGCATTCAGAATGACAGTCACATGAAGAGAGCTGTCCAAGAGCATGACCTCTTAACATTTTGTAGACATTATGTATCACCAGAGGCTTTTCCAAATCAGTCCAACCCTGCACTTACGTATATTGCACTTTTTGGCAGTTGTGAACAGCTTTTCACCAGAATGGCAAAAATTAAAAAGCTCGAGATCACTGCTAACAGATGGACATCTAACTACAATACTTAGAATAGCAACATCAAAATAATGTTGATGATTGGCTGCTGATTAATGGAGTTTTAGTATGCAGCGGCTTAAGCTAATTTCCATTTATTGGCCATCACTGTGGAAGTCCATTAAGCCCACGTATCTCGTGAAAGGGTTATCGCGTTTCAGCGTCCACCACACGTTGAAAAGCTGCCCATCAAACCGTTAGACCAATTTCACCACAAGCAATCATGAAAGTGCAGTACAAGTCCCGTGAGACAAGAATGAGGCCTTACAAAGTAACAACAAAATAAATACAGAGAGTATACATTTCAAGCTTCTCTGGGATGAATCCTATTCTGAGATCAACTGGCTTGGCTGGACAACGCGCCCACGCTGAACGTGAGCCTGCATACGGACTAAGAGCAGACGAAGGCAGGACACGGCCTCCCCATCAAGAAGGACTTTGAAGTTGGAGCCAGTGACGCAGGGAGTCAGAGATCTTCTAGGCGAGGCAGAAGCTGACAGGCTGTGTGCGCACACGACGGAAGCCACGTAACGCGGTCTCTGAACTTCAAACGGAATTTAAATCGACAGACATCATTACGGCTATCGGTTGAGAGGTGACAGATGACCGGGGAGAGGGTTGGCCAACCGGTTAACGCCCCCAATTTTCACCTGTGCGACCGAGGTTCGAGTCGCGGGGAAATAAATGGCACGCTGGCTGTCAACTTTACACGTCTGTGGCCCGGGTTCGAATCCTTGTGCTTGTTGCTGATTAACGACACTGTGTCATAACAAAGATGATTAGTGTTGCCCTCCTCCTTTTTCCAGGCTTGGGACTGGCACTACCATAGTTCGAGTAGTGGCAGAGTTGGGTTCGAATCCTGGTCTCGTCATTGTAACTGTTATTGAACATTTATATGGCGCCACTCAAATAGCAAAACGAACTGGAGGCACTTTCCGCCTAGCGTATTAAATGGGGTTAAAATTTAAATGTCATTAACAACTATAATTACAAAAGTTTGTGAATCAATGCAGAGTAACGTAGTAAACTAGAAACTATACTGCACTGTTGAACTGGAGAGGCTACGACAGGTATCATTGTTATCGTTATTATAATCATCACTATGATCATCATGATCATCATATCATCACCACCACCACCACCACCACCACCACCACCACCACCATCAATCATCATCAATTACCATTATTTTTATTTGACCATTGGCATATTTAAGAGATCATTAAAGTTAAAACTGTTTACTCAAGTAAAGTGATGCTCTTGCGTATATTTGTGCTGTAGTTTTGTCTTTCATTTTGATGTTTCCACCATCATCATCAATCAATCATCGTTATAATTATTTTACCATTGGCATATTTAAGAGATCATTAAAGTTACAACTGTTTAGTTAATAAGTGATTGATGCTCTTGTGTAGGCCTATATTTGTGCTGTAGTTTTGTCTTTCATTTGGATGTCTCCTTTATTGGTCCTTGGTTTGCTAATCATTGTAAAATTTAAGAATCGTTAAGTTACAACTGTTTAACAAGTGATGCTCTTGCGTATATTTGTGCTGTAGTTTGTCTTTCGTTTGTCTTTCCATTTATTGGTCCTTGGTTTGCTGTCTTTTTCCCCCTTTTTGTTTCTTCCCTATAACCGTCATTACCCCCGGGTAATATACTAATTAATTGACTATCCTGATTCTCAATGCCTTTCGTTTTACTGTGTCCTTTAATGGTGCTTGGTTTGCTCTCTTTTCTCTCTCTCTCTTTCACTTCTTTCCTCAGACTATGACCTTCATTAATATTCCAGTAATTGACTAGCTTGATTCTCAATGTGAATACATAGGGGTTATTCTGGGTAAATGTCCCTGTTGGATTACCTGTTCTGAGAATCAACCATCCTTGTTGGTTACTCAATTGCCCAATTGTACCCTTATTATGGGTGATGTCTTCAAATAAAATGGGATTGACTGACTGATTGATCATTATTATAATTATTTTTTTATGCCCCGAGGTACATTTGCTCCCTACGGTACATACGGGTTATTCCGGGTAATGTCCCTGTTTGGATTACCTGTTCTGAGAATCCACCATCCTTGTTGGTTACTCAATTGCCCAATTGTACCCTTATTATGGGTGATGTCTCCAAATAAAATGGGATTGACTGACTGATTGATCATTATTGTAATTATTTTTTTATGCCCCGAGGTACATTTGCTCCCTCAGGGACTTAAACAAACGCTAATTAAGAATAAAAAAAAAAAACGTCTAGAATGGAACCTATTCGTCGTTGGGTCCATTGTGGCAAAAGTACCGCGGAAAGCCACCGCATTGAACCGCTGGATTATCACAGATACACGCTGAAATAGGTTGGAGGTCTCGCGTGCATCTCCAGACATCGTGCTGAGGCTCAGTTCCAAGGATAAAATAAAGGCCAGCCCTCAGCACTCACCGGGCCCATGGTTTCGAAGGCCAGGTGGACAAAGTGATGGCCGGCTGCGAGCTGGGTGTACTTAGCATTTTTCCGAGCAGCCGCCATCTCTGCGGCAGCCTCGGCCGTCCGAGAAGTACGTGGTAGTTATGAGACTGTGACCGTCACATCCCAAACCAGGCTCCGCCCAACCCGCCAAGGGATAAGAATGAGACCGTGTTATTATTATTACTATTATTATTGTCGTTGTTGTTGTTGTTGTTGTTGTTTAAGCTAATCGTGCCGATATCTAACGCGCCACGCGTCAACCAATGGCACACGAAAACCAAGTTGCAAAATCAGGTCAATACCCGAACATTCCACCCAGCCGGAAAAGAAAGTATTCAGACTGCCTCTTAAATCCAAAACACGACAATCGTTCGGCGGGGCCAGCTGATAACGACGCGGTCTGTATGTAACCCCCATGCACCCCCCCCCGCCCCAACCACTTCAAACCTCAGGTGCCAAGAGGTTCCGCTACCATGCCTGGAACGTGTGAGTTAACTTTGTCCGGTAACCGTATATCTGTCGTCAAGCGTATAGTTTCACTAGCCCAGATCAAGGTACCTTCAACCACCGCCGTTGTTCAGATCAACGAACTCTTGTGGTTCAGACCGTGTGCCGAGGTGAACTATGCCCTCCGCCAACAGATTAACGATTAGCACAGCGTGTCTGTCTAGACCGGCATACGGGTATCTGCTTACCCCTTGTATACAATATAATACTGTAAATATACTGCAAAATATATTTCCCCTTGTATATATATATATATACTGTAAATGTACTGTATATATGTAATGTATGTATGTACTGTAGAGGAGTTGTGATGCATTTCATAGGAATGTATATTCCCCATACTTAATGCCCACGGAAATGGAGTTTGGATGGGTTTCATAGGAATGTAATAATATACACGGATTTGCCTTGCCCACATGGAGCCCCCACATGACCCACATTCACATATGGGACCCCAGCACAGCCATCTATGTCCCATCTAATGCCCATGGAAATGAAGGAACGGAACTTACAGGCGTAATATACCTGTACGGATCTGCCTTACCCACATCCCTATATGACCCATATTCCCATATGGAACCCAACTGGAGCCCCTATGGGTCTCACCTAATGTCCATGGAAACGATGCCAGGGAGATACGTCCCAAAATCCGCTAACACAAGGTCATTACATGTGGTGCCCTCCTATGTGGAATGATCTCTCCCTCAATCCATAGAAAGATTTTAGTCCGGATCCCACCCTCATCCCTTCATTGCTTGAAGACTTATTTCCTCTTGGCTGTCACGCCGAGAGCGCCTCTGATAAGACACGATAACACTATCAACATGGAAGCATTGTAGTAGTGGGCCCCTCATTCTGGAAGAGGTTCCCATGCAATTTGCGACATGAGCTTCTCCTACTTTCCACGCCTCTATTTCGCAAGCGGCCAAGACCTTTCTGTTCGACCGTGGCCTTGTGTAATCAGGTCGGGAGCACCTCAGATTAGTTGTCTTGGAGAGGTGCTATATAAATCAGCACAACACAGAATCAGCATCCTTGGGTTTGTTTCCAATACCACAGCCAAGATATCCATGACCTTTTGGACCAAACATTCACATCGACGATTGGTTTTCCATTTCCGCCGAGCGTGGCAATCCACCGTGGCAATCCGTCTCTATAATAGATCTTCTTCCAAGCGGTATAGCCATTAGACAAGGGAAAGGCCTCTGGAGATATCTGTTCCACCCAGGCAGCAGATGAATCACACGCAGACTGGTTCCATGCAGACTGGTTCCATTTAGGATCCAATCACACAAACTATTGCAGTTAACGGCATGTATCCTTCATAGCATATAAATCACATAATATCACACATATAATATTTAAAACTTACTCATCCTCATACATATATAGGTAGTTAGCTTTCGAAGGGAAATACGTTGGTTGGTTCCATGCGTGTGCATGGGCCTGTCAGTGATAACTCTTCTAGCTTGCTGTGCATTGTTCTGCTAACTGATGCAATACTGTTTTTTGTAAGACACTTAACATCAAAATAGGGTAATGCAGAGTAGATATCTTGAAGAGGTGCTATATAAATACTCAGAATGAATATAATTACATGTATGCAATGCCGGGCATTTGCTGTGGTTGGTCCCTCTACTTGGAATGACCTTCCCCCCCTCATTAAGGGCTAAACTAATGACTAGTTTTTCCTCTTTGGTCTCTCGTTCTTTAAAGACGTTTCTTTTCCCCGGGGTTTTCGTGCTGAGAGCGCTTCTGAATAGTTATTCTGAGAGAGGCGCTACATAAATCTTTAGATACAATACAATACAATATGCATTAGCAGGGTTCCCAAGACGGTCTGCCAGAAAAACTGATAGGGGCGTTTAGATGCTTGATGAACAGCAACGAAACTCCTGTAACTCCACCCTTTTTAATTAAAGACTCTAACTTATAACTTCAACCTCAGGGTCACTGTGAAAGCTGTGACCGTCTGGAGCCCTTGACCCTAAGATATCCAGACACACACACGACCCCTGGGTTAGTGGGTTACCCCACGACCCCTGCAGACAACTTACTGAGCTCCAGAATTGTACAGATCCTATACAACTACCAAAAAGGGACAATCACACCAAATAGTGCATCATATTATAAATTTATAACTGCAAGGCACCATTGTGAAAAAGAAATAAGCCATAGCAAGGTCGAGAGGGGAGCACACATTGCATCATATAATAACTGTAAGGCCCTATTGTGAAAATAAATAGGGCATACCGTAGGTCACTGAGGGAAGCATTGGACTTGATGAGTAACCAAGGACAGTGGAAATCGTTCATTCGTACCCATCGCCGCCAAACGGCTGGGCTGGCGTCAGGAACTGATGATGATGAGGTCGAGAATTCTGCTAATACTTACTCCATGCAGTGCAGTTTACCTGCCTGTTATACTAGACTGCCTCTGCATAGATACACAGATGTCCACCGTATCTGCCAGTATATATATATATATATATATATATATATATATATATATATATATATATACACAATGCTCATTAGGGAGGACATTACGCAGACAGCATTAAATTGGGCCTCTGGCAAATGGGATAATGTGAAGCCAGGAACAGAAGTAGCCAGTAGCTCCTCTTGGTCACCTCCCCACACAGGAGGGTGACATTGACATTTGTAATTGTAATTACGACGATTTATATAGCGTTGTTGGTAGCAAGCTACTTCTAGAACGCTTGACAAGCCATCAAAGAACCATCAACCCTGTCCTTCCAGTATTCCATGCCAAGAGTTCATACCACAACAAACAAACATTCCCAGCTTTGAGCAAGTTTCAGCAGATTTTAATGCTTCACTAAATAGCTGTGACCTCCAACCTCCATATATATGTACGCCGCGCCCACTTTTGACACCTGCACGGCACATAAGACCCCCCCCCCTCCGCCCACACACACCTGGCAGTCTGATCCAGCTTGTGTTCGGAAACATGTTACAAGAAACACACTCTGAAAACACACACCTTTAGGGCCTACAACACCCACACTTGACATTCTTAACCAACTTATGATAGGAAACATGTTACAAGAACATACATCATTTAACATGCAATGTGGAGTTCATAGAGACTTTACCATTGAAATCAAACTTGGACTGAGATATATTCGGCTGTTTGGCAGTAGGCCTACATGTTGCTGTTAACAACATTTCTGAAGAATGGTAAATATGAGACCGAATACACGACCAATAGGAACAGCGAGACATTTACTGAAACAGAGGCCTACTTTTGTTTATACTGGTATGTTTGGGTTGTTTTACATAAATTAGGCTGACACACATTTGATATATACAGTGATGCAGCTGTTCAAGCATATATTGTTTATGTAACAAAACAACCCAAACATACCAACAGAAACAAAACAATAGCCAACACAGAGGTGAATGTGTCGTATACATGCGACCTTAAAGTAGGCACATTTCGGCTGGGGTCTCAGTCCCTCATTTGCCCCCTGCTTGTTGACTTTTTTATTCCCTCGGGGCGGTTACGCTGACAAGAGACGCTTTACAAGTTTTCAAATGCAATACAAAGCATAAAATAATTGTGGTTGCATTGTTTTGAGTAGGGTACACACTGAACTGTTTCTTCCTCTGCCCCAGGCTGTAATCAGGTCATCAGTCCAACAAGATAGACCAGTAGCAAATCTGTATCTGCCTATTATGACTACAGATTTTCACCAGCTAATATATATATATATATATATATATATATATATATAGAGAGAGAGAGAGAGAGAGAGAGAGAGAGAGAGAGAGACGGAGACGGAGACGGGAGACGGAGACGGAGACGGAGACGGAGAGAGACGGAGAGAGACAGACAGCGACAGACACAGACAGACACAGACAGACAGAGACACAGACAGACAGACAGAGAGAGAGCGACAAAAAGAGACAGAGACAGAGAGACAGAGAGACAGAGACCGAGACAGACAGAGAGAGATATGCATGCACGTATGTATCTGAGTGATGAGAAGAATTAAATGGCACAAATGATGCAGCTATGAATCAGCCTAATCAATGAATAGCAGATGTATGAATCACAGGCAGCATATTAATCAATAATGGCTTACCTTGAAGCAACGGGCAGACTTGCTTAAATATGGACAGGCTGCCGATTCCAAAATACTGTCCGAATCCATATTCCATAAATAGCAGCGGTATTCCGATAAAAAGTATCATCAAAGAATACGGTATTAGAAAAGCCCCTGGAAAGAAAAAGAACACACAGCAGGTCATAACAGCCACATACAGAACAATAATAAATTATAATTTGCCGGTAAAGAATAATAATGTAGATTATTGTAATTCATCAGACATTATATAATGCCTTTTGTACCATGCTCATATTAATTCAGACAAATGTGTTTCGTGCTTGGGTGTGCCACACTGCAGTTGCTGCAGTCAGTGATATTTCAAACCCATGGCTGCCTCTTGGAGCCAGCTTTAAATATTTAAAGGCAAGTGTGTACTAAAAGTGATGGAAACCAATGCAGCTTCTCGTTAAAGAGTTAAAGATAACAATTTAACCTTCACAGCGTAAATCATTTATGACGATCAAAGAAAAAACTATTCACTCTTCAGAATCAATCTGAACTTTTGGGAAATTGATAAATGAAGATAAGCAGATAATTATGGACCTGAAAAGTGAAACTGTAAAGCAACTTTCAATGTCCATTGGAAGAAGCCAGGCCAGGTTAAGAAGTCAACCAAACCCTCAGAAGTTAATCAAATCCTTGGAAGTCAACCAAATCCTCCAAAGTTAACCAAATCCCCAAAAGTTAACCAAATCCTCGGAAGTTAATCAAATCCTTGGAAGTTGACCAAATCCTCGGAAATTAACCAAATCCCCGGAAATTAACCAAATTCCCAAAAGTTAACCAAATCAGCCTAAACGTTTCTGGCTAAGAAAACCGAAGACCAAGTCAAGATAATATAATGGTCTATGAAGATAAAAATATAAAATCCAAATTCAAATGCTGCACACAAAGGCCTAGGCCGAAAGCCTACTTTAGAACCAGTTTTAGAAGATATGGGCCTCGAACATCAACCAAAGATCATCTGAACAAGGTTAATGTTTGCAACAACACTGAAAGTTCCATTGAAAAATTCAACTACCTGGAAAAACAGATAAGCATGGTAAAGATAGGGGTAAAGATTACAAGATTTGAATCAGTTTGAAACAACAGAGATATATTGTCCTCCAGAGCTTCGTGTTCTAAATTTTTCCCAAACAGGTCGTATATCACCCTGGACTTACACAGAAAGACAAGCCAAACAGTTCCAATTAGTAGTAATAGCAGGCCTCTTATCAGGCGAGTCTAACATGCTGTTACTTAGTCCCAAGTCCTTGTTGCCATATTTAGGATTTGGATCCGTTGAAACAAGAGAGGTTTCTAATTTTTTCAACAGGTTGTACATCACCCTCAGCTTACACAGCAAACACCAGCCAGCCAGTTATAAAAAAGAGTCGCAATAGTAGGCCTCTGTTCAGAGGAGGAATCCGAAATGCTTCGTACCATGTCCTTCTTGCCACTTACAAAACAACACCCACAGCTTAATCCAAAAGCGGGATACCAGCCTATAAATTACGACTTCCCACAGACTTCATTGGCGAAGATGACAGCCTCTGTAGTGTAGGCAAACCAAGCTTAACAGTCTTTGGTGTAAGCATAAGGAACCTACACGTATCTTCTTAGCTCTTAGGCCTGTATTCATTGTCTCACCGAATTCGAGATATCCTGGTCCCATATGGCATATATATAATTATATATATACTAGGGCTGGGCATTTAACGCGCCATTAACGCGATTAATGCGTTAATTAATTAACGCGATTAAATTTTTTAACGCAGTTAACGCGACTGTCACTGCGCCCAATTATTATTAGAAATGCGCTAACACAATTCTTGATAAAACCGCTCAGTTTGAACTTTAAAGTCAAAACTAAAAATTAAAACAAGTAGTAAAAGCATGTTTGCTTTTTGTTTGTTGACTGCACGCATTTATATAGCGCATATTCAATGTAACTACTCAGAGTCGGTAGAGTAGCACCGGTAGTAGTACTTGTTATCTATTGTGACTTGTGTTAAAAATTAATCGCGTTATTAAAATTTTAATCGTCCGATTAATTTCGATTAAATCGTTGCCCACCCCTATTATATACATATATAAACTTATATATATATTATATATTATATATATATATATATACTGGCTTCCTGTTGCCTTACACTCACAGCATACGAGATATTCTGGTCACAGAAGGCACATAAATCTGCACGATCAATAGACAGAGTAATTGCGAATTTGTTTAACGCTTCTTCAAAAGAAAGAGTGCTCAATAAGCACGTCATACAAGAGACTCATTAGATGACTAGCTATTTCTCTTGTAAATCTTGTTAGGTATTATTTACTGGGCACATATCACGCGTGTATCTAAATATGCGACACTCCTTTACACCTGCGAAATGGCAGGGAAAGGAGTGAAGTGGTACATCATTTGCCTTAAAGGATAGATGTCCTCCTCCCTTTTAGTGTTACATCCACAGGTTGTGACATGCCATGAAACTTTCTAGCTTTTACTAATGATTAGATCTGATTAAAAGTCTAAGCCAGTGGTGTAGGGGTATGTGGGGCGCGGTGGTGTAGGGGTAAGTTCGGTGCCTTGCAGCCGGAGGGTTGTGGGTTCAAATCCACCTCAAGCCGCCACGTAGGGACCCTGGACAAGTCCTTCACTCGCAATTGCTCATGCGCTTCGGCGTGAAACTCCGATTCAGTGTCCGCGCTGTAGTCGGAGCGCCTCTGAGTAGAAATCTTGAAGGGGCGCTATATATAAATAGCTTAAATGAATAAATGAATGAATGAACTCATTAACTGATTTACTTGACTGGCAAATAGAATTGTTCTTGTACAATAAGCTGTCTGATATGCGCTCATAAATTAACGACTTCGCGATCGATAAACACAATGATTTTCTTTTGTTCAGGCAATTTGTTTTTCAATTTAACTGCCTTTTATCGTTCAATACAGGTCTCTAATAATTGAGCTGATGGCTGTTTTAATTGATTTGCTGCATTTACAGGAGAAGTCCTGGATACTCTGGATGAAGTGCACCACAGTAACAGTAGCAATATTATAGCAAAACAGCCATGCTGAGTGCCGCAGACAAAACGGGATGACCATATAAACACAACATTCACGTGGACATCATAACTCAGCATTTACACTGATGCCAGCCAATAGGCAATGTGAAATAGGTTGCGTCGTGTGTGCGTGTGTGCACGCGGTGTGTGCACGCGGTGTGTGTATATGTACGTGTGCACACGGTTTGTCCATGTCCGTGTGTATGCAAATCGACATTAACATATATCAGCGTGTGATCCAGGCCGGAGCAACAAAACAAATATCCCTTACACCTATAATAGCAGAAGACAAAACAACTCAACACACCGAAAGGCAAAACAACAGACAACAGTTGGCCAGTTGCACATTCAGCGGGGGGACGTAATGGGAATTCGCCCCAAAATGTGAAACCGGAAGCTTGTCCTTTAAGGATTCTCTCATTATGCCCAAGTAGCAAATTAGCATTTTGGCTCAGACTTCAAATCCTAGACGAGCCCCTGGCCTGGTAAAGGTTAGCCTGTCTGGAGGGACCTCGAGGAAGTTGACAAGGAGGTCTCAGTTCTAGAGCTTAGTTCTTTTTCATCTAGACCGCATGGTTCTGTCCCATGGATTCTGACTGGGACTTGCTCAGAGGCGACGAGAGATGGATGTGTTTTGTTGAAGATGTCTGCTCCACCTGCACCCCAGCCAACTCGGCTAAAATAAGTACACTGTGTACACTGTCGGTGGGAAGATGAGACGGCGAGGGAGAGGACTGGCGACCCGCTCTCATATTCGGAGGCTAAGAAAATTAAGTTGCGAACACCCTTGGCTGCCTCAGGGCTAGTCTAAGAGACTCCTCCTCGTCCTCTTCATGAAGATATTGCCGCCATAGAAGTTTCCAGTTCAGACTGGATCTGGAAATCGTCTGACGTGGATGTTCAGCGGCCTTGATTATCTGGTTGTAGAGCACGATATCTTTTACAAGGGATCTCTGACCCGGGAGCGTGCTTGTCACGCTGGTGACTGCTGTTCGCAGACATCGTTTTGAGGGCTCGGCGGAGTGGATGCATCGCGGGAAAGAGGAAGCGTGAGAACAAGACTTCGTGCCTGAGCTACAAAAGAAAGGCTTGAGAGGATGGATGGACGGAGGGACGGAGGGAGAGATAGAAGACGGAAGCTGGGATGGTAAAGGGAAGAATCAATAGAAGGCCGTGGTGAAGAGAGAGAGAGACACACACACAGACAGGCACAGACAGATACACAGACACAGACACAGAGACGGAGGGAGGGAAGGAGATACAGGAGATGGAAGTTGGGAGAAGCCATAGAAGGCAGCGGTGACGACAGGGAAAGACAGACAGACAGAGACAGAGATGCACACAGTGATGCAGAGACAGTGAAAGAGACAGAGGCACAGAGAGAGAGTGACACAGAATCAAAGACAGAGACCGTGACACAGAGACAGTGACACAAAGACCGTGATGCACAGACAGAGACAGTGACATAGCAAGCTAGAATGGAGAGAGGCAACAAGGAAAGACAGATATAAGGCAGAGAGTGAAATGTCAGGGAGGAAATGACGGAGGGTATGTAGCCCGAGACCGAGGAGGAAGGGAGGCACAAAGGGATGGAAGCACGCTACAGACGCAGGCGTGAACACACACAGGTGGCGGGCGCATCAGTGGCCGAAGCAGAAGAAGCCATTGTACAGACAGCATCATCAGCCGCAGCAGCAGGACCAGGAGGATGGGGATGAGGAGGATGCTGCGCAGCTTACGGTCTATTGATTTACGGCCAGCTTTGCAGCAGCAGCAGCAGCAGCAGTAGCAGTGGATGATGTTATGCACCGGATAACGACCTCGACAGAGACAACATACATTATATAAGCAATGACCACGTGAAAACAATCGGAAAACGTGACGTAGGGTATCGTAAGACAACAAGGTGTTGTAAAAATAACAATAGGTATCTAAGTAACACAAGGACTGTACAGTAGAAGGTATCATAAGGTAACACAAGGTATCATAAGGTAACACAAGGTATTGTAAGGTAACACGAGGTAATCATAAGGTAACACGAGGTAATCATAAGGTAACACGAGGTAATCATAAGGTAACATAAGGTATTGTAAGGTAAAACACACATACAAACACACACACATACATACATAAGTACATACATATATATACATAATACATGTAGAGTTCAGTTGGCAGCCATAGGCAGGATGTGGAGTCCTCCAACCCAGAAATAATTGGCGACAAGCTGACTTTATTTTCCATAAATGGTTTTATATATAGCTTCAATCAAATTATCCTCAGGGAAAATGAAACCGGTCAGATCTTTTCATGAGCCACATGCCAAAGGCCATGGCACGGCGGTCACAGCCAAAGTTGAAATCGGTGTAATTTGCAAGCAGTTAAAATTAGGGGTGGGCAACGATTAATTAAACGCATGATTAAAATTTTTAATAACGCGATTAATTTTTAACGCACGTCACAAAAGATAACAAGTACAACTACTCTACCGACTCTGAGTAGTTGCGTTGAATATGCGATATATAGATGCTTGCAGTCAGTAAACAAAAAGCAAACATGCTTTAACTACTTGTTTTTAGTTTTTAGTTTTTACTTTAGAGTTTAAAGTTTAAACTGAGCGGATTTATCAAGAATTGTTTTAGCGCATTTCTAGAAATAATTTGGCGCAGTGACAATCGCGTTAGCTGTGTTAAAAAATTTAATTGCGTTAATTAATTAACGCATTAATCGCGTTAATAACGCATTAAATGCCCAGCCCTAGTTAAAATATTTCTCTGCACATGATGTTCATAAAAATTCTCAAATGGAAATGAGAGATCACATGCGATATAATTTTAAATACATTATTATTATATCTGTAATTGTTTTTTATTTCCAGCTTGTTGCCGTTTTTTCCGGGTAGGAAAAGCATTTCTTTCAATGCGACTCGAGTACTAGCTGAAACGACCGGATAAAATGAATGGGTGGAGAGCAAGGCAAACGGAAGAAACCGCGCTCGGCACTTAGATCTGTCTTGGGATGACATGATTATGGTTTATGGTGAAGGACGTCAGAGACTATTATTGCATGTTAAATAGCAGCCATATCTCCAGCTAGCAATCCCAGTTTATAATTCCTATAGCATCTTGACACAACTTTCCTGAATCAGACCATATGAGGATTTAATTAGGTCACTAGGGCACTAGCAATATCAAGTTTCAGATTGGATGAGGAAGCTCTTTACGAGAAGGGCCGGTGAAGGCCTCTCCCAGTCTCCCTAGTTGCAGGATCTTCCAAACGACATGTGTGCTGCCAAGTAGTTTCAGTTTAAGAAGGCTGCGTGATAACAAAGATCATTAGCGTCGCCCTCCACCTTCATCCGGGCTTGGGATTGGCACTAGCAGAGGCGGGGTTCAGTGTGCTGCTATCAGCTGTACTCATTCTATACCCGAGTTCGGTATGGGTTGAAAGTGGAGCAGAAATCTTAAAACAACATTCCACCCTATCAAGGTTTTGAACCACTGACCCCCGGGTTGACACTTGACAATCCTGCAGGCCAAACACTACACTATTGGGTTACACAGTAATACACACACCAAAATCCCCATAACAAAAGTGCATAGCCTTTCTGCACCCAATTACATGGTGCTTCACCTCACCCAGCCAGGTGCGTTTTGCTAGCGAACACCAAAGGAACAAGTGAGGGCGTGAGCGGACAAGCCATAGAAGTACGAAATCAGCGTCACTGCGTAGAAAGAAAGCAGCGGCCGTTGACCGAGACAGCGTCACGCGTGCAACAACAACAAAGCAACCTTAGCAACAACAAAGCAACCTTAACAACGCACGCCACAGGAGAAGAAGAAGCACTAAGGACGACGTCCCAGTCGAGGCAGAATGCGTAATTTCTTTAAGACTAATGAGTGCACCTGATCCCTTGGGCTGTTCGTCTCCTGCCTGGTAATCTCTCTGCCTTTGCCTCCGTGTTGCTTCCTGTATCCCGGTCCGTACGTCCCAGTCCGTCCGTGTTAGTCAGTCAGTGGGTGAAGGATACATAGACACAGAGACAGTGACGCAGAGACAGACAGACAGATACAGAGACACATAGACCGTGATGCAGAGACAGAGGCAGACAGCCACACACAGAGACCCAGAGACCGTGATCCAGAGACAGATACAGAGACAGTTACACACAGACAGAGACAGAGACAGAGACAGAGATGTTTCCAGTCAGTCAGTGTGCAGGTCGGCCATCCAACAGGAAAGCAGCCAGCCTTCTTCTCTATATACCCTCCGTCATTTCTTCCCCACTCATCTGTCCTACTGCTCATTTTACAGTCACTCTCTAGGGAGTTGAAGGCCGAGTCCACCTAATGGGGCTGTCGGGTATCGAACCCGCGTCCTTCTGATCTTCGTGCCACTCTTACCATTCAACCGTCTCCCCGCCGCATTCAGTCAATGGCCCGGTCAGTCAATGTGCCTGTGAGCCATCCAATAAGAAGGCAGCCAGCCAGCCCCTCTAGTGCGCCTGCCCGTATCCGTTTTATCTTCGGGCCTTCGCCAAGGGGGTGAGGGGGGGTTCGTCTTACTCATTCAAATTTGTTTTGACCGAATTGAAACGCACATTAATTAGCAGGAACTTTCCATGGATCCTGAAATCCTCTACAGTCTCTAAAACTGGCAATTATTGTGTCAAAGCGTGGCTCTACACATGTCTCTGCCTGTGCGTTTCTTTGTCTCCATGTCTACCTGCCTCTCCAACCTTCAACCTCTGTCCATTCCCCTGTGTCCCTCCCTCCCATTTTCGACTTTTAAGGCTGTCCCTTTCCATTGGGGCTGGGTCAACCAACAACCATTTTCTGAGTAGACACTGTGAATAAACAGTTGGCCCAGTAACGAGAAGTGTGTAGTTTCAGGCAATGTGGACTAAATACAATTAGGTTCCCACACCTCACTGTGACCTTATTTCAGCATTTATATTAAGCACCACTATATAATTACATAGCATGAATCGATGGCCTGCATACAACAAACCGTCCTCATATGCCGAGGCTAAGAAAATGAAGTCGCTAACACTCTTGGCTGCCCTCTCATACTAGCTTAAGGGACTGCTATTCTTTGCTTCGTCTTTTCTAAAGGACGCAAACAGTGCAACGGTGCTTTGCACATCTTCAACCCATCAGTGAACGGCAGACGGTTCTCACAGGACCTACAGACAGGACCAACGGCCAGGACCAACGGTCAGGACCAACAGACAGTACCAACAGTCAGGACCAACAGACAGTACCAACCGCCAGGACCAAAGGTCAGGACCAACAGACAGTACCAACAGTCAGGACCAACAGCCAGGACCATCAGCCAGCCAGGACCAACAGCCAGTCAGGACCATCAGCCAGTACCAACAGGCAAACTGACCAACCGTCCCCTTTGTTTAAGGCGCAGCAGGTGACCTTGATTGCTCGGAATTCTGTTGTTGACAATTATCTTAAAGAAGGCCATGGCACACCGTCCGCTATGTAGGCCGTAACAATCACCCATTGTGCGTGCAGAGGGCGGTTAGTTGAAGCCGACACCTTCATAAACACCCCAAAGATCACCCTCGGGGGTCAAGGGTTCTGACCGGAAAATGGAACAAAGAAATAAGTGGACCCCCCACCCCCTGGGTTCTAGAAATCTGTCACAAACAAACCGGTTTAATTAAGCTTAATTTCTATTCATATTCTAATTGTGTCATTGATGCCTTTCACAGTATCAGGTCCAACTATTCATTGAATACAACAGGTCACCAAGTACAACGTACACCAGTGATGGGCGCCTTGCAAGGCTGCCAAACAGTTAAATTCGACTCCTTTGTGATCTTGTGATCATCCGTTCATGCAATGAATTGCAATCATACTGCTGTGTGTCAGTTTGAAATAACAAACGAAATTATTATTATTAATCCAGAATAAAGCAAACTGATGGGGAAATTACTAGGCATTGAATCTTGGTCTTTGTCACCTGAAGAGCACAAGGTCTGAATCCAGGTCGTAGCGGTGGTGGAAAGCCTCATTAGCCACCTCATCTAACCTAAATGCCCTATAACTCCACATTATCCTGCGGCAGTCACGAGCCCCATTCAGTCACTGTACTTATGTTACGAATGACTCAGTATTTTGACAATACAGCACTGTATACACAAAGTGCCAAGAGTCCTTGGAGACCTTACACCTTCTCTGTTGACTGTTCATTGTGTCCAAGGCTGTGGCTTATGCTCCTCGATCCGGAAAACTGGCCGATATATGCTTTGCAAGTGAACTGTTTGCTTAACACGAGTTGCATCCAGTTACGAACTCTGATCAGTTAGGTGAAAGAGCAACTCATAAGCAAGTAAGATGGCAAAGCTCCAGTGCTCTTTGAGAGGTACATAAAAGGTGCTATATAAATAGTAAACTGTGCTACTCAAAAGCAGTGCGCAGGGCACCAGCTTATTCAGGAGCACTGCAGTCGAGTCAGAGGGGATGTCCAGAAATATAATATCGAGATACAAATCCAGTTGCCATAGATACCAGAGACAGGAGGCAGAAGAGCTGCTAAGGTGGGTTTCGTGACTTTCGTCGAGGACTAGAAAGCTTGGAAGGCTGTGAACTGGATGGAATAGGTTAGAAGTTGAGTAGGGTAGGATATATAAATATCCCAACAATTGTGTGTATATATAATTATATATATAGATATATATGTACCTACATACATACATGCATACATACATACACACATATACTGGGCCATTCCAAAATAGGTCATCTCAAGCTGGCTCATGGAAAGAGATAACGAAGACAATCGTCGTCATTGAGTCAATAACTTAACCCAGTGAGTACAATTGGAGTACTCGGAGTTTTACGACCAGACGTCCTTCAGGAGGCTGACCTCCAAGAGCAGCCAGCCAGTTTTTACGACTACCCGCCAAGGAGACGGAAGGTGGGATCAGACTGCATGGAAATCCACACACCAGAAGAGATCTTATGAACGTCCCTGAGCTCTCCTCTCTCTCTCTCTCTCTCTCTCTCTCTCTCTCTCTCTCTCTCTCTCTCTCTCTCTCTCTCTCTCTCTCTATCTCTCCGTCTGTCTGCCTCTGTACGTACCCGTCTCTGTTTTTCTCTATCAGTTGGTGAGACTGCTCTCCTGCGTTTCTGTGTTGCGGGTTCAGCAATGTCATTGTGCCTGCCTGCCTGCCTGCCAGTCAGTCTGTGTGTGTGTCTGCCTACTTGTGTGCCTGCCTGCCTGCCTGCCAGTCAGTCAGTCTGTGTGTCTGTCTGCTTGTGTGCCTGTCTGCCTGTCTGTCAGTCAGTCAGTCTGTGTGTTTACCTGCTTGTGTGCCTTTCTGCCTGCCTGTCAGTCAGTCAGTGTGTGTGTCTGTCTGTCTGTCTGCCTCTCTGTCTGTCTGTCTGTCTGTCTAACCCTTAAACAAATGAAATGTTCTTCTTCACTACAGACTTCTCACTGCGTTTTGTAATCAATGTCTACTGAAGATTCACATCTTTCATCATGTTTACCTCCATCACTGGCCTACTCTCAACAGACGCCTTGCTTGTTTTTGATGCTATATCCGTTAATGCCCCTATGTGCATCCAACATCGACCAGCTGTTACATGTAGGCCAAGTACAGAATAGACAGCCATATTCCGAGGCATTAAAAAGGTGCTAAATAAATATCCAGAACACACAGGCAAAAAAACCTTCATGCTTTTAAAAAACAGTTTCGAAAGCAATTAAAAACCAGCTTAAAAAGTAATTACAATTAGTGTGTAACTCTTTGCATTTGCTCGGACAATTACCACTCGAAAGCAACCTAGACGTGGCTAGCTACTAGGGATGAGCCGATTATCTGTTCAGAAATCGGTTCGGGCCGTATTTTGCACTAATCGGTAATAATCAGAATCGGCGATCTAAGGCATTAAAATCCGAATAACAAAAAAGTTATATTTTTGACCAAAAAGGCGAAAACAATTCCTTTTTTCATTACAAAAATAGTAACCTGTTTTGGCGACCTCCTACAGGGTGGCCACAGAAAAATGATTTCAAAATTCCCTGAGTTTTCCAGGTTTTCCAGAGTCATTTTTTAATTTTCCAGAGTACATTTAAATCGCTTTCCTATTATATTGGCCTAAAGATTAAAAGTTAACAAATTTTTACGGGCTCCTCCCCCTATAGTAGTGTTGTTTTAGTTTTGCCTTGAGTTTTAGTTTTAGTTATTATTAGTTTTACATGCTAGGTGTTTTAGTTATTATTAGTTTTAGTTATTTCGCCAAGTTTTAGTTTTAGTTATAGTTTTAGTTAATAGAAACTGACACTTCCTCGTTTCAGTTTTAGTTTCTTCAGTTTTAGTTTTAGTTTCAGTTATTTGTTCACTGATATTTAGCCGTCAACAATGTATATCAAATTACTGCCAATAGGCAATAGCAACCATTATTCTTACAGTATGACAACATGCCATGTATCATACATGATATAATGTCCCTTTAATGATTAGTGTGGTAAACATTTCTTATTGAGCTTCAAGTGATTCCCAGATTTTCGCCCATATGTACAAAAACATTGAATATTCAAGGACGCTAGGTTTTCGTTGTGTGTTTTCGTTAGGTTTTCGTTAGATGTTTTAGTTATTATTAGTTTTGACCGTTTTAGTTTCAGTTATCGTTTTTGGCCGGCTCCGCGAGTTTTAGTTATTATTAGTTTTAGTTATTTCACCAAGTTTTAGTTTTAGTTTTAGTTTCAGTTAACTATAACCCTGAGTTTTCGTTAACGACGGTTTTCGTTTTAGTTTTAGTTAACGAAAACAACACTACCCTATAGTCGCACCTTTCCTTGCCTTTTTTATATTGTTTTCCTCATAATAGTTCAGATCAATTAGTAAAAACAAAAATATCGAAACATTACTATGTTCACGCACCTTTTACAGATGCAAATGCAATCACTAGAGTGCAAGTCAGAAACTTAATACCAATGGCTGGAGTTGGAAGCACCTCTGAGTAGACCCCTTGAAGAGGTGCTATATAAACCCCCGAATGAATCATACATAATGTGAATGGACCTAATTGAAACTACTTTGCCCCAATGTAGACTAGTTCAGTTTCTTTAGCTCCTTCATCTCGTGCTCAAGGTTTAACACAGCACTGCCTGCATCTCCAGTCAGCGCTTTCTTTCCTTTGAGATCTTTGATTTTAGCAGCCATCTTCCTCTTTGAAGCAGAGTTTGCATCATCTCTCGCCTTTTGCGGCTTTACTTGCAGGTGTTACTTCTTCATATCAAGGTCTAGTACCCCATACATATTGTAGTTTGTAGCATTAGTTTGTCAATATTAGCTACTTCCATGACACCACCATTGTTGATGGAATCAAAACCATTTGCTAAGCAACTAGAGATGTTTCGTGAAGATTTTGTACCAGCATGTCACCGCTGACACTGAAGCCTGACTGACACATTGCCATGTGACCACACTGGAATCAATCTGAAGACCCACCAAATGTCTGCATATTCAGGTCAATTGTCTAGATACTTGATATAGAATTCAAGTCTGCTGGTGGGTGTGCTGAAATTCCCAAATGTCTGTGCTAATTTTCAAAGTGCGGAATATTGCATTTTCGCCATATTAGTAAAGAGAATGCTCCATGACTTGTAAAGACTTTCAACGAGACAAGCAAAGTTGTGTTTATCAACACTGCCAACACTATTTTTGCACTCATTGTGGACAGAAACTTGATGCAGTCCATATGAAATGTAAGTTTCTTGCAATCTTACACCATGCACTGTGTTAATTCAGTCTTCACTGCAACACCAAGATCAACATCCTTGTACAAACACCAATTTTCTGTTGTATCCACCTTTACTTTCATCAACTTTGACATTGAGTCTGCACCAGTAACTACCTCTTTCTTGAGAAACCATATTAAGAGGCTGCACAGACAATTAAATAATAAGATACCGGGACATGTTGTAATGAGCAACGCTGCTAAACTTTTAGCAAGACCTTCAGCAATGTTATACTCACATTCTGCTCCTATACAATCAAAGACCTCCTAATCTCTTGCACAACGAAATCACGCCAAAACATGCGTTAAATAATTGATCTGAACAAATTCCCTGAGTGCTGGAGGAATTCCCTGAGTTTTCCCTGAGTTTTCCAGAGTTAAGAAATTCCCTGAGTTTTCCCTGATTTCCCTGTTTTCCAGAGTTGTGGCCACCCTGTCCTATTAAGGTAATATTTAATCTTAAATATTGAAAGCCCGTGTAAGATAATAAAATTGTGAGTCGACGCATCATCAAAATGGCGGACAGTCGGGTTTTTTAGTAACAAACAGCGCCTAGAACCAAATAAAAGTGAATATTGCTCATTAATCTGATCGGAATCGGCAAAAAAAAGCAGGCTAACCAATCAGAATTTGGCAAAAATGCCAGTCGGCTTATCTCTAGCTTACACTGTAAGAGGCGCTTTACAAGTTTTCAAATACAATCCAATAGAATTACCTCTGAGTAGGTCTCTTGAAGAGGCACTATATAAATTCTCGGAATGAATGAATGAATGAATGAATGAATATGCCTTTAAGACTAAGAACAGAGCAGAGCATTTGCTGGTTACCTCCACCATTTTTGTAGCACAGATAAGGGAACCTCCAGACGTTTCCAAGTCCCACGCTATATCCGATACAAGTGAGCAGGAATTCAGTCGGGGACGACCACTGGGTCCGCGTCCCCTGCTTCTTGTCGTCGAGTGGGGTCTCGGCGGTTGGTTCCTTCTTCTCCGGTTTCTTCTGTGCCACCTCGATGTGGTTGTTAGGAGTGGAGTTTGTTTCGGCGTCGCCGTCCGACGTATAACAGGAAGAGAGGCGGTCGCAGATTCCCATCGTGGCGGCGTAGCGTCTTCCGACAAGGAGTGGTGATCGGAGGAGGATCTGGAGACGTCTTCGGAGCCGTCGTTGTTGCTGGAAGTCGGCACCAAGGAGGAGTCGAAGGACGTTGTCGGGTTATTGAAAGTCGTTGTCACAGGGTGAGGAGTCGCGATGATGAGAGAAGTCAGTAGTCAACTGCGTCGCCGTTGTAAGTGTGCCGCATTTGTGTAACAGTCTGGAGGTGGAACAAACACAATGGTTTCATTTAAAAAATTTTTTATTGTAGTTGTAATCACAAATTCCATACAGTGCGTCTTGAAGATTTAGAATAGTGGATATGTTGCGGATTTAGAATACTGGATCATGTTAAGGATGCTGAATTGTGGATCATGTTAAGGATGTTGAATAGTGGATCATGTTAAGGATGCTGAATAGTGGATCATGTTAAGGATGCTGAATAGTGGATCACGTTAAGGATGCTGAATAGTGGATCATGTTAAGGATGCTGAATAGTGGATCACGTTAAGGATGCTGAATAGTGGATCATGTTAAGGATGCTGAATAGTGGATCACGTTAAGGATGCTGAATAGTGGATCATGTTAAGGATGCTGAATAGTGGATCATGTTAAGGATGCTGAATAGTGGATCACGTTAAGGATGCTGAATAGTGGATCATGTTAAGGATGCTGAATAGTGGATCATGTTAAGGATGCTGAATAGTGGATCATGTTGAACATGACGAATAGCAAAAACAGACAGTAGTAAAGAGTAGAGAGAGACAGAGGGTCTGTTTGGACTTTGGGATAGTCCTAGAATCGGATCGGTGCTCAGGCACTAACTCAAATCATCCTCCTGGCCATTTCTGCGTAACTCTGCTGTTTACATACATTTGCATTGAAAGCCTTTCCAAGACTTTCTAATGGATGACTATTATAGAGCCATCATCCTAATGAACAAGGCTGCAGTCGGTTGCTGCTTCAAAGTTAATTATAACGACGTTTCAGAGAGGCTTGTCAGGGAAAGTACTGGCCATTAGAATCCTGTCATTAGGAGGGGCATTTGAGCTTAGCACACAATCAATCCCACACAATGCATACATGCAAAATTCGAAAGTAAAAGAAACAAAAACCAAAACTATGCTGGGTAGGTAATATAAATGAGAACATAACACCACTTGGACCAACACTTTGGGGGGCAATGGCCTTGACAAATGACCAAGGACAATGGAGATCATTTATTCGTACCCATCACCGCCAAATGACTAGCATCAGGAACTGAAGATGACATTTGAGCTTAGCAAGTTCTAAAGCCTCAGACTTGCATAATACTGAACATTCTGGGACTGAGCATTGCAAATGAAGCGCAAGAGATGAGGCGTAGAATATGTGCAAATATGACAGAAAAGAAATGAAAATGGAGAACTGGTCCAGACATGCTCCTGTTGGTTGATTTAGAAGACTGCTGCCACAAAGTTGTTGTTTAACACAAGTATATCACACATCGGGAGCTGACGAAAACAGAAAACACCGTCCCAGAAAACAGAGTCCGTAAACAACAAGTCTCGGGACTTCTTCCAAGTTTATTTCTGGTCGGTGTTTTTGAACTAATGGTCTATGAGCAGATCTTTAGGCTTCAGGTTTTATAGGGTTTTCTTAATTTATTTATTTAATTTATTCTGTATTTATTAATTAAGCGCCATTGTCTAATGACCAAGCATCAATCGATGGCACTGAGCAATCTGAGTGAAGACTTGCTCAAGATCCCAACACAGTTACCATCTCAGGGAAACTCTAACCCGTACTCTCCGTGTTATAAGGCAGTCTGCCCCACAAAACTTCTAACGACCTATACAAGTGTCCCACATAAGTTTTATTTTTTTATAGGAATAAAAAGATGTGTGCGTGTGTGTATATATATATATATATATATAGGCACTATAAATATATATATATATAAAACACATGAATTGCTGACTCCATTTATGTGTATATACATAAATATGTACAAGAACATGTGTTTGCGTGTGCGAGTGTGTGCACGCGTGTGCGTGAGAGAGTGCCTATATGTTACCACCTAACTATGACATTTAGCTTATACCTGAAGGCAGTCTGACTAAAATCAATTTGGGGCTTCTGGTGCAAAATTTATCCACTTTACATGAAAATATAAATATCATTTGGTGATTAAAACGCATAAAAAAATTCAATGTGTCTCTACGCCTGTACGGTGTGAGTTAATAAACACAATTCGGCCTTAATATACCACACGGAAGAATAGTTTTTAGCGCAATGAGCCGGAGATGCAGACGCATTTATCAGATGTGAAAATCAATAACATTCATGGTCTACAACAAAAAAAAACATTTCCCGGCTCATCCAGTGGGTGATAAGTGGTCCATTTTCACTGCCGAAGTCACACCCACACGCACTCACACCCACGCACTCACACACCCACACGCACACATCTATCACAGGCACTTATATACATACAGTGCAAGTACATATTTCCAGATACGTACATACATGTATATACTGTCTACATATAATACACACATATGATATAAAAGTTCTTTCTTCTTTCCCCGGGCTGTCACGCTGAGAGCACCTCTGAATAGCTAGTACTGTAAGAGGTGCTTTTACAAATTCTCAGATACGATATATATATATACATACATAAATATATATATATACACATGCAAGCATACATAGGCCTACATATATAAAATGCCTTGGGTGAGTGGGTACGGATTTTGTCCAGGGGGGATTTTGGGGGGTCATGTCCAGGGGGATAATGTCCGTTCCCCGAGTAGGTAAATGTCTCTTGCCAGTTACAAATTCAAGTCAGAGCACGGCCACATGGCAAGTACGCTTTCCCTAAATTAAATTTCTGTTGAAGCCCGGAAGCCAAATCTAGTTACGCCGTTGCAAGGCTGTCATGTCTTACACACCGTATATGCCACTGCACATGAAAATTGAATGAATGCCACGCTACACTCTCCATTAATGATTTAATCTCATGGGTAATTATAGTAGCTGCATCACACACACGCGCGCGCTCGCACACACGCACACACCCACATTGCGATCCATGGCAGTTCTTGGCTACAGGGGCACGCTCACAATGTAGCCTACAGAACAGTCGCAAACTGACAAGAAATAAATCGCACCCTGTACCCATAGAATTTGTTACAGAAATTGTCCTCTTCTGAAAAAGAAAAAATTTCTGTATGAACTATTCACACGTCTTCCTTTCACGGTATAAAAACTGTCTTGTGGAAATTTTTTCAAATGTCTTTCTTTCCAGAAAGGGACAATTTCAGTAGAATATTTCAAATAGCTTCTTTCTGTGGAATCAATAATTTTTACAGAAACTTTCAACAGTCTTCTTTCCTGCCTGGTCACTAAAATTTCTCAAGATAATTTTCATATCTTTCTTGTCTGGTAGGAAATCATTCTTTCCTTTTAGGAAATCAAACCTCAAAATCCAGTGTGCAGTCAAGCCAAATACCTGACAATAGTTTACCATTCATTACACATTATACCAGCAAATCACATTATCACCTTAATCAACCCCCCTCCCACTTCCTGTAGTCGGGTGGTGCCAGTCTGAAGCCCAGATAAAGGAGGAGGGCGACGCTTAGCACCGTTATGACACAGCACCTTAATTAAAATGGAATTATAATGACATAATTAAACCCATTCTTTTAAGCAGTATAAATTATAGCATACCCACAAAAACTTACCCCTTTCCAATCCACAGAACATACGCATTGACATCGAATGTTTACTTATTATGAACACGTGCAGCTAATTCTCTGTATACAAACGTCGATCAATAACGTCATGTCTAGTATAAGCAAACACTAACGCGGCAAGAATGTGCACAGTCACTTTATACGGAGTATCACACATACGCACAACAAAATCTCGTCTTTCACCGGCAACCTCCTATGAAACAAACAGCTACTGCACAACGTTACTGCCAGACTAATACACTTCAGTATAAACTTTATGGCCACCTTAACTGGCGCCGTTTTCTGGCATTACTTCAAAATTGTTTAAATGGCGTTTTGTCAGACATTTCCTATTACATCACCGTATATTATGCGACGTCCAATACCATTGGCATCTGTCGGGACGGTTTGAAATATCCCATTACTCATAACTTGTAATCTCCGCCTTTCACAGAAAGCGGAAAAAAACTCGAACAGTGGAAATTTTTTTGCCAACCCGAAGCGTGAATGGGGCATGAATATTCAGTAGGCTTATGCATTATTCAATAGCTGAAGGGCTAAGGTCGCTGAGAGCGATTAGCGACTGGGCTAATTCATGTCAACAATACGGCGGCCACCGCAAGTATTCTTTCGATGCCTGCCAAAGACAGAAGGGCTTGAGACGGGGGTTATCGCTTAACCATGGTGCTGCTAAGGGTACAGTAGCCCCCGCGCGGCGGGCGGTCGGCAGGCCGGCTGGTTGGCCGAGAACCTCCTAGCCTAGCAGAATCGCTCAGAAATTCCGCCAGGTTGTTGGTTGCTATGGTGACGAACTTGGCAGGCAAATTCCAGTTGTGGGAGTGTAGTAGTCGGCGTCTTTGAATTCACCTTCAAGCCCAGCCTTACACTAAGTCACTAACCTTGGCTACAAAAGATGCACCCATATACATGTATATATATATATATATATATATATATATATATATATATATATATGCCTATATATATACATACACACATATATATATTTACATATATATATATATATATACATACATACATACATATATATATTTACATATATAGATACATACAAATGGTCTAAGTACGCCCTTCACTTGGTGCCGGGCTCAGCGTGATTGATGCATACTGATCCATTGATCACAGGTATGATGATTGATGATAGTTGACCATGACACGAACACGATGACTGTGAATGATGACGATCATCATCATCATCATGACGATGATGAGAAAGCAATTCAGGAGGAGGTGGAGGTTGAGAATGACGATGAGGGAAATGGGGAAGACGAGGACATGGAGAATAATAGACAGAAATAAACAGTGCAAAGCAGATAGTTTGGCATGATGATAATGATGATGACGATGACAACGACGACGATGATGATATGATGATTATGATATACTGATGATGACATGATGATGATGATGATGATGATGATGATGATGCCCTGATGATGATGACGATGATGGTGACGATGACGATGATGATGAACTTATGATGACGACAACGACGATGATGATGACGATGATGATTATGATGATGATGATGATTTTATGAGGACGACAACGGTGACGATGACGATAATGATGATGATGATAAAGATGTCTGTTGACGCTGATAACGACGGTGATGACGATGATATGATTATGATGATCTGATGATGATGATGACATCGGTGACGTACTACAATTTAACTGAAAGTGCAAAGGTCGTTTAGAGGAGAGGAATTTATGGAAACTAGGAGTCATCTGTTTCCGACAAACTAAAAGCCCAACATGATCTATAGTGGAGATAATGAGTATTTCAACACGCAGGTCACATTCGCTGCCATATATCTCATCACGGCAGTATTTGCCACGTTGAACGAGCAATGAAACTGACAACAAATTTGCCCACCACTTCCATCACAACTAGGGAACTACTACACAAGCAATTGAGCTTAGACATTGCAGATTTGAAGGAAATAAAAAGAACCAATAGTAAAAACAAAGTTTTTTACTATATCCATCTAGTATCCTATAATCCGTCATATTAAGCAGTTACCTCTACAAATATATAGTCCGCGTTCATTTTACAACATAGCGTCCGTTTAATCAAGCACCGCACCCGTTTCTGTTGCAGCCAATGGCAACGCTGGCCAATCACAACGCTGCGTGTCGGAAAAGGGATTCCCCGATTCGAAAAGTTGAGTCCCCGATTCTATAAGCTAGCCTTTTTTGGGGGAGCTGAAATTTTGATAGAATGAAGTGTGTGCGAGGGCGAGTCTGTCTGCCAAGTTTCACGACGATTGAATGATTGTAAGTGATCGAACTAGTCGTCGCAAGATTTGACTTTTTAGCCTGTGGCTCAAGCAATCAAGCAAGATTGCAAGATTGCAAGATTGCAAGCAAGATTCCCGCAAGTTAAACTAGATGGATAAAAAGAAACAAGGCAGCCAAAAACTAAGCTGGATAGACAATACAAATGAGGACATAACATCACTTCTTTGCTATGACACAGTTGCTTGTTTACTGTTTAACGACCACTGTGTGGTAACAAAGACCATTAGCGTCGCCCTCCTCCTTTATCAGGCTTGGGACTGGCACTGACAGAGTAGGATCAGACCAGTGGCGTAGGTCTATGACACAGTGTGGTTAGACTGTTTATATAACCAACAACTGAATGACAAGTCCAAGTTGTATAAATTCCGGAACATTGTAGTTAGTGAATTGGTCCAAATCATGACTGCTCTTCAAGGCACTGCTATGATTGTCCTGGGGCAATTCTCACAGGACAATTCTTTGTCTTCAGAAGTGCACAGACCTAATTAATGTCAGACAGTGCCTTAATTAAGTACAGAACGTTTGGTCCAGCATTAACTGTACAAAACTTAATGGCACTCCACAAAGTGGTTGGTCAACGCCCCAACAGAACTTGCTGTGCGCAAGATTCTTCATATTTCATACACTAAGAATTGCACATCTCCTGATAGATCAACTACTGGCTGGCCTATTCCGAGGGGAGGGTTTCTACTCCAACACAAAATCCCATGTCAAAAAGTGTTGCACTGTAGATTATAACACGGTATATTGCTGGGGCTTTTTAAGTGGCAGTAACCTATACCTATATGGGAATTCTGCCCCAGTTTTATACCATATACCAGTGCTGTCCAACCTTTTTGACCCCGCGGGCCACCGAAGAAGTTATTTATGAAGCCGAGGGCCGCACCATTAAACACAAAAGCAACGACTAAAATTTATTGAAAAATTATTAACTGTATTAAAATTAATTATGAAATAATAATAGTGAATATTGTATGTATGGAATGTATGGCATGCTTTCGGTAAAAAAAAAATGTTAAGTACCTTTTTAGTGAGATATTTGGCTTTGAATTGCACTTGCAAATGTTTTATATGCTATATACATTATATTTGTATAATTATTAAATTTTGATTTTTTGTTCCCGCTCATGTTGAGAACCGTAGACTACGTTTTAAAAATGTAAACAAGCTTAGTGCGTCGTAGGAACTGATTTTTGTGTTCACATTGTCGAATGATAAACCAAGTTATGAACGAATAGCTATGCAAGTAGGCCAGTGACTTTGTCTTTTACTTCATTTTTACAGAAATTGCAAATATTTAGTGAGCTCGGGCGGGCCACTTAGAATCAGCCCGCGGGCCGCATGTGGCCCGCGGGCCGCGGGTTGGACAGCACTGCCATATACCTAAAAGACAAGAAAGAAGAGAGAAAGAGGCAGAGGAACCGTTATAAGGTGCCTAGGACGAGAGACTTGTTTACTGTTTAACGACCACTGTGTAGTAACAAAGACCATTAGCGTCGCCCTCCTCCTTTATCCAGGCTTGGGACTGGCACTGTCAGAAAGCGAACGGTGGCGGAGAGACTGGCAGGTGTAGAACTGGATGGATCCGGATAGGAATTCTTGGAGAGGCGAGATTTTAATCTGGAGTGGAAGGCCCCAAGGTGATAGATACAAGATTTCCAGCCAGATAAAGGTGGGCAAGCCTCGAGAATGGCGGAGGAACGAAGAATGCGTGGAATTCCGGAGGTATATCGTTCCAGATCTTTATTGAAACAATTCGACATTCTATATATATCAACAGCTTTTACACAGACTCCGGATTTCTTTATTATGCAGACTGCGGGATTCCTTTGCTATCTGTGCACTAGAGATATGCCTTGAAACCGAGTAACTCTGCAACAGAGTTATCTAAACACGACAACCCAGACATAATAATATGTCTTGAAAAGCAGTTCATGGACATTTATCGAGAGCGTGCCTTCGCGGACACTTGTTTGACGCCAGCCATGGATGCTCTGATGCAGCAGGGCTGCCGACAGAAATTCCGAGCACCTAGGCAGAGCAGTCACGGGCCCCTAACTATCCTTAGACTTTATGAGAAATTTTTTTAAACAAACTGAAATAATAATAGTGCGGGTACAACCCTTCAAAATTATATTTATATATGCAACTATTGTACTTAAGTGTCCGTAATATTATATTTTAAAAGGCATAAATCATAAACTTTGTATAACTGATTATAATATTTTTCATAAGTTGATTGCTGGGTCCAGCCCGGGCCCCTAAAAGTCGCCGGGCCCCTGTGTTTTTGCCCCCTCTGACTCCCTCTCGGCGGGCCTGCTCTGTCGTAAGGTCATATGTGGGTTCGAATCCACCTCAAGCCGCCGCGCAGGGACCCTGGGCAAGTCCTTCACTCGCAATTGCTCATGCGCTTCGGTGTGAAACTCCGATTCAGTGTCCGCGCTGTAGTCGGGAGCGCCTCTGAGTAGAAATATTGAAGGGGCGCTATATAAATATCTGAAATGAATGAATGAATGTGCACGTCTGAGCTTTGGATAGGTTATCTTCCGAGGAACGTGCGCATCACGCAATTTATTATATAAGACTTCAGAAATTTGATTCATTTGAATTAGTTAATTGGCTTAGAATATATAATGGCTAATCTTTTTTTTAAGTAAACAGTGCATGGGTGAGGTACGACGCATGCGTCGCCATTTTCCCATGCTACTGATGAGCACAAGGACCTTAAACAACTATATCGAATAATGGGTTCTAAAGTTTAAGGCAATAAAATTCTAGATTCACCATGCCCTATATTTCGGCTCTATCTGTTGATGCCAGTTGTCTTTCTAAGTCTTTCTAAGTCTCTTTCTAAGTGGCTTTGCATGTGTCTACATTTTTATGCATGACATCGAATGCATGTTGCATTACGTCTGTTGTCTGACCGGCATTGTATTGTATTGTCTGTCTGTCTGTTTTGTCTATCAGTCTCTGTCTCTTAGTCACGAGTTTTATCGGATTTTGTCTAAATTCTCATGCTCTCCTTCTTGTGTCACATACATTTCCCATCACTTGTAAGAAACTTACTCTCATAGGCACAGCATCAATTTCACCACTTACCATTATTACATTCATGGGCACATTTGGGGGGGGGGGGATTTACGGGTTCAAACCCCCGAAATTAATTGCCAAAATTATTTCTTAGGCAATTATATGCAAAATACAAAAAAATGAACTTTTTCTACCACTTCACATGGAACCCTCCCCCCGAAAATTTAAAACCCCGTCCGAATTTTTTTCTGGCTACACCCATGATTACATTATATTGCGTGCTTCTAGTTGCTGTATACCGTGTGACACAGTGACCCTTGGATCCCACACTGGCACATGTGGATCAACCCACTGCCCTGTGTCATCTTTCCAGTGAAATCCATACGGTACTAAAGCACAGTGTGACCCATATGCAGCCTCCTTAGCAGAGACCAACTGGGCAACTGCATGTGTAACCCTGACTTATATTTTAAGGCTTAAAGCCTTAAACTTTACGTTCATATAAAAAATGTATATTACACACACGGACGCACGCACACACGCACGCACATGCACACACACACACACACACACACACACACACACACACACACACACACACACACACACACACGTTTCTTTACAGCGTCTTATATCACAGGATATCGTGTCTACAGTAATCTGCAATGCATATATATATATATATATATATATATATATATATATATATATTTATATATATATATATATTCACATTAGTGAATAGTATAAACATGACACTGTATACATCTATGCAGATAGATACATAGCAAGACGCACATAGGATACAAATCAGAGACACTGAAAGTCAGACAACTAGACACACAGACAGAGGCAATAACCCACAGACAAAACACAGACAGACAGCAACACAGATATTTATATTATGTACTGGTATATAAAAAACATAGGGGCCTACATGTGTAAGTTCTTGAACGGCTGTTTTCAATTTAACTCCAATTGACTCCTACACAAAGCTGTCTTCACAAGAATACACACAGCCTCAGGAATGCAGGAGAGGCACAGCCATAAAGCTTCTCCTTCAGATCTTCTCCAGTTCTTTCGTAATAGGCCAGTGGTTGACCGATCTGAACTTGGCAGAAACGGTCTAAAGATCAGTGGTACATTAATTTGTCTAGGTATGTCAACTGGGTGTCCATATTGTATAAACACTATATTTTCCAAAAATGCTATACTGATTGTAGGAAATAAAAAACTTAGAAAAGGACATAACTTGTCAGCGTCCCGATAGCATATTGGTTAGAGCGCTCGACCTGTAACGCATAGAGTACGGGTTCGAGTCTCGTCCAAGGCAGTTACTGTTTAGGGACCTTGAGCAAGTCCTTCACTCACAATTGCTCAGCGCCATCGATGTTCTGTCATAATAATAATAATATCTTTTCTTTAATCAAGCGCCTGACAAACGCACGGTGCTGTACATTTACATGTTATGCAATTGAAACAATCTTAACTACTAACAGAACAGACAGCCTGCAATACACGGCGCTAATAGCAGCCTACAAAGCATGTCCGCCCTACGGGACTCGAACTCGGTACCTCTCGCTCTCTACGCCAGTGTGTTATCCAATGCGCTATCGGGCGTGTGTGTGCACTTCTGAATTTTGCAAGAAGGGAAATATCAAATGCAGCACTGTATTGTATTATAGTGTCAGTGTTAGTGTGTGTGTGAGCATGGTAGTGTTAGTGTCAGTGCTAGTGTGTGCGTGCATATGTGTGTGACACTGTGTGTGCATGTGTGTGCGTGCGTCCCTGTGTTAATGAGTTCCGGTGAACCAAGGAATATATGAACGAGTGAACTGACGTTTAATTATCATTAATTCTGTATTTATTATACAGCATCAATTAACAAGATAGCATCTATCGACGGTGCTGAGCAACTGCACATTAACGATGATTTGTTCAATGTTCCTAAAGAACAACCATCTCAAGGAGAGGGCCTCAAAGACTCAAAGCCACAACAATAATTTCCACGGTAAGCATAGCTTGACAATGCAATCTATCAGTTTAACATAACAGGCCCAGGATTCAAACCTACATCACAAAGGTTAAAGCTAGCACGTTAGCCACTCCGCCAATGTGCTACTTCTGTGCTTGTGCATATATAAGCACGAATAGGCGCCCTTGTAACGGCATGGCCGTGTTACGGCGCCATAGAAATTGTCGTAATTATTATTATTATTATTTATTATTGTGCTAGTAAGCATAGGCAACTTAGTTGCATCGAGGTGAGGAAGAACGGTAATTCCAAAAGCAATTACGATGCTCAAAAGGTTTCGCTGCTTCCCGTAGACAACATTTTTGGATCAATAATTGTGCTCTAATGACCATGGACCTGAACTCCAGTGAAACAGACTTTTTCCTTGTTGTTTCCTTCCTCGTTCCTCTTCGTTTCCTTCCTTGTTCCTCTTTGCTCCCTTCCGTGTTCCTCTTTGTTTCCTTCCTCTTTCCTCCTTGTTTCCTTCCTCTTTCCTCCTTGTTTCCTTCCTCTTTCCTCTTCGTTTCCTTCCTCTTTCCTCTTCCCTCCTTGTTTCCTTCCTCTGTCCTCTTCGTTTCCTTCCTCTTCCCTCTTTGCTCCCTTCCTCTTTCCTCTTCGTTTCCTTCCTCTTTCCTCTTCGTTTCCTTCCTCTTTCCTCCTTGTTTCCTTCCTCTTTCCTCTTTGGTTCCTTCCTCTTCCCTCTTTGTTTCCTTCTCTTTCCTCTTTGGTTCCTTCCTCTTTCCTCTTTGTTTCCTTCCTCTTCCCTCTTTGCTCCCTTCCTTGTTCCTCTTTGCTCCCTTCCTTGTTCCTCTTTGTTTCCTTCCTCTTTCCTCTTTGTTTCCTTCCTCCTTCCTCTTTGCTCCCTTCTTCTGGTCACCTCCGACCTATCCACCCCACCACAATAATGATATTATTGCTTATGCCTAAATGTATCCGTCTATCCGACAAGCATGTTTGAAGTATTGAGCTGTCCTGTTTCCCTTCAGTCTTCAAGCCTCCCCCATGCTTCTTGTTATATGGCTGGCTGCCATAAAATTCCTCCTGTTTGTGTTTTCTTTCTGTCAGTGCTGTTGTACGACTGTGTGTGTATTGTCTGTGTGCCTGTATATCTGTGTCTGCATGTCTTTATGTGCCTGTGTGTGTGCACGTGTTTGTGTATGTATGTGTGTGTGTGTGTGTGTGTGTGCGTGTGGGTGGGTGGGTGGGTGTGTGTGTTTCTCTCTTGTTATATGCAGCAGAGGATTTAGGAAGTCCTCCAAAGGACATCAATCCCATTCCCCTCTCCTCCCCACTTGGCTTAAACTTACCCCCTGCAGGTCGACATTTTTCCAAACTCAATTACCCCATTACTCCTCCCAAGTTCACACATTTCGAATCTGCCTTGCTTTAAGTCTGAGTCATACTAGTCAGTCTGTCTGGTTATTTCCCCATCAGTCTGTCTGTCTGTGTTTGTCTGTGTGTTTGTGTGTGTCTGTGTGTGTGTGTCTGTGTGTGTGTGTCTGTGTGTGCATGTTTTCCAATCAACATGCATCTTTTTCTGTGGCTGGGTACATGTCTGTCTGTCTGTCTGTCCGTGTCTATACCTGCTGCATTTCACTGTCTATTCCTCCTTTTTACCTACAGTGCATTTCTTTGGAGCAGACAGACTAACACCCACTAATAATGAGACAGGAATAGACATGCACACGTGTTCTTCGGTGCATTCTTAACCCATCCAAGACCAACAACACTGTTGGGTCATTCAGTGCACAAAACTTCCACAGACACCATACATTTCCATACAGTATATCAGAACCAATGCAAGGAAGGATTTACTTGTTCCACCTGTCTCAAGTTTCACTAAACAGCAGAGATATTAAACATTGGCATCACTGACGTCAATTTTATCACGTCTAATGCACAAACAATAATGCATAACAGCATATGTTGGTGTCTAGCCAGCACACAAACAATGTTTTGGAGTCTGCTGCTGCAAGACAATTGATCACTGAACTCCCTTATCAGCTACAATCAACGTCATAAATACATACATACATGCATACATGCATCCATACATACATACACACATACATAACCACCTGCTTATCCTTGTACAGCAGAGTTCGTTAGCTTCATTTTCATACAATAATATCTAAGCACTTGTACAAAATTATCATGATTCTTTATGCGATATGAAGTGCATCACGGAGAAAACTCTTAGCGGTCATACCTGCATAAATTGGTCCAATTAGCCAAATAGGCTACCTATTGTTACCGTTAGATTATAATTAGCCCAATAGGGTACCTACTGTTACCGTTAGAATAGTCTAATAGGTTACCTACTAGTCTATTGTCGTTAGATTGGCCCAATAGGTTACTAGTAGGTAACCAATTGGGCTAATGCAAGGGTAATAGTAGGTAACCTATTGGGCCAATCTAACGGCAATAGACTAGTAGGTAACCTATTGGGCTTATCTAACGGTAATAGGGAGGATTCGGCCCGCACCCCCTCCTATTACCGTTAGATAAGCCCAATAGGTTACCTACTAGTCTATTGCCGTTAGATTGGCCCAATAGGTTACCTCCTATTACCGTTAGATAAGCTCAATAGGTTACCTACTAGTCTATTGCCGTTAGATTGGCCCAATAGGTTACCTACTATTACCCTTGCATTAGCCCAATAGGTTACCTACTAGTCTATTACCGTTAGATTAGCCCAATAGGCTGCCTACTATTACCATTAGATTAGCCCAATAGGTTACCGACTATTACCGTTATATTAGCCCAATAGGTTACCTACTAGTCGATTACCGTTAGATTAGCCCAATAGGTTACCTATTAACGACGTTAGATAAGCCCAATAGGTTATCTACTAGTCTATTACCCTTAGATTAGTCCAGTGGCAGTAGGTTACCTTACATTACTTTAGACGATAATTTTCCAAAGTAAACGCTAGACATGAAAAACCGATAAATAACGAGACACCGATAACACTCGACAAACCAATTAGCAATAAAAACTGACCTTAATCGATCGACGACTGAAATTAGTCGTCTAAAAATAGGATCTGGAACTTGCCGGGCGGTCACTGGAAATATTTATATTCTCCAAAAACAGCAGAAATACAACAAATCCACAAACTATTCGCAGCAAGTTTCGCCTGGAATCAATTAAACCCAACGGAAATGGCGTTCTTTGAAGTCTCCGACGCAGTATTTTCGTCTTTTTTCCGTTAAATTATGGCTAACGATGGCTGGTTCCTTGGATCCACGCGCCAAATAAATATTAAGCCGTCTGTGGAAATTTCCACAGATTTCTCCAATAGAACAATGCTGGCTAACTGCCAAGCGCTTAGAGCAGACGATTCTGTCTAACGTTTCCAGTCTAACGTTTTCTTAGGAATTGATTTTTAACTAAGAAATCATTCGAAATTGTCCACTGTTAATAATTGGTTAAGATGAAATGAATAAAGTGCAGTGTTTCTGATGAGATTTGATAATGAACGCGCAGAGATGATATCTGCCTCCTATGTTCGCTGTTCGCGCTCAGCAATGCAGTCAATGCGTGCACGAGCGTGTTCCAGAGCCAGACAGCAGCGGTCACGTGAGCGCTTCTGATTGGCCGAGGGATTGTCCATTCATGAAACGCACCTAATAGTATCAGATATGGAAGACGCGAAGGACGCGAAGGGCCTATATTATTATTATTATTATTATTATTATTATTATTATTATTATTATTATTATTATTATTATTATTATTATTATTATTATTATTATTATTATTATTATTATTGCAAACATTTTTAACGCTGGCAAAGTCACACAGAAATGTAAATGTATGTGTATAATAATAATAATAATAATAATAATAATAATAATAATAATATCTTTTCTTTAATAAGCGCCTGACAAACGCACTGCGCTGTACATTTACATGTTATGCAATTGAAATCTTAACTACTAACAGAACAGACAGCTTGCAATACAACGGCGCTAATAGCAGCCTACAAAGCATATCCGCCCAACGGGGGCTCGAACTCGGTACCTCTCGGTCTCTGTGCCAGATGTTATCCAATGCGCCACGGCCAGGGCCGCATTAAGGGGGTGCTAAGGGTGTTGCAGCACCGGGCCCGCAGTTTTGAGGGGCCCGCATTTTCGGAAGTGAATTTTTATTAATGTGCTTGAACCAGGGCCGATGAGAGGGGAGCTCCGGGGAGTCGGTGAGGGGTTGCTACCCGGGGCCCTTTTCTATGGCAGGGGCCCCTGGCAGGGGCCTGGAAATGTCTAAAACATAGTTCAAACTGAAGAAACCTGTGGGTTTTGTTTTGGCCTAATGCAGGGGTCTCCAAAGTACGGCCCGCGGGCCACATCCGGCCCGCTAAGGCCTTTAACCTGGCCCGCGGAACTCTCCTTGAAGAAACAAACTAAATTGGGAAAATTGAAAATTTTAACGCCGCTGTACTCTGACATGCATATTGCCAAAATCCATGTCGCTGTTTGTAAGGCACTGTGCCTGATATGCAATGACACCATTGCAGTGCTTAAAGAGTACAATATTCGGAGACATTATGAATCCAAGCATTCATCGCATTACTCAATTCACTGGACAGCTGCGCACAGAGAAAGTTTTTTCTTCGGAGTTTTGGCCCGTGGAGCTTTAGAAAGTCAGCAATGTGGCCCCCCGCTGGAAAACTTTGGAGACCCCTGGCCAAATGCAGTATGTAGGCCCTACATATATAATTATGACGGATGCTTCATGAAACATGATACACAGTTCCACATAGGCATACATGTGTTGTGTGGTAAAATGATAATCCTAGCTACATCGTTATAAAGGCTGTCAGACGATTTTGATTATTTCGGTCAAAACTTCTGTGGTCATATTATAGTTGAATTACTTGAATTTGATCAAGAATGTGTCTATCAGTATTTTGAGATTCTAGAATTGACGGTGTCACCAACTCTTTTTCTTTCTTAGTTGTGACCTACCTCAAGAACTTTCCTTATCTCTACATATAAATTGCTCAACGACTTCTAACTGTTTAAGAATTAAATTGACACAGTTCTTTCAATGTTTCTTTCTCTTCTTCAAACACAGTTTAATAACAACAAACTCAACTCTTGCCTTAAAACAACTGTACTACACTGTATTGTTCAAATTCACTGTCATCAGCAGTTTCTAAGTTTGGCGCGCTAACTGCACGTGTAAAGAGAATCTACCGTCAGCCAATGTTTAGGCTACTTTAGGCCAAGCGCCCACGAGCCGACAGCGCAACTAAGGCCTAAGACTAAAACGCTTAACAATCGATACACATTATATATATATCAACCTAAAGAACACCTGTGCTCATTATATATGCAAAACATTAGTTCACATTACCTCCTTCCCTTTCTTTGGATTGAGCAAATTAAATTTAAAAATTTGCGAAATCATCATGTACTAAATTATGCAATAAACTTAATACTATACAATACAGTAAATGAACAATCTTATAATCTAGATAAACAATCTGCTACAACATTTAATCGTCCTTTCTTATAATTAACTTCTACATCAAAAGTTTGCAGTGCTAAAGCCCAACGCACCAGTTTAGCAGACTTAGACATAGATTCAGTCAGATAAGTTAAAGGATTGTGATCGGTAAAGATGTGAACTTTAGATCCAATGATTATCTCTTTTAACTTATTTAGAGCCCAAACAATAGCATAGGCTTCTTTCTCTACAGTTGCCCATCTCTTCTGGGTGTCAGTCAATTTCTGACTTATAAATGATACAGGGCGTTCTATTCCCTTATCATCCAGCTGTGTTAAAACAGCTCCTACTGCAAAATCACTGCTATCACAGTACAAATTAAAAGGTTTTCCAACATCAAAAACATATAAAACAACTTTAGAGCGTACAGCATCTTTAAGTAAATTAAATGCCTGTTGATGTCTATCAGTCCAATCAATCTTATCTGGAACATGTTTGCTTGTCAAATCAGATAGAGGCTTCGCAATCTGTGCAAAATCTTTGATAAACTGTCTATAGTAACCAAAAAATCCCAGCAACTGCTTAACTTGTTTCTTCGTTTCTGGGGTTTTCAAATTAATTAAACTTTCAATTCTATCTGGATTCATTTGAATCGTTCCAGAACCAACCACATGACCGATGAACTTTACCTCACTCTTACCAAAGATACATTTCTTTAAATTCAGAGTAATGTTATGCAGTCTCATTTGCATTAAATATGCATCTAAATGCTGTAAATGAATCTTCCAGTCATCTGAATGCACAGCAATGTCATCTACATAGGGCTCAGCAAATTCATTTATAGGCTGTAAAACCATGTTAATTGCTTTAACAAATGTTCTTCCTGAGTTGATCATTCCGAACGGAACACGAGTAAACTCGTACAGTCCATTGTGAGTAACAAAAGCAGTTTTCCATTGATCAGTTTGCTTAACAGGACAAGTCCAGTAAGCACTTCGACAATCAAAAATCGAGATCACATTTGATTTTCCAACTTTGTGCAAAACATCTTTCACAATCGGCATCGGATATTTACAATCCACAGTGAACGAGTTAATGTATCTGTAGTCGCAGGCAAGTCTCAGAGAACCGTCTTTCTTTTTAACAATAACCAGCGGACTTGCCATTCTGCTCGAAGATGGTTTTATAATGTTGGCTTGAAGCATTTCTTTAATTTGTCGTTCAACTTCTGCTCGATAGATGAGTGGAATTCGGTAAGCCATAAATTCTTTTTCACGAAATTCCGGTTTCAGTTCAATTTCATGTTCAACCAATGTACATAGTCCAGGCTTTTCAGAAAATCGATCAGAATATTTGTTTAGTACTTCCAGCAATTGTTTTTGTTGAGTCAATGTTAAATGGTTAATCTGATCAGGATCAAGATTCAGTGAATTCTTTTCATCTTGCAAGTCATTCTTCGTCAACAACTCAACCACTGAACCAAAGTCTTCATCTTCTTCAACGATTAATCCACAACTCATTGCTCTTGTAATGTACTTTCTGATTTTATTTGCGTGAATTATCTTTCGACAATCGTCACCCATATCAATCAAATAAGAGTACTTTGACCTTCGTTGTATGACAGTACATGGACCATGCCATCGTGAAATCAGTTTATTCGTTGAAGTCGGATATAACACAATGACTTTTTCACCCGGTTCAAATTCTTTATGTTTCGCTCTTTTGTTGTATTGATTCGTATACTGTAATTGCTTCTCTCGTGAATATGATTCTGCAAACAGTAATGCTTTTTCCATATTTGCTTTCATGTCTTTCAAGTACTTTTCTGGTTGGATTCCAATATGAGGTGGTAAATTAATTTCTCTTGTCCAACTTTCTTTTAGAATTGCCAGTGGTCCACGCGGAATCTTTCCATACACCAACATATAAGGAGCAATTCCAGTAGTTGCATTCGGTACTTCTCGTAATGCCCACACTGTAAACGGAATTACTTTATGCCATTGCCTTGGATTGTCAACAATTACATGATGGATCATTTTCTTGAATGTTTGATTCCATCTTTCTACTAATCCAGCTGCTTCTGGATGACCTGGCGTGTCAAATCTTGGACTACACCCCATTAAATTCAGAAATTCTCTTGTCAGACTCGCAGTAAAATTTGTTCCTTGGTCACTTGTGATCACTGAAGGTACACCAACGTTCATGAACAACTCCATCAAAGCATCACATACAGCTTTTGCAGTTAATGATTTCAACAGAAACACTGTAGGCCATCTGGTGCAAGAATCGACAATACATAAACAGTACTTGTGACCTGCAGCAGATGCTGGCTCGATTGGTCCTACACAATCCACCGTAATTCTTCTAAACGCCACATCTTCTCTTGGAATTGGAGTGATAGGAACCCTGTCCATCACCAAACTTCTTGCCTTTAACTGACATTTCTCACATGATTTGCAAAATTTCACTATATCTCTTCTCATCTTTGGCCACGTAAAAGACAACTTTATTCGTTCTCTAGTTTTCTCTTCTCCAAGATGTCCTCCAAATACTGATTCGTGAGCCAACTCCATCACTTTCATTCGTCGCTCTTTTGGTAACACCAATTGATATATCGTTTGCTCTAATATTCGATATCTCTTGTACAGTAAGCCATTTACCACGCAGAATTCAGATTCTTTATCTGGTGCTAACGTCCACCATGCTTTCAATGATTCATCTTGTCTCTGCTGTTCTTCGAATTTCTTTGCGTCTGCAATCTGCATCTGTTGTTCTTCATCTTTCTCATTTTCTTCAAACAAATCTCCTATCGCCACATCACAATCATTATCCTCTTTCGTTTCATTTAGATTACCATTCTTGCATGCAGCCATCTCTTGTTCACTCATCTCTGCTGTTATACCGTCTTGCATTAAACTTTGTTGATCATCACTTTCGTTTTCCTCTTCGCTTGAACTTTCAGTTTCACTTTCCTCTTCGACTTCTATCACTTTCTTTCGCTGACTCTGCAATCTCGTCGTTACATTCGCTTGCACATCTCCTTGTATCATTTTCACTTGTGGCACGGCTTTAAGTTCTGCAATGATTTCTGGATGCAACAAGAATCTTTCTGTGCTTCCCATTTTTGCAATACTAGCACACATCAATGTTACATAAGGTGTAAGTGAACATTTGACTTTATGCGGAATTACCTCTTCTTCCACATCGTTACAACACAGCCTTACATCAACTTTCACCAACTTTGCAGGAATGGCATCTCCTGCCACGCATTGTAAGTTCACTTTTCCAATCTGCTCCACCTTCATGCCTTCCAGTAATTCTTCACTAATCACCGGAACCTCTGCTCCAGAATCAATCAGTGCTTTTACTTTTATTGGTTCTTTTCCTGCTGTTCCACGAATTTCTACCTCGACGTACTGCAATACCACTTTCTTCAATGTTGTACTTTCATCTTTTCCAGCCATTTCTTTCTGCATTCCATTGTGCAATAGAATTTCTTTCTGAATATCAGGTGAAAGGTGACATTTCATCACTGACTTTACTTCAGTTTCATTTTTCTGATGTTCTGTGGCTTGACTTTCAGAATTATCAACCACTTGAATTCGATTCACCCTCGAATTTTCTTGTTTTCCATAATTTGAGGTTGTAACAGGAACTGGACAGAATTTCATTAAATGCCTGTCTGATCCGCAGTTGTGACAACGTTTCACCACTGCACCTCGTTGTTCAATGCTTTCTTTTCTCTTATATGGAGTAAACGATGCATTGCCTTCTCTTGCGACAAACCTTGGTGGTGACTTGTTATATACCGGACGTTGTCTGGCCATCATCGACTCTCTATTCTCGTGAACAACCGGAGAATTTGGTTTCACTTCTGCACCTCTGAACTGATTTCCTGTTTCTTGATTGCTCTTCCAATGAAAACCAAAATTTGGAGTGAACTGTTGATTTCTTTTGCCATTAGGAACAAAACCAAAACTTGTCTTATTCGGAATTGCCAAACCAATTCGATTATTAACATGAATGTCCGCTAGGTCTGCCACAACACTAGCTTCGTAACAATCAGTTCCTTCCTTCGACAACACAAACTGTAGTGGACCTGGTGGTAGTGATTCTTTCAACTTATCCGCCACTAACAAATCAAACAGTTTCTCAAAATTCTTATCCACTTTGCGACTTTTCACATAATAGTTCAGCAAGTTCTTCAGCCTAGCTGTAAACATTGTATACGTTTCTTCAGCTGTCTTCTTCGCATCAATAAACTTCGATCTGTACTCTCTCGGTGTCAACTTGAATTCTTTTAACAAGTGCTGTTTCACGATCTCATAATCGTCTAAATCAGCGAATGACAATCTGTTTAGAACAGTTCTAGCTTTCGGAGTCATCAATGGCAATAGTAACTTCACCCAGAATTGTTCTTGCACGTTGAAACTACGAAACGCATTCTCAACCGTTTCGAAATATAATGGCACCTCCATCATATCGTTTGGCATTTTGGGTAACACATGTTTCATGGCATCACCAATTTTCTTTATTTTAGAAACCATCGTTTCACTTTCTTCCTGTTTCCTTTTCTGTTCTTCTCGTTCTTCTTGCCTTCTTTGTTCTTGTGCTTCTCTATTTTGCTTCTCCTCTTTGAGTTGTGCTTCTTTTAATGCTATTTTTGTTTTTTCCAACTTTAAACGTTCTTGTCTTTCCTCTTCCGCCTTCTCCATGCTTTCTTTCTGTAATTTCAGTTCTTCTTGTCTAACCTCTTCTGCTCGCTCCAACTCTGAAATTCGCACTTTTTCCTTTTCTTCTTCACGTAGTCTCTTCTCTTCAATCTGTTGCTGACGTATCTCTTCGTCACTTTTCCGCGCCCTTTCAAATTCAATCATCTGCTCTAATCTTCTCCTTTCAGCATCTTCTCTATCTTTTCTCAATTGCTCTAATTGAATTTCAAATTGCTGTCTTTGCAATTCTTCTTTCTCTCTCTGAAGACGTAATTCTTCCTGTCGCATTTCTTTCTCCTCTTGTCTCACACGCTCTGCTTCTTCTCTTCGTTTCTCCTCTCTTTCTTTATCTTCTTGTCTTCGTTTCTCCTCTCTTTCTTTCTCTTCTTGTCTTGTCATCATCATCCATTGCATCATCGTCTCCATAGACATAGTCCCAGGCGGTTTCTCAGTAACCTTTTCCACAGCACCGCCGACAGCACCTTCTTCTTCCTCTGCTTCTTCTTTAAGCCAGACTTCAGCTAACGCTTCTAGCATGTCTTCACGTGACATATCTTTCAGTTTCTCTTCTTCAAAACCAGCCTTTAACAAGCGCTGCTTTAATCTTTCAGAAGACATCTTCTTCAGTTCTGCTTGTTTCTTGACACTTAATTTCTCCATCTTACTTCTTTACTTCAGTGCTGTCCTTTCTGGAAAACACGAGTTTTCTTTTGTGTTTGAAGTATTGGGGATTGTTCTTTGTTTGATAACAACCAACTTTTATACCTTTGTCGTTGAGGCTTTCGTTGTCGTAGATTTACCAATGATTTGAATGCGTATTCACCAGTCGACGTTGTTTCGAATCCCAGACGTTGTTTCGAATCTCCGACGTTGTTTCGAATCCCAGACGTTGTTTCGAATCCCAGACGTTGTTTCGAATCCCAGACGTTGTTTCGAATCCCAGACGTTGTTTCGAATCCCACCGCTGTCACCAAATATGTCACCAACTCTTTTTCTTTCTTAGTTGTGACCTACCTCAAGAACTTTCCTTATCTCTACATATAAATTGCTCAACGACTTCTAACTGTTTAAGAATTAAATTGACACAGTTCTTTCAATGTTTCTTTCTCTTCTTCAAACACAGTTTAATAACAACAAACTCAACTCTTGCCTTAAAACAACTGTACTACACTGTATTGTTCAAATTCACTGTCATCAGCAGTTTCTAAGTTTGGCGCGCTAACTGCACGTGTAAAGAGAATCTACCGTCAGCCAATGTTTAGGCTACTTTAGGCCAAGCGCCCACGAGCCGACAGCGCAACTAAGGCCTAAGACTAAAACGCTTAACAATCGATACACATTATATATATATCAACCTAAAGAACACCTGTGCTCATTATATATGCAAAACATTAGTTCACAGACGGCCTAGAATTGATTCGGCTATTGGTTTTCTGGCAGGCATAGAATCTTTTTACTGGATGTAAATTTATTAATTGAAATTTGAGTTATTAGGCTATCAAAATGAATAATTCTTTAACTTAATGCTGGATGTAAGTTTCATAATAAAATTGATGCCAAATTAGCAATAGACCTATTTGATATTATATTCCATTAAGTTGATGATGAATTAGAAGATAAATTATCATAAGAACTCTGGAGCCTAATAAGGAAAGAAAGATTAGTGAAAGTCAGGAATACAAACGAGAGACAGATGCTTCTTCAAATTCTTGCATTTTCAATTTCATAAAAAGCGAATGATGCAGCAAATCAAGCTGACAATATCTTTACTAGTATGTATACCGTACAGTAGAAGAAGTGAGTTGATGATCATGGTACAGAGCGAGATGTGCAGATAGTAATGTAACGTTAATTGTATATTGTGTCTTTAGGCAGTTAATATGGCCTACTCATTAGTAAGCATGCTATAAATATGTGCGTGGTGGACCGGTTGTTGTCAGAGGGGACCTTCGTCAGAGGGGGGCCCACACTATTACCACAGCACCGGGCCCGCACTAGCCTTAATACGGCCCTGGCCACGGCCCCCCGTGCATGTATGTATTTATGTCTGCATGCATGCAGCACGCACGTAGCGCACGCACGTAGTGCCTGTGTATGTATGTATAGATGTATGTATGTGTGGATGTACTTATTCATTTCTGTATTTATGTAAGTATATGGCTACATGTATTTGAACAATTCTATAAGTAAGCCATTGTAAATGTAAAAGTAGCCTATATCCTTTACTTAACCAATTGCTAACCGCATTTTGGTGTACATTATGAAGTATATAATCACGATCCTAATAATAAATGTTTTGCGTGCCAGACTGTTTGCAACAGGTAGAATTCTGTCATGTTTACGTGGATGTAGCGCTATATACATGTCCATTTTAATGGGGGGCAGTGGCGGTTGGTAGGCCATGGCCTGGATCTGCACGAACAGCCCCGAAGAGGCGGGTGTCACCGTTGTCAGCACTCTGGCATAGCGTTGTTCGAAACTGTCTGTTGTTTTGGGGTCAGGTATCACAGCCGGACCAGTCGACGCAGCAGCGCCTAGCCTATAGGCGTGTCCGCAAGCATTTCTGACTCACAAACCCCCAACAGGCGGGGACTGAGGGGAGGGTCAGGGGAGGAGGGAGGGTTGGCATTATTGGGCATTGTTAGGCTCCGCATTATTTCCCGATAGTTCTGGGCCATCGGTGTCGCTTTGTAGTCTCCGGGTGGGGGGGTGCTCGATAGTGTAGTGGTTAGCGCGCTGGACTGTCAATCGAGAGGTCGGGGGTTCAAATCTCCTCGCCAGGGCAGAAAATCTGGTTCGAGATTTCTGTTCCACCAGCACCCCGCAACTCAGCTTATAAAGAGTACACTGACCGTACACTGTCGGTGGGAAGATGAGACGGTGAGCGAGAGGACTGGCCATCCGCCCTCATATGCCGAGGCTAATAAAATGAAGTCGCTAACACTTCATACCTATGGCTGCCTCAGGCTAGCTTACGTTGGACTGCTCTTCTTCTGTGCTTTGTAGTCTCCCAATTTATTACAATTAGGCCTACAATGGGTACCGGTTCAACCAGTGCTTAGATTCAGCCGGATCTCGCCGGATTAGAGATCCGCCACCTGAATGATTTGATCCGCCACCCTGGATGTAGATCACCTAACTGTGCTTTTGTCACAACAATCGACCATGATCATTGTTTCAATACATTTTGTGTTTTCCAAATAACGAATATCGCGATTCGCGAATATCAGTTATAGATTCGTCAGATAGGTTTAGGCTTTTAGAGTTGCTCAAATTTAGAAATCCGCCACCTCTACATGTAGGTGAGCAATTTAACCACTGGGTTCAAACCCTATTATATTCTTCTAACCCATCAGCATCTGAAAAGATGTCAGATCGTCAGTAATTTCATGTGAACAAACATTAGAGATCTGCGTTCGTAAACTTTGGTCATCTGAGAAAAAAATAGTTGTGTTTGGAATTGAAGCGGCGAAGAGGTAAGGGGAATTAGCAATGCCAGGATGATAAACAGTCGTTTTGAAAACCCGTATGCTACGATATGCTATGAAACCAATATATATATATATCGCATCCATATATATATATATAAATATGTATATATATATATATATATATGCATATTTATGTATACTTACACATACATATACAAAAATATATACACATATACATATACATATTTCCGCAAGAATATTATACGATTATATCTTAGACTGGGGGGATAATGTCCGTAATCATGGGGGGACAATGTCCAGGGGGGACAATGTCCTACACTCCTAAACATGACAGGCTTATTCATTAGACTTGGTTGTATTAGATCAACTGGGTGTACAGAAGGTATATAAAGCATATTTATTTATATATATATGGATACAGAAAAGTAAAAATAGATACATATGATCTCCACGTTACAGAAGTGACGTCAAACTATTTTGGCACTAAATCTGGCACTGTGTTCTGTGGTCACCTGCCTATCTCCAGGAGCTAATCACTATACTTCAGTTCACTGCTCGCATGAACACATGCGCTCGGCCACACATCTCTATGGTTCCGCTGCTCGCTCTGCCACTAGACAGCGTCGGTCATTTTGATGGTGAGTCCTTCTATGACGAACGAACTCGTTGACCTGGGGTATCGCTGCATGATTGTATGTGGCGCCCATCTCAATGTAGGCATGTCATTGATTGAATAATCGACATGAGCGCCTTACGTAGACTCTTGTCGGGCATCGATAGGGTGGCCTCAAAGATTCCGTTGTAAAAAAAAGTACGTACTTATAATCCAGGGTATTTCTCAGTGTTTAAAAAAAAAAATTATAACGGATTTAGTAAGATTCCATTATAAACAAGGACAGCTTGTATGTATGCAGAATGTATGTATGTGTGTATGTATGGATGTATGTATGTATATCATGTATGTAGGTATGTATGTATTCATTCATTCATTCATTCATTCATAAGATGTATATAGCGCCCCTTCAAGAGGGCTACTGTCAGAGGCGCTCCTGACTCCAGCACGGCCAAAAAGTACAGTTTTGAGCTTAGTAAAAAAAGCTTCAGTAAAAGTCCCAGGGAGCAGGCGTATCTCCTGGGGGAGCCCGTTCCAGACCACTGGGCCCACCACGGAAAAGGCTCGATTCTGCATAGTTGCAGTTCGTGCAAATGGGACTAAGAGCACCCCCTTCTCTGCAGAGCGGAGGGGGCGGCGACCTTGAATACCCGAGGGGCAGCAAAGCTCCCGCAGGTAGACTGGTGCTAGACCCAGCTGACATCGTCGTACCAAGGCAGCAATCCTGTACTCGATGCGCTGCCGGGTAGGGAGCCAATGTAAGGTCTCCAGCATATAGCTGGAGACATGACCAAATTTGGGGATTTGCCCAATAAGACGCGCTGCAGAGCGCAAGACTCGGTCCAGGCACACAAGTCGATTTAGAGGAAGGCCAAAGTAGAGCGACGAGCAGTAGTCAAGACGGGATGTAACGAAAGAATGCACCAGGGTGGTGGCGGCACTAGGGGTAAGCGAACGGGCAACGGTGCGAAGCTGGCGCAGCTGATAGTAGCAGTTCCGGGCAAGGCGGTGAATGTGTGGAGCAAGAGTTAGCTCCTGGTCCAACAGGACACCAAGGTCGCGGACCGTAGTTGAGAACGTATAACTGGGGAATTCAGTTGCAAGTGCAGCGAGGTCAAGTTTAGCAAGTTGCTTCCGGTTGCCTAGCCAGATAAATTTAGTCTTAGCTGGGTTTAGGCGCAGTCGATTAGACGACATCCATGCATCTAGGGCCGCTAAGGTCCCACACATGTCCCGGACCGCTGAGATGGCATTTGATGACAGGCAGTGCTTGTACGCCTGTACGTCGTCAGCATATAGCTGACCCAAGACCGCATGTGTCGTAAGGAGTGAGGCAAGACCAGAAGTGTAAAGTATATAGAGAATGGGCCCGAGGACAGAGCCCTGAGGCAGGCCATATTGAGCAGGGACCCATGGGGACCTAGTGGAACCATGGACCACACAAATGGAACGGTCATGCAGGAAAGAGGCTATCCATTCAAGAATGTTCCCAGTCAGACCAAATGAAACACACAATCGCTCTAATAAGATCCCATGGTCTACGGTGTCAAATGCGGCGCTGACGTCGAATAGGGCCAGCAAGGTGACCTGGGCCCGGTCAATCGCCCCGTAGACGTCTGAGAGTAGTCGAAGCAGGAGCGTCTCAGTTGAATGATGCTTTCTGAAGCCAGATTGACATGGCGGAAGGAGTTTGTATGTATGTATGTATGTATGTATGTATGTATGTATGTATGTTATATTGGGGTTTCTCGATAGCGTAGTGGTTAGCGTGCTGTACTGTCAAACGAGAGGTTGGGGTTCAAATCCTCGCCAGGGCAAAAATTTGGTTCAATATTCCTGCTCCATGTGAGCCACTAGCCAACTCAGCTAAAATGAGTACATTGACCGACAGTGTCAGTGGGAAAGTAAGACGGCGAGCGTTAGGACTGGGCACCGCCCTCATATGCCGTGGCTAAGAAAATGAAGTCGCTTCATACCCATGGCTGCCTCAGGGCTAGCTCAAGGGACTGCTCTTCCTGTTTTATGTTATGTTCATATGGGCGTATTTAGGGGTGGTTTTACAGCTTCAAACCCCCCCCCAAATAAGTGTCCTACAAAATTATATGCTTTTATATGCGTAATACAAAAAGACTTGACTCTTTGCGACCATGTCCAATGGAACCACCCCTCCCCCCCATTGTCTCTTTTTGCTACGATACTGTGTTCACAATTATATTACATATAGCATGTTGCTTTTGAATAGTTATTCTGAGAGAGGCGCTATATAAATCTTTAGATACAATGCAATGTCCTTTACGACGCCACGATTATATCAACTACGGTCTTCCGTAGGAGAAAATTCACGCATTAATCAAGAGGCCGCCGATGCAATAAACGCTACGTTACGACGTGGCCGCGAATACGTCAATGAAGGCAGCGGCGCTTCCCTGCAGCACGGAAACAGCGTGTGGGACGCTGCGCGTAAGGTCCTGACACCGCATAGGTGGCATAGCAACCCACCCACTATCTTAGTCTCTTAGACGAGTTTCAGAGTGTACAGACGGGCTCATTGTACACTCTTGTATTAGCAAGTTATTCTGTCAAGCGCAGCGAAAGTTCCAATTCCCAGTTTATGAATGAACAATAATTACAACCGTGCCACTACTATACGGTTAACTATCATCACGTGTGATGAGCGCCGCAGGGCAATGACAATATACGGCGAGAATATTGAACTATTTTTACCGGAACTGTCTGGATGGCAGTGTGATTCTCGTTAACGATAACGATAACGAAAAATGTTCGTTAACGAAAATAAAATGATTTCGTTAACGATAACTATAACTATAACTAAAAATATCATTAACTATAACTATAACTATAACGAAAATAACAATAACGAAAAATTCATCTTTATTTTCGTTAATACAAAAATAAAATAGGAAGTGCAATATGGACGATTCGACATAAATGAGAACGAAAAATTCGAAATTTTTATTATGCAATTTGTCAGTTAATTTGGAAACTCGTGTGTATTTATGAAGCTGAATGCACTCATGCTTCAAAGGCTTTCAAAGCTCTGAGCAAATTGTGAAATAGCGTGTTAATACGCACAATTTTGCTTATAGCTTTAATTATTGTAACTAAGTAGTAACTAAAATTAACTAAAATAAAATTCCATTAACTATAACTATGCTAACTATAACTATAACTAAAAATAATACTAACTATAACTATAACTATAACTAAAATAAAAATCATTAACTACTGTAACTATAACTAAAATAAAATCTGTAAGGAGAATCACACTGCTGGATGGTCACCTGATATTTGAATTGACCAAACAGCGCTCGCTATATAGGAAAGTGGTTGGGTTGAATTTGACTCCAGGCGAATAAAGTTGGTTTTCCGGGATTGTTTGAGCGTTGAGACATAGTATACCTGCCGCGAATTGTGGCGCCTGTAAATAATTGGGAGAGGTACACTTGTCTTCCCAAAGTTTTGGCTGACCTGTCCCCAAAAATTGCAAAAATCCGGCCCAAGAAAAATCTGTCCCCCAAAGTTATGTACAGATTTTCGCCTCTGTCGTGTTAGAATAAATTTCACCAGAGACGATTATATAATCGAGGAGGATGGTAGGCCCTAATTGTCAATGTTAATAATGATTCTATTGCGTCGGTGTCTAAACAAAAGTTGGATCAGCTACTCAGCCTATTCACAGCAGCACCGAACCAGAGTACAGTGTTTGGATCGGCTGTCACTTGCGATGGCACTGGATAAACCCTGTTCTTTGTCGGATTGTCCGTAAATATATCTTTGTAACCTTCACCCGAGCACGGACTCTTGAGTTGTAGACCCAGCACCCAACGTTTAACTTCCGAGAGGGTCGGCTTGAATTCCCGATTCACCGATATCCGTCAAGGATTACTGCGGGTGAATCGCGACCCTAACGAATAGAAACTGATCAGATGCTTTGAACCTGTTTTGGCGAGTAATATTTATAATACAGGACGGCTGTGTTGCTACGAAGCTGTGTGACTGATCTAAAAATGAACGGGCGGCCAATGCGGTCGTCAGACAGCTTAGAGGCTGTTCCGGTGTGAAGACAAATAAGGACCGTGGCGAAAATTAATCCGAAAATATTGACTCACGTGATTAGGACTAAACATTTGCTCCTTGCAATGTACATGTTGTGTGAAAGTCTACATTTTATTCGTCATCCGTCTAATCGATTCCATTATGCTGAAAATTCTAATCGATTTAGACATTAAGCATCAAATGACATCTCATCGATTCTAAATCTGTCTCGACTTATCCATCTAGATGACAGCTAATCAAATCTATCTATCAGATTTATCTATCTATCCATTCATTCATTCATCGATCCATCTAATCGATCCATCTATCCATCTATCCATCTATTCATCTATGTATCCATCCATCCATATCCATCCATTCATCCATCCATGCCATCCATCCATCCATTTATACATCCATCTATACATTCATTCATTCAAACATCCACTCAACCATCCCTACACAGCCAGCCATCCACCTACCCCATACATCCCCATCCATCCATGACTGCATATAATACCAGGTCCACCCATGTGTACATCCATCCATCCATAGCGCATCCATATCAAACATCCACTCAATTGATCCCTACATAACAGCCATCTAATCACCTATGTATGTACCATCCGTCCATTGAAAACATGCAGTCCGAGGACTGTCAATCCAGGCATCCATCGATTGAACAACACCACTCGCTGGAGGGCGCAGGGCAATCTGTTTTCCGGTTTATCGTCATGTCGGTAAGGGTTGTGGACTGAAGGGGGGCGAAAGGATTTATGCCTCCGAAACTGGAATTAGTTGAATGATTTTCTGTGTAATTAGTGTCCTTCATTTTCTCTCCAATCGGCAGTTCCAGGGAAGTCATTTGAGTTTGCTTGGTTATTTAGATTTATTTAATTAAATGCTATTTAAATTTTTCATTTGCACTTATTTACTTTTTTGCGCTTAAGTGTCTATTTATTTTTCATGTCTGCTCATTTAGCTCTTTATGCTTGCCTTATTTATTTATGTATTTTTGTATGTTTAGGCCTATCTGTGGCAGGGTTTATTTTTTGAGCGCTAATTTCAATTTACAATTTATCATATCGCGAATTGCTGGCTAGTTTCTGATACCGTTAACCAGGGTCGTTCATTCCTACCAACGCTAATAACATTGAATGCTGTCAGTAGTTGTTTCCACTGTTTAACGACATCTTGTGGCTTCCAAGGCCGTTGGCGTCGCCCTCCTCCTTTTTCAAGACTTGGGACTGGCACTACCACAGTATGGACAATGCCGGGAAGGGAATCTTTTTCAATCCGTATTGTACCGAAGGTTCATCTGGCAGTCAAACGCAGTTGAGGCTTATTTAAGGGACGTCATTGGTCACCGTTTTAAAAGGTGTCTAACTAAATCACTCAATTATTTCGTAAGGGAAGGGAGAGCTTCTGTCGTCTGCCGGGACCGATGACGTCAACATCACACAAGGGAAGCGACTGGTCTTCCCACCACAATGATAGTGCACCTACATGCAAATCTCTTTAACGCCAGATAGATTTATGGCTTCACGGGACAGCGTTTCAAAGGTGTCTAAATCCACACAAGAGAGAAGCTGACTGGTCTTACAACTGGCTATGGAATAATTCCAGCGCAGTTAAACGCGGTCCCTGGGCAAACAACTGTACTCGTGACCGGAAAGTGAATCGACGACGACGCCACGAACGACCACGAAAGAATTTCATCGACGAAACCGAATATCTAGCCATTTCTATAGCGCCTTCACAGTACGACTTAATCCCTATATAAGCCCCGAGATATAGAATATATATATATATATATATATATACCATATATATATATATATATATATATATATATATATATACAGAGCGTAGGGTATATATATCATATAGCGAATAAATATATTATGATACCTAAGGCTAAGCATCGAAAATAATCGACGCTATATGTATACTTTAAACGTATATACACATGTATATCGCAACATATAAAATTGTATTATACCTAAAAAATTAGTCATTTTAATGAAAACATTGTGTTTATACGTGCACACCGAAATATCCTTGTAGGCTATGCCTATTATATATATATATATATATATATATATATATATATATATATATATATATATATATATACATTAATAGTTTTTATGTTATGCGTTTGTGTAAGGAAAACCAGTTTCAAATGCCTACTCAAACGAATGCAGTTCTTGGAAATGACAGCAGCTTTTCAGTCACCGAAAAGGTCTAGAAATGTGAGTCCTAGACAGTTAGACAGGCTCATTAGTTTTTCTTCTATTGTCATGACTTGATCTCATTGCAAACGCCTGGTCTCAGACATGCTTCTTAGATCAGACGCTTAGGAAGACTGTTGCTATGTGTACGGATAGCATTTTTCCCTGACCAACAGGCCGGTGATCCTTGTCATCGCCCTTGCCGTGTCCTCGATGCTGGAACAGACTTCCTCCTGCTATTCGATTGACCGACTCATTGGACTCTTTTAAATCCATGCTAAAATCACCTTGTTCGCCAGGGCTTATCCCGACTGTTGTTAGTTGTCTTGTAAGGCGCCCTTGTAACGGCATGGCCGTGTTACGGCGCCATATAAATTGTCGTAATTATTATTATTATTATTATTATTATTATTATTGTTGTCCAACTCTTTTCTTTCTTAGTTGTGACCTACCTCAAGAACTTTCCTTATCTCTACATATAAATTGCTCAACGACTTCTAACTGTTTAAGAATTAAATTGACACAGTTCTTTGAATGTTTCTTTCTTTCTTCAAACACAGTTTAATAACAACAAACTCAACTCTTGCCTTAAAACAACTGTACTACACTGTATAGTTCAAATTCACTTTCATCAGCAATTTCTAAGTTTGGCGCGCTAACTGCACGTGTAGAGAATCTATCGTCAGCCAAAGTTTAGGCTACTTTAGGCCAAGCGCCCACGAGCCGACAGCGCAACTAAGGCCTAAGACTAAAACGCTTAACAATCGATACACATTATATATATATCAACCTAAGGCACACCTGTGCTCATTATATATGCAAAACATTAGTTCACATTACCTCCTTCCCTTTCTTTGGATTGAGCAAATTAAACTTAAAAATTTGCAAAATCATCTAAATTATGAAAATCGTACTAAATTATGCAATAAACTTAATACTATATAATACAGTAAAATAATCAATCTTATAATCTAGATAAACAATCTGCTACAACATTTAATCGTCCTTTCTTATAATTAACTTCTACATCAAAAGTTTGCAGTGCTAAAGCCCAACGCACCAGTTTAGCAGACTTAGACATAGATTCAGTCAGATAAGTTAAAGGATTGTGATCTGTAAAGATGTGAACTTTAGATCCAATGATTATCTCTTTTAACTTATTTAGAGCCCAAACAATAGCATAGGCTTCTTTCTCTACAGTTGCCCATCTCTTCTGGGTGTCAGTCAGCTTCTGACTTATAAATGACACAGGGCGCTCTATTCCCTTATCATCCATCTGCGTTAAAACAGCTCCTACTGCAAAATCACTACTATCGCAGTACAAATTAAAAGGTTTTCCAACATCAAAAACATATAAAACAACTTTAGAGCGTACAGCATCTTTAAGTAAATTAAATGCCTGTTGATGTCTATCAGTCCAATCAATCTTATCTGGAACATGTTTGCTTGTCAAATCAGATAGAGGCTTCGCAATCTGTGCGAAATCTTTGATAAACTGTCGATAGTAACCAAAAAATCCCAGCAATTGCTTAACTTGTTTCTTCGTTTCTGGAGTTTTCAAATTAATTAAACTTTCAATTCTATCTGGATTCATTTGAATCGTTCCAGAACCAACCACATGACCGATGAACTTTACCTCACTCTTACCAAAGATACATTTCTTTAAGTTCAGAGTAATGTTATGCAGTCTCATTTGCATTAAATATGCATCTAAATGCTGTAAATGAATCTTCCAATCATCTGAATGCACAGCAATGTCATCTACATAGGGCTCAGCAAATTCATTTATAGGCTGTAAAACCATGTTAATTGCTTTAACAAATGTTCTTCCTGAGTTGATCATTCCGAACGGAACACGAGTAAACTCGTACAGTCCATTGTGAGTAACAAAAGCAGTTTTCCATTGATCAGTTTGCTTAACAGGACAAGTCCAGTAAGCACTTCGACAATCAAAAATCGAGATCACATTTGATTTTCCAACTTTGTGCAACACGTCTTTTACAATCGGCATCGGATATTTACAATCCACAGTGAACGAGTTAATGTATCTGTAGTCGCAGGCAAGTCTCAGAGAACCGTCTTTCTTTTTAACAATTACCAGCGGACTTGCCATTCTGCTCGAAGATGGTTTTATAATGTTGGCTTGAAGCATTTCTTTAATTTGTCGTTCAACTTCTGCTCGATAGATGAGTGGAATTCGGTAAGCCATAAATTCTTTTTCACGAAATTCCGGTTTCAGTTCAATTTCATGTTCAACCAATGTACATAATCCAGGCTTTTCAGAAAATCGATCAGAATATTTGTTCAGTACTTCCAGCAATTGTTTTTGTTGAGTCAATGTTAAATGGTTAATCTGATCGGGATCAAGATTCAGTGAGTTCTTTTCATCTTGCAAGTCATTCTTTGTCAGCAGTTCAACCACTGAACCAAAGTCTTCATCTTCTTCAACGATTAGTCCACAACTCATTGCTCTTGTAATGTACTTTCTGATTTTATTTGCGTGAATTATCTTTCGACAATCGTCACCCATATCAATCAAATAAGAGTACTTTGACCTTCGTTGTATGACAGTACATGGACCATGCCATCGCGAAATCAGTTTATTCGTTGAAGTCGGATATAACACAATGACTTTTTCACCCGGTTCAAATTCTTTATGTTTCGCTCTTTTGTTGTATTGATTCGTATACTGTAATTGCTTCTCTCGTGAATATGATTCTGCAAACAGTAATGCTTTTTCCATATTTGCTTTCATGTCTTTCAAGTACTTTTCTGGTTGGATTCCAATATGAGGTGGTAAATTAATTTCTCTTGTCCAACTTTCTTTTAAAATTGCCAATGGTCCACGCGGAATCTTTCCATACACCAACATATAAGGAGCAATTCCAGTAGTTGCATTCGGTACTTCTCGTAATGCCCACACTGTAAACGGAATTACTTTGTGCCATTGCCTTGGATTGTCAACAATTACATGATGGATCATTTTCTTGAATGTTTGATTCCATCTTTCTACTAATCCAGCTGCCTCTGGATGACCTGGCGTGTCAAATCTTGGACTACAACCCATTAAATTCAGAAATTCTCTTGTCAGACTCGCAGTAAAATTTGTTCCTTGGTCACTTGTGATCACTGAAGGTACACCAACGTTCATGAACAACTCCATCAAAGCATCACATACAGCTTTTGCAGTTAATGATTTCAACAGAAACACTGTAGGCCATCTGGTGCAAGAATCGACAATACATAAACAGTACTTGTGACCTGCAGCAGATGCTGGCTCGATTGGTCCTACACAATCCACCGTAATTCTTCTAAACGCCACATCTTCTCTTGGAATTGGAGTGATAGGAACCCTGTCCATCACCAAACTTCTTGCCTTTAATTGACATTTCTCACATGATTTGCAAAATTTCACTATATCTCTTCTCATCTTTGGCCACGTAAAAGATAACTTTATTCGTTCTCTAGTTTTCTCTTCTCCAAGATGTCCTCCAAATACTGATTCGTGAGCCAACTCCATCACTTTCATTCGTCGCTCTTTTGGTAACACCAATTGATATATCGTTTGCTCTAATATTCGATATCTCTTGTACAGTAAGCCATTTACCACGCAGAATTCAGATTCTTTATCTGGCGCTAACGTCCACCATGCTTTCAATGATTCATCTTGTCTCTGCTGTTCTTCGAATTTCTTTGCGTCTGCAATCTGCATCTGTTGTTCTTCATCTTTCTCATTTTCTTGAAACAAATCTGCTATCTCCACATCACACTCGTTATCCTCTTTCGTTTCATTTAGATTACCATTCTCGCATGCAGCCATCTCTTGTTCACTCATTTCTGCTGTTATACCGTCTTGTATTAAACTTTGTTGATCATCACTTTCGTTTTCCTCTTCACTTGAACTTTCAGTTTCACTTTCCTCTTCGACTTCTATCACTTTCTTTCGCTGACTCTGCAATCTCGTCGTTACATTCGCTTGAACATCTCCTTGTATCATTTTCACTTGTGGCACGGCTTTAAGTTCTGCAATGATTTCTGGATGCAACAAGAATCTTTCTGTGCTTCCCATTTTTGCAATACTAGCACACATCAACGTCACATAAGGTGTAAGTGAACATTTGACTTTATGCGGAATTACCTCTTCTTCCACATCGTTACAACACAGCCTTACATCAACTTTCACCAACTTTGCAGGAATGGCATCTCCTGCCACGCATTGTAAGTTCACTTTTCCAATCTGCTCCACCTGCATGCCTTCCAGTAATTCTTCACTAATCACCGGAACCTCTGCTCCAGAATCAATAAGTGCTTTTACTTTTATTGGTTCTTTTCCTGCTGTTCCACGAATCTCTACCTCGACGTACTGTAATAACACTTTCTTTAATGTTGTACTTTCATCTTTTCCAGCCATTTCTTTCTGCATTCCATTGTGCAATAGAATTTCTTTCTGAATATCAGGTGAAAGGTGACATTTCATCACTGACTTTACTTCAGTTTCATTGTTCTGATGTTCTGTGGCTTGACTTTCTGAATCACCAACCACTTGAATTCGATTCACCCTCGAATTTTCTTGTTTTGCACCATAATTTGAGGTTGTAACAGGAACTGGACAGAATTTCATTAAATGCCTGTCTGATCCGCAGTTGTGACAACGTTTCACCACTGCACCTCGTTGTTCGATGCTTTCTTTTCTCTTATATGGAGTAAACGATGCATTGCCTTCTCTTGCGACAAACCTTGGTGGTGATTTGTTATATACCGGACGTTGTCTGGCCATCATCGATTCTCTATTCTCGTGAACAACCGGAGAATTTGGTTTCACTTCTGCACCTCTGAACTGATTTCCTGTTTCTTGATTGCTCTTCCAATGAAAACCAAAATTTGGAGTGAACTGTTGATTTCTTTTGCCATTAGGAACAAAACCAAAACTTGTCTTATTCGGAATTGCCAAACCAATTCGATTATTAACATGAATGTCCGCTAGGTCTGCCACAACACTAGCTTCGTAACAATCAGTTCCTTCCTTCGACAACACAAACTGTAGTGGACCTGGTGGTAGTGATTCTTTCAACTTATCCGCCACTAATAAATCAAACAGCTTCTCAAAATTCTTTTCCACTTTGCGACTTTTCACATAATAGTTCAGCAAGTTCTTCAGCCTAGCTGTAAACATTGTATACGTTTCTTCAGCTGTCTTCTTCGCATCAATAAACTTCGATCTGTACTCTCTCGGTGTCAACTTGAATTCTTTTAACAAGTGCTGTTTCACGACTTGATAATCGTCTAAATCATCGAATGACAATCTGTTTAGAACAGTTCTAGCTTTCGGAGTCATCAATGGCAATAGTAACTTCACCCAGAATTGTTCTTGCACGTTGAAACTACGAAACGCATTCTCAACCGTTTCGAAATATAATGGCACCTCCATCATATCGTTTGGCATTTTAGGTAACACGTGTTTCATGGCATCACCAATTTTCTTTATTTTCGAAACCATCGTTTCACTTTCTTCCTGTTTCCTTTTCTGTTCTTCTCGTTCTTCTTCTCTTCTTTGCTCTTGTGCTTCTCTATTTCGCTTCTCCTCTTTGAGTTGTGCTTCTTTTAATGCTATTTTTTGTTGTTCCAACTTTAAACGTTCTTGTCTTTCCTCTTCCGCCTTCTCCATGCTTTCTTTCTGTAATTTCAGTTCTTCTTGTCTAACCTGTTCTGCTCGCTCCAACTCTGAAATTCGCACTTTTTCCTTTTCTTCTTCACGTAGTCTCTTCTCTTCAATCTGTTGCTGACGTATCTCTTCGTCACTTTTCCGCGCCTTTTCAAATTCAATCATCTGCTCTAATCTTCTCCTTTCAGCATCTTCTCTATCTTTTCTCAATTGCTCTAATTGAATTTCAAATTGCTGCCTTTGCAATTCTTCTTTCTCTCTTTGAAGACGTAATTCTTCCTGTCTTACATTCTCTGCTTTCTCTTCTTTCTCTCTCTGAAGACGTAATTCTTCCTGTCGTATTTCTTTCTCTTCTTGTCTGACACGCTCTGCTTCTTCTCTTCGTTTCTCCTCTCTTTCTTTCTCGTCTTGTCTTACACGTTCTGCTTCTTCTCTTCGTTTCTCCTCTCTTTCTTTCTCTTCTTGTCTTGTCATCATCATCCATTGCATCATCGTCTCCATAGACATAGGCCCAGGCGGTTTCTCAGTAACCTTTTCCACAGCACCACCGACAGCACCTTCTTCTTCTTCTGCTTCTTCTTTAAGCCAGACTTCAGCTAGCGCTTCTAACATGTCCTCACGTGACATATCTTCCAGTTTCTCTTCTTCAAAACCAGCCTTCAACAAGCGCTGTTTTAATCTTTCAGAAGACATCTTCTTCAGTTCTGATTGTTTTTTGACACTTAATTTCTCCATCTTACTTCTTTACTTCAGTGCTGTCCTTTCTGGAAAACACGAGTTTTCTTTTGTGTTTGAAGTATCAAGGGATTGTTCTTTGTTTGATAACAACAAACTTTTATACCTTTGTCGTTGAGGCTTACGTTGTCGTAGATTTACCAGTGATTTGAATGCGTATTCACCAGTCGACGTTGTTTCAAATCTCCGACGTTGTTTCGGATCCCAGACGTTGTTTCGAATCCCAGACGTTGTTTCGAATCCCAGACGTTGTTTCGAATTCCACCGCTGCTGCCACCAAATATGTCACCAAACTCTTTTCTTTCTTAGTTGTGACCTACCTCAAGAACTTTCCTTATCTCTACATATAAATTGCTCAACGACTTCTAACTGTTTAAGAATTAAATTGACACAGTTCTTTGAATGTTTCTTTCTTTCTTCAAACACAGTTTAATAACAACAAACTCAACTCTTGCCTTAAAACAACTGTACTACACTGTATAGTTCAAATTCACTTTCATCAGCAATTTCTAAGTTTGGCGCGCTAACTGCACGTGTAGAGAATCTATCGTCAGCCAAAGTTTAGGCTACTTTAGGCCAAGCGCCCACGAGCCGACAGCGCAACTAAGGCCTAAGACTAAAACGCTTAACAATCGATACACATTATATATATATCAACCTAAGGCACACCTGTGCTCATTATATATGCAAAACATTAGTTCACATTATTATTATTATTATTATTATTATTATTATTATTATCATCAAAATCTAATGTGACTGGAACGGCTACCCCTCTTCCATCTCGGGCATAGAGTCAACAAAAGAACCGGCGAAGGCCACAGCGTTAAAGCGCTGAATTGTCAACGAAAGTCTTTGTAATATTATTATTATTATTATTATTATTATTATTATTATTATTATTATTATTATTATTATTATTATTATTATTATTATTATTATTATCATTATCATTATCATTATCATTATCATTATCATTATCATTATCATTATCATTATCATTATTATTATTATTATTATTATTAGGCTATAGTAAATATTCCATAAGGGAATTAAATATCAAAATCTAGTGTAACTGGAAGGGCTATCCTTCTTCCATCTATTATTATTATTATTTATTATTATTATTATTATCACTATCATTATTATTATTATTATATTTGTCATCATCATCATCATCATCATCATCATCATCATCATCATCATCATCATCATCATCATCATCATCATCATCATCATCATCATCATCATCATCATCATCATCATCATCAGTTTCATCACCACCACCACCACCACAACCGTCACCATCATCATCAGTTTCATCATCAGATTCATCACAACCATCATCATCATCATCATCATCTTCATCATCACCACAACCATCATCATAATCATCACCACCACCACAACCGTCATCATCATCATCAGATTCATCAGTTTCATCATCAGTTTCATCATCAGATTCATCACAACCATCATCATCATCATCAGATTCATCATCACCACAGCCATCATCATCATCTTTCATCACCACCACCACGACCATCATCATCATCAGATTCATCAGATTCATCAGATTCATCATCAGATTCTTCATCATCAACATCAGATTCATCACCACCACACCACCATCATCATCATCATCATCATCATCATCATCATCATCATCATCATCATCATCATCATCATCATCATCATCATCATCATCATCATCATCATCATCATCATCTTTATCATTATTATTATTAATAACAAGTAACTTCTATGGCGCCACTGTTTAATGCACAAAGTATTAACCGATGACGCACCAAAGCCAAGCCACAATCTGTTCAACGTCTCTTACATCAGTACGTTGAAACATACATCCAGACCATCAGTACGTTGAAACATACAACCAGGCTTCGGTGGATAAGCAATGTGGATAGACCACAGTACTCGCCTAGGCTTCCACGCTTTGAAATAAACTATATATAGCCTACGAGTACACAACTTCTACTTTTCGTCCCTACATGGTAATTTATTTAAAATTTGATATGAAATAAACTTGTAAACTGTATAGATATTACATGTACATGTGGGGCGCGGTGGTGTAGGGGCATGACTGCTCAAAATGCTACCATTACAGTGTGGAAATTTAAAAAAGTTTCAAGTGGGGAGGAGGCACATTCCCTCTCCAAACCCCTCCCCTATCGGCGCTCGTTCATCCTACCCCCGCATACTTTCTTCCCCGGGCCCCGGCCTACGTGTGCTCTCCTGCCTATTGTGCGTACACAATTAAAATCCTGGCGGCGCCGCTTATTGTGTATGCATTAACATGCATAATGCATACAATGTAATACCTATCATGTATGCATGATTGCATGTAACACGCACGTGTGTGTATTATATGCATGTAGAGCGCATACATTGTGCATGTAATGAATTCATAAATATATATATATATATATATATATATATATATGTATACTAGACATTTATGCATCTATGTATGTACGCGTGTATGAAAGGCAAGATAAGGCAAGGCAGATCAAAACCTGGCAAGGCAAGGCAAGAGTAGGAAAGGCAAGGCATGAGAAGGGAAGGGAAGGCAAGATAAAGTAGGGCACGGCAAGGCAAGAGTAGGCAAGGCAAGGAAGAGAATGGAAGGTGCAGAGGCGCGTTTATAGAAAACGAGGCCCTAGGCGCAAATATTTGTTGGGCCCTTCTGAACTCATAGACAAAGAAAGAGTCTGAAACTATAGTGGTGTTTAGCCTATCATGCAAAAACCTACAAGTTGAACTTGAAGCCGTTTTTGTTTAATTTGCCAACAACGAATTTTTCTCGTCCTCTCAATATGACATAATTCTTGGCAGTTTTGTCAAAAAACAAAGTAGGCCTACGTCTTCTTTGACGTTTTCTGCGGCTGTTCGTCTTCATAATTATGCAATGACATAATCGCTTTCAATACCAACCAAGTTTAAGTTTTGACTTAAAGAATTAAAGAATTCAAATTTGATCCTGCAGAGATTTGCTGGTGGCATTTATTCTTTGCAGCTTTTATTCCTCGTATAAGTTGCGTACTTGACAGCTTATTTTTGATTAACGAAAATTGATTGATTGATTGATTGATTGATTGATTGCAACGAATTCTACAATATTGTCATTAGAGCTATCTTCTTTCGTTTTGCAGCTCCAGAATATTAGTAACGTTTCATCGCGTCAGATTGTATTTGTAATCAATATTTAATACTATTAAAATTTCAATTACTATTACTTAGTGGTTATCAATACTAATAAAAGTTTTAAACACTATAAAATGACGGTATTATCAGACTAAAACTTTCAACACGCAGGCCTAAACTGCAGCAGACGCCCTTTGCTGCTTGTTACTAACAAGTTTCATGTTATCTTATACTATAATTCTTAAAGTTTGTCCTTCCGTATGTATGTATGTTTGCAATGCATCGCTGTCCGGCTAAAGGCTCCGAAACGGAACGGTTTAGCGAGTTGAAAAAATTTACAAAGCATTATTACGCAACGTCTAGGTCAACGCGACTATTTTCAGTTCGCAATTTTATTTAAACGCCGATATATGGCCATTTTAAATTTAACTTTTCAGCGAGCTTATTTCAATACCGCCCATAGTAAGGCCATTTGTTCACGTCACGCATGCTTAATAAGCAATCTTACGTCACACGGAGCATCTAGCAACCAATCAGAAGTCGCCACGGGCGAATTTCTAGGTCAGCGCAACCATTTACAGATTTGGTGACCTAATTACACTAAGCTCACATTTTTTGCAACCACGGCCATTGCCGATTTTCTAGGTCAAAGCAACTCGAAACTTACTTTAGCTATTCGAATTTCTATCTCATCCCAATTACTTTCAGCTCATAATTTGCTTTCAATTCCGATTTATGGACATTATAAGCATGCCCATTTGTCCACGTCACTAAAATTAATATGCAATCTTAAATTACGTCACGCGGCTAAATATGCAATCTTACGTCACGCTGGCCAACGGCAAATAATACGCCTATTATAATTTAGATATAACCCGTGTAGTACGGGGAACAAAATAATACGCCTATTTCAGGTAGAGATAAACCGTAAAGAACGGGGAACAAAATAATAATATTGCCTATAATTATAATAGAGATAACCCGTGCAGTACACGGGCAAAGCAACTATGTTCACCTCTAAATATCGTTTCCATTCAGATATATGGACATTTTTTAAATATTTGAAGCCCATCAGCAAATATAGTAAGTAAGTAGCCTTTATTTGCAGCCGTTAAAAATTACGCCTGGGGAAAACCCGGGCGAACGCCGGGTAAAAATTGCTAGTTTTACATAAAAATGAATTATTAGCCCAATTGCTGCCCAAATGAGCAAAGCAATAAAAAATTATAATAATATACTTTTACAATGATACACTTTTATGTGGATGCCAAGCTGGAAAAAATAATAAAAAATTTATTTAAAATTTAATTCTAAAATTTTAAAATGTTATTCTTTGTTATTGAAAAAACTATTTTCATTCGTTTGGGGGCCCTCCAAGATTTGGGGGCCCTAGGCGCGCGCCTAGTTCGCCTACTGGTAAACGCGCCTCTGGGAAGGTGAGGGAAGGTAAAGTAAGGCACGGCAAGGCAAGGCAAAAGTGGGCAAGACAAAAGTGGGCAAGACAAGAGTTACTAGGCAAGACAAGAGCAGACAAGGCAAGGCACGATAAGAGAAGGCAAGTCAAGAGAAGGTATATACGGCAAGGCAACTTAGGCAAGGCAAGGCGAGCCAAGAGAAGGTAAGGCAATAGAAGGCATGCAAGGCAAGAGAAGGGAAAGGAACGGAATGGAGAGAGTCGTAGGGGATGATGCCGAAGGTAGGAAGGGAAGGGAAGGGAAGGGAAGGGAAGGGAAGGGAAGGGAAGGAAGGGAAGGGAAGGAAGGGAAGGGAAGGGAAGGGGGAAGGGAAGGGAAGGGAAGGAAGGGAAGGAGGGAAGGGAAGGAAGGGAAGGAAGGGAAGGAAGGAAGGGAAGGGAAGAAGGAGGGAAGGGAAGGAAGGGAAGGAAGGAAGGGAAGGAAGTTAAAGGAAGGAAAGGGAAGGGAAGGTTGCCTCTGTCGGCGGTGGCGGCGGACGACGTGACATTCTAATTAAGCTACTCGGCTAATTATGAAAAGATGTCTTCCTCATCCCCCGCCATGCATGGAGGCGGTGCTGGGCAAACAACTGTACTCGTGACCGGAAAGTGAATCGAAGACGACGCCACGAACGACTCACGAAATAATTTCATCGACGAAACCGAATATCCGCCATTTCTATAGCGCCTTCACTTCCTTCCCCTATATATATATATATACATATATATATATATATATCCCTACATATATAAATATATATATATATATAGAGTCACGTGTCATTTATACATATAGAAATACATATTCGTATGTTTTCGAATGCCTATATTGTATTGTATTGTATTGTATTGTATTGTATTTATCTTATACTATAATTCTTAAAGTTTGTCCTTCCGTATGTATGTATGTTTGCAATGCATCGCTGTCCGGCTAAAGGCTCCGAAACGGAACGGTTTAGCGAGTTGAAAAAATTTACAAAGCATTATTACGCAACGTCTAGGTCAACGCGACTATTTTCAGTTCGCAATTTTATTTAAACGCCGATATATGGCCATTTTAAATTTAACTTTTCAGCGAGCTTATTTCAATACCGCCCATAGTAAGGCCATTTGTTCACGTCACGCATGCTTAATAAGCAATCTTACGTCACACGGAGCATCTAGCAACCAATCAGAAGTCGCCACGGGCGAATTTCTAGGTCAGCGCAACCATTTACAGATTTTGGTGACCTAATTACACTAAGCTCACATTTTTTGCAACCACGGCCATTGCCGATTTTCTAGGTCAAAGCAACTCGAAACTTACTTTAGCTATTCGAATTTCTATCTCATCCCAATTACTTTCAGCTCATAATTTGCTTTCAATTCCGATTTATGGACATTATAAGCATGCCCATTTGTCCACGTCACTAAAATTAATATGCAATCTTAAATTACGTCACGCGGCTAAATATGCAATCTTACGTCACGCTGGCCAACGGCAAATAATACGCCTATTATAATTTAGATATAACCCGTGTAGTACGGGGAACAAAATAATACGCCTATTTCAGGTAGAGATAAACCGTAAAGAACGGGGAACAAAATAATAATAATATTATAAGGTAATATAACCCGTGCAGTACACGGGCAAAGCAACTATGTTCACCTCTAAATATCGTTTCCATTCAGATATATGGACATTTTTTAAATATTTGAAGCCCATCAGCAAATATAGTAAGTAAGTAGCCTTTATTTGCAGCCGTTAAAATTTACGCCTGGGGAAAACCCGGGCGAACGCCGGGTAAAAATTGCTAGTACATTTATAAAGCGCCTCTCACAGTGAACACCAATCAGAGGCGCTACATACCTAGATATATATATATCTAGGTATGTAGATATAGTTTTAGAAAATCTACATGTAGGTGTATATATATATATATGCATAAATACATATGCATACCTAGGCTAAGCATCGAAAATAATCGACTCTATAGGTATATTTAAACGTATATACACATGTATATAACATATATAAAATTATATATATCTCATAGCATTTAATCAGCTCTGTGCATATACAAATATCCTTGTATATATGTATACCTATATTATATATATATATACATAATAGCTTATGTTATGCGTTTGTGTAAGCAAATCCACGGTTTCAAATGCTCAAAACGAATGCAATCTTGAAAATGACGCTTTCTTCAGTCACCCAAAAGGTCTAGAATGTTCTAGACAGTAGAGACAGACTAATTAGTTTTTCTTCTATTGTCACGACTTGGATCTCATTCCAAACGTCTGGTCTACATGCACGCAGCAACCAGACAATTAGACCGCACATTGTTCAGTATATACAGTGGCGGCGCCAGGATTTCAGGTTTGGGGGGCTAAAGCTCAAAAAACCAGGGTAAGTTATTCCCATTGGGATGCGACGACCTTTTTTGTGCTTAAAACCTTTGCCTTTTAGGACTGAACCGCAGTTAGGGGGGGGGCGAAGCACCCTCTAGCCCCCCCCTGGCGCCGCCACTGAGTATATAGCAGGCATATAAATATACTTCAACAAGGCCATTGTGCCAACGCCCTTGTTTAGACCTTGTCCTCGTTGCTGGAACAGACTTCCCTCTGCTATTCGATTGCCCGACTCAGTGGGCTCATTTAAAGCCATGATAAAATCACACCTGTTCGCCAGGGCTTATCCCGACTGCTGTTAGCTGTTTTGTGAGGCGCCATTGTAGCGGCATGGCCGTGTTACGGCGCCATATAAATTGTCGTAATTATTATTATTATTATCATTATCGTTAATGTTAATATTAATATTAACATCGTTATCGTTATCGTCAATGTCAATGTCATTGTCATTATCATTATCATTATCATTATTGTTGGTTGGTTGGTTGGTTACACGTGTGTGCGTGGGCCAGCCGCTCGTGACTCAGCTTACTGTGCATTGTTTTGCTAACTGATTTAATATATTCGTTCGTAATGACATTTAACATCGTAATAGGCTAGTGAGTAGATTCATTGAAGGGGCGCTATATAAATGTTCAATTACATTACAAAGTGATGCCTGTGTAGACCTATGAACCATGCATATTTTAACGGATTTCTACCACTGGGACAAAGTCTGCTACACGACTTTCAATGTTATTGGAAACTAACATTGAAAATAGAGTATTACCTGGGAAAAATCAGCAAAACTACTGGGACAAATCCTAAAACTACTGGAACATTTGTCCCAGTAGTTATACAGTTAAAATATGCACTGCTATGAACCCCTACGTATGTTTTCTGACATGACCAATGTTATATATAGGCCTATAGGCTAGATATTTACAGGTTTGCGTATACGAAACGAACCACATGTCGACATGCATGAGAGTCGCATGAGTCACCTGCAGCTGATAGATCATAAGATCGGCTACGTGTATTCCTAAGCAATAACAATCTCCGAGTTCCTGTTATTTGCAAATGAATACCCGTGTCTGACCTCTTTGAATCGTTTCCAGCGTCTCCCAGCAACATCCGGTCTGTAACTCCACCACTTCACTCGTACCCTGGTAGTGCCAGTCCCAAGCCTGGATAAAGGAGAAGGGCGACGCTAATCATCTTTCCTAATCGTAATCGTAAACTCAAAACTTCTACGGAGCTCCACTCGAATGCCGCGCGCAGCTTATTCACGAGCGCTGCGTCGAGTCAGAGGGGTTGTCCGAAGAAGGTCCGATTCCGGTTGTCAGAGGATCAGAGGCGGCGTTAAACAGAGGCGACACACACATTTCTCTGTGTGAAATGTATGGAAAATTGGAAATGTGTGGAATTACTCTGTGTGCGCTGCTCTCGTACATTCCACGCCTCTGCTCCAAAGGAATGGAATCGACTACCACTCTCTCTTCGTAGCTCAAATTCACTTCCTTCCTTCAAAAAGCGACTCAAAACTCACTATTTCTCCTTGGCTTTCAAGGATTTGGAAATCTAAGTGCATCTTCACCTGGCGCCTCAGATTCACATTTCGGTGTGACCTTGCGCGCGTTATAATTTTATATAATAATAATAATAATAATAATAATAATAATAATAATAATAATAATAATAATAATAATAATAATAATAATAATAATAATAATAATAATAATAATAATAATAATAATAATAAATAATACTACTAATACTACTACTACTACTACTACTACTACTACTACTACTACTACTACTACTACTACTACTACTACTACTACTACTACTACTACTACTACTACTACTACTACTACTACTACTACTACTACTACTACTACTACTACTACTACTACTACTACTACTACTACTACTACTACTAATAATAATAATAATAATAATAATAATAATAATAATAATAATAATAATAATAATAATAATAGTAATACCCTTTACGTGTAGAATAGATTACAATAGAATATAGTCACATGCTCCAGCGCTTTGGCCAGATCCCTAGAAAAGGCGACATATTAACTGTCATGATTCAAAGCACACGCAAACATCGCTCACTCGATGTTTCATTCGTTGTTTCGGATTTACATCTATAGCTTCATTGGTAACTTAACCTGTCACTGGCATTTGTGGGGCGCGGTGGTATAGGGGTATGTTCGGTGCCTTGCAGCCGGAGGGTTGCGGGTTCGAATCCACCTCAAAGCCGCCGCGTAGGGACCCTGGGCAAGTCCTTCACTCGCAATTGCTCATGCGTTTCGGCGTGAAACTCCGATTCAGTGTCCGCGCTGTAGTCGGGAGCGCCTCTGAGTAGACATCTTGAAGGGGCGCTATAACAAGTGACCTTAATAAATAATAAATAAATAAATAAATTACTGACAAGATGGAGGTTCTATCCATCGATAAAAGTCTGAAAAAAACTTCTATTGACTGACTCAGTGAATGGCTGACTGACTGACTTATTTGCTTACTGAATGACTTACTGACTGACTGAATTACTGACTGATTGACTGAATTACTAAACGACTGACTGACTAAATGATTTAATGAATGATTGACTTACTGAATGACTGACTGACTTACTGACTGATTGACTGAATTACTGACTAATTGACTGACTGAATTACTGACTTACTGTATTACTGAACGACTGACTAGGTAAATGATTTAATGAATGATTTACTGAATGACTGACTGACCGACCGACCGACTGACTAAATGATTTAATGAATGAATGACTTACTGAATGACTGACTGATTGACTGACTGACTGCCTGCCTGAATGATTTAATGAATGAATGAATTACTGACTGACTGACTGATTGACTGACTGCCTGCCTGAATGATTTAATGAATGAATGAATTACTGACTGACTGACTAAATCATTTAATGAATGAATGACTTACTGACTGACTGACTGATTGACTGACTGACTGCCTGCCTGAGTGATTTAATGAATGAATGAATTACTGACTGACTGACTGATTGACTGACTGACTGCCTGCCTGAGTGATTTAATGAATGAATGAATTACTGACTGACTGACTGATTGACTGACTGACTGCCTGCCTGAATGATTTAATGAATGACTTACTGAATGACTGACTGATTGACTGACTGACTGCCTGCCTGAATGATTTAATGAATGAATGACTTACTGACTGACTGACTGATTGACTGACTGAATGCCTGCCTGAATGATTTAATGAATGAATGAATTACTGACTGACTGACTGACTGACTGAGCGACTGACTGACCGACTGACTGACTAAATAATTTGATGAATGAATGATTTATTGAATGACTGACTGACTTGACTGAATGAACGCTCGAAAGAATAAACAGCTGCACCATATATAAGTAGACAGTACTACTAACTAATACACAGATACGCATGAATGAGAACGCTTACCAATATCCGCAAAATTAAACGCCAACAGAGAACTGGCAAAAATCTTCGTAACTGTTACCGGTGGACGAAAGTTTCTTGCAGTGACCACGGACACACATGCACCACCCGGAGAAAAACAGATCCCTGTCTCACAGGGAAATCTCCCAAACAGACGACGTTTTGATAACCACAACACTGTAGAGCATACGACAGGGATGGCGAACCTAGCCTATGGGACGCGTGTCCAAAGTGGCACGCGCTCAAATTTTTTGGGCACGCGGAATTTGCGCGTCCCCCCATAATTTGAAACTTCGAAATACAGAATCACTGTAGGAATCTACATTTTCTTGTATGAGGGACTTTATTGTAACAACATTTCTAAAGCCATAGACTATTTGAAATAACACCTATTAATTCATTTTTTTCAATTAAAACCTACGTGAGAAGGCCAATTACATGTATTATAAACAGAGATGGGTAACTAATCGATTAGATTCTAATCGATTAGCTAATCGATTAGACAAACACCTAATTCTAATTCTAATTGATTAGCTACAAGATTTTGCTGGTTCTTATTCAAATCGATTAGCAAATTTCAGTAGCTAATTCTAATTATAATCAATTAGCAATTTAGCCTAATAATCGATTAGAAATTTTTACACAAACAGCTAATTCTAATTCTAATTGATCAGCTACAAGATTTTGCTATAAATTCTAATTCTAATCGATTAGCAAATTTCAGCAGCTAATTCTAATTCTAATCGATTAGCAATTTAACTAACCGCGCCCATCTCTGATATAGACTATAATATTATAATGGAAAATTCAGAGGGACACGCTGCAATATTTTTTTAATGTTTTAGCGGAATTTCGGAACGCACAATAAAAAAGGTTCGCCTTCCCTGGCACACGACTACCGTACGAATAGACGGCGATAGCATCCGGAGAAAATTTCACTTCTTGCGGAAGCATCGACGAGAGCAGACGATATGTCCAGTGCGTATGAGCCCCGGTCGCGCGCTTGGCAGCGACCAACGTGTTGGTCACCGAGCGGGCTGTCTTCCGTCTCCTGCGCGGCTGATGGGAGTACGAATGGACAGGAGTGGGTGTATATATATACTGTTGACGGTGGACAACATGTAGTTCCCTCTGTACGTTCACCTGAATTAGAAGGTTGGCATGTTCGCCGATCGATGATCGTCTTGCGTCGCTTGCTTGCTTGTAAGTCGTGGATAGAGATGGACACGTGTGTGTGTGTGTGTGTGTGTGTGTCTGTCTGTGTCTGTCTTCTCTCTGTCTGTCTGTCTGTCTGTCTCTGTCTCTGTCTTCTCTCTGTCTGTCTGTCTCTGTCTGTGTCTGTCTGTGTCTCTTTCTCTGTCTCTCTCTGTCTCTGTCTCTGTCTCGTGTGTGTGTGTGTGTGTGTGTGTCTCTGTCTCTGTCTCGTCTCTCTCGTCTGTGTGTGTGTGTGTGTGTGTGTGTGTGTGTGTGAGTGTGCGCTTAAATGGAGAGGGAAACCGGGTGTTTGACCCTGTTTTAAGACACTTCTGAAGTAAGAGTGAAAACGCCCAAGTAACCGACGGGATACGGACAGCAGCCCCCCCCCCACAAAAATCGTCCCAGAAAAGTCGCTCCAACACATTTCGCTTTTCGGAAATTTCGCCCCCGCCCCGTGGAGTAAAAAATATAGTTTAATGAATATTTAGAAAACCTTTTTTGTAGAATTTGAATGACTTGAAACCAGAGTTGTATTGTCTCGAGACACTGTCTCGGTCTCGAGACGTCCCGAGACAGGTTTTTTGATGTCTCGGTCTCGGTCTCGGACCCCACTGTCTCGGTCTCGGTCTCGGTCTCAAGATCATTTCTTGACTTTTTGGAAACTGTCTCGAAGCTAAAGTCTTGTCTTTTGGAAACTGTCTCGAAGCGAAAGTCTTGTTCTCTTGTAGAAGCGGTCTCCAAAGTTCTCGTACAAACTGTATTTCGTTCGGAACTTCGAATAGTATTGCGTTATAAAATTGTCTTGTGCCGAACGGATAACTAGTTAATTGGAAGTGCCAAACAGACAGGAAGTTTTAAAAAAGCGGTGTTTCTGGTATTAAGATTTAAGAGTATTGAAAAAAGCAGTCTTAAGTTTGCACTTTCAGTCCAAAATTTCCAAATATCTTTAAATGTCTCATAAAGAACCTGAAATCGTGAAATTTGCATTCACGCAGTTTTAAATCAAATAAAAAACAAAATAAATGGCGCCGCATGCCGTTCGTCGTTTGTGTAAAACCAACATAAGCGAAACGCTTGGAACAACATCTAGATTCTCAAGGTGACTGATCAATGTGACTCATGTCGCTAAATCGCGAATAGGCCTAGGGCCTATATATATGGAATTTTGTTGGTTTAAATTTTAGAATCATTTAGAAGATTTCAGAATGGCTGAAATATTTAATTTCTTTATAGTTTATACAATTCAGGTGATCGGCTGATTTCAGTGACTTGACCCTTGTATTAAACTTCAAAAGTTGAGAAAAATTGTTTTCGGGACTTGGGTGTATTTCACTCGTTTTGAACTGTCTCGAACTGTCTCGGACCTGGTGTCTCGTCTCGGTCTCGGTCTCGGACCCCACTGTCTCGGTCTCGGTCTCGGTCTCGAGTTTTATGTCTCGTATACAAGTCTGCTTGAAACACTAGTCTAGAACTTAGGAGTCAGCCGAATCAGCAAGGGTCAAAGATAATCTTTCCGAAGCATGCGCACGCCAATGTTTCACCATAAGAGTTTAACTTTTATTAATTTTGCTTTTCATGCACATGTACATGTACATGTAATATCTATGCAGTTTACAAGTTTATTTCATATCAAATTTTAAATAAATTACCGTGTAGGGACGAAAAGTAGAAGTTGTGTACTCGTAGGCTATATATAGTTTATTTCAAAGCGTGGAAGCCTAGGCGAGTGGTGTGGTCTATGCACATCGCTAATTATTGCTTAGTTGATGATAGTAATTGCAACTGCCTCTAGCTGTATATATCTGGTACGTAACATAGGTGACCCTAATTTAGCGGGATACTCATACCTTCAGGGCCTCCTTGTTACCCTTCCAATGAAAACTGTATAACTGTAAATGCACTGTTCAAAGGTTAACAATAAATGATGATTGATTGATTGATTGATTGATTGATTGATTGATTATCCACCGAAGCCTGTGATTGTCTGTTTCAACGTACTGTTGTAAGAGACGTTGAACAGATTGTGGCTTGGCTTTGGTGCGTCATCGGTTAATACTTTGTGCATTAAACAGTGGCGCCATAGAAGTTACTAAATAATAATGATGATGATGATGATGATGATGATGATGATGATGATGATGATGATGATGATGGTTGTGGTGGTGATGAATCTGATGTTGATGATGAAGAATCTGATGATGAATCTGATGAATCTGATGAATCTGATGATGATGATGGTCGTGGTGGTGGTGATGAAAGATGATGATGATGGCTGTGGTGATGATGAATCTGATGTTGATGATGAAGAATCTGATGATGATGGTCGTTGTGGTGGTGATGATGATGATGATGGTTGTGGTGGTGATGAATCTGATGATGAATCTGATGAATCTGAAGAATCTGATGATGATGATGGTTGTGATGGTGGTGATGAATCTGATGATGATGATGATGATGACAAATATAATAATAATAATAATGATAATAAATAATAATAATAATAGATGGAAGAAGGATAGCCCTTCCAGTTACACTAGATTTTGATATTTAATTCCCTTATGGAATAATTATTTACTATAATAATAATAATAATAATGATAATGATAATGATAATGATAATGATAATGATAATGATAATAATAATAATGATAATGATAATGATAATAATAATAATAATAATAATAATAATAATAATAATAATAATAATAATAATAATAATAATAATAATAATAATAATGATACAACAACCCAGTGCTCATTGTAACCCTCGATTGACACCTTGAGCAGTATTAGAATGGCGCTATAGGATTTATGAGATCATTATTTTTATTATCAATACACGTGCATAATATAATTATATATACATTGCGTCATCTCATCAAAGATACGATGACGTCACAATAAGAGACTGTTACTTTTAAGTAAAGAATTTCTAGAAAGTCACATGAAAACTTTTCTTCAGCCCTTCTACCTACTATTAGTAGCAACTGGGTCCCTTTCGGAAAGGTAGGTTCGATTTCGGGTTAAACCGTAGTTTACGATGCTAAATAAATTAATACCATGTTTGAATTCCGTACTTTACGTTGCTACGCAATCATAATGTGGCGGAACTGGCCGGGACGGCGGATTCCACTTTCTCTTCAATGTTCACCAGGATAGCGTCTTCGGAATCGTCCCTCTTCTTAGTTCATCCGCTGAGCTCGGCCTCTCCCGTCGGGCAAAGGACTTAATGGTGCCACCGACGATGCCTAACACTAGGTTAACTAGGAAGACGGCAACGACACGGATCCACACAGCAGATTGTTTTATTAATGTCGAACTTCTTAACACTCTACAACACTTAACTGACCTTAAACACTACTGACTTTGACTGCCTCTAACTGACTTCTAACTGCGTACATTTTCAAGATTAACCCCCTAACACGCAACAGGCGTCTCTATTTATAGGTTCAGAGGACGACAAATTGTCCGTTACTAAGGCAAAGGCCCGTTACTAAGGCAAATGTCCGTTACTAAGGCAAAAGGCCCGTTGCTAAGGCAAATGTCCGTTACTAAGGCAAAAGGCCCGTCGCTAAGGCAAAGGCCCGTTGCTAAGGCAAAAGGCCCGTTGCTAAGGCAAATGTCCGTTACTAAGGCAAAAGGCCCGTCGCTAAGGCAAAGGCCCGTTGCTAATGCAAAAGGCCCGTCGCTAAGGCAAAAGGTCCGTTGCTAAGGCAAATTGTCCGTTGCTAAGGCAAAGGCCCGTTGCTAAGGCAAAGGCCCGTTGCTAATACAAATGTCCTTTCGCAAATCACGCGCGCAGGCAAATGTTCATGCGCCTTTCAAATAATGCTACAATAATAATGGCCTATAATGGTGTTCTCCTCTTGGGTTCAACGTCAACGTCGAAATTTCGGAACTAGCAGTCACCTATTTCCATCGTCTCTGAAGGATAGGCCCTATTGAGTATCGTCAAACGGTTGGCGTAATGTTTTTGCATAAATGGAAGTTGGATTGATGAAAATAATTCTTTGAGTAGATAGAAGTTGGATTTAGGATCTGCCTCTTGAACTCCACAAGTTTTCTGTTTCTCCATCATCATTGCCAATCGCCCACCATCATCTGCCTCCTCTGTCTAACATCCTTCGGGCTTTCCACTCAAAACTGAAGTCTCACCTCTACAAGAATTCCTACTCTGATTCATCCGATCCTCTGCCTTCCAGTTCTCGACCTAAGAATCGTAGTCTACTTCAGTATGAGAATTGTAAAAAAATAACTGGGAGGAGTCTTTGATCCATGTAGAGTTTGGGTGTGCAGTAAAGACTTTACTGTGGGGTCCCATGAAAGACTGGAGGGTTGAACCCTCCCCCGGCAATTCTCGCCCTGGTCTCCTTTCCAGATCGCGCTGAGCACTATCAAATTGTACTGCTTGGTGATGGAGTCAATTAGACATTATTAGTGTAGTCAAACAATTTACGTGGACGTCTGGACTCTGGAGATGCGCGTTGCAACATATATATGAAATAATGTATTAGCCCGTTAACCGCCGGCGTGTATTATTTTATACATGTAAGTGTAATATGAGCACGAGTTGCTACTGCCGTCGCTAGTGAAGTCGAGCGATATAGACTCTTTGCGACCGTTTCCAATTAAGGACTCTGGGGGAGTACTCTTACCATTTTAACTCCTGCTATGTAAACATGTTCGTAGGCTCGTAGCGTTGCCTTTAAAGACCTTTGCCATACAGGCCACCTTGCATATGCTTCCTTGCTAAGATGCTATACAAATATACAGGGTTTCCCTAGATCTGACTATTTCAGCTCTTCATTTCCCCTACGATTAACCATAACTCTTCCTCCTCTATGTTCCCCTTGATATAGAATAACTTCTTTCATTCAATTCATGGCTTATATAATTTTTTGGCTTGTTTGAATGTATTAAGCCTGCCAGGTACAGTGCTATGCGTTTGCTAGTGCTTGTCATTAAAGAATATAAATACTTACTTATTTATATACCAAAATCCCAATACGTACAGCCGTTCATAAATATTCATACATTTATTATATGTTTTCATCGTTCATCCAACTTCTACTTCTACTATAAATACTTTGATCACTCATCCAACTTCTAATGTTAGGCCCTTACTGCAATATTTTTAGTATCAATAGGGCCTACAATATACTCATCGATAATCTAACTTCTAGTTTTACTGTAACATATTTTGATCGCTCATCCAACTACTAGTTTTACTGCAATAATTTATTTTCCTTAAAATAATTTACGAATGAACTGCTGCATACGTATTGGGATTTGGGAATATGGTCGATCAGGGAACCGGCTGGCCTCACCCGACTGGATGGGAAAAGACCAGATGACCAAAGCCTGATTCAGTGATTCCATGGAACAACGGGCGTTCCCTGATTTGGGATGTCACCATTGTAGACACATTTGCGCCATCGTACTTGGTCGAGACAGCTGTAGCGGCGGGAGGAGCGGCGGAAATAGCTGCGACTAGAAAGAAGAAAAAATACGAGGAGCTTCAAATAAGATACATTATTTACCCCAATCGCCATAGAGACGATGGGACCTTTAGACCAGGAAGGCCTGGCTTTCATCAAGGAACTCGGCCGACAGTTGACCAGAACAACGGAAGATCAACAAGAAACCTTCTTCCTGTTTCAAAAATCTCTGTTACGGTCCAGCGGTTCAACGCTGTCGCATGCCTTGGTACAATGGGTCCCTAGAACTCTGATTTTAAAGGAATAATAACAATAATAATAATAATAATGATGATGATGATGATGATGATGATGATGATGATGATGATGATGATGATGATGATGATGATGATGATGATTCATTCATTCATTCATTCATTCATTCATAAATTTATATAGCGCCCCTTCCAGAGGACTACTCAGAGGCGCTCCCGACTCCAGCACGGCCAAAAAGTACAGTTTTGAGCTTAGTATAGAAAGTTTCAGTAAAAGTCCCAGGGAGCAGGCGTATCTCCTGGGGGAGCCCGTTCCAGACCACTGGGCCCACCACGGAAAATGCTCGATTCTGCATAGTTGCAGTTCGAGCAAATGGCACTAAGAGCACCCCCTTCTCTGCAGAGCGGAGGGGGCGGCGACCTTGAATACCCGAGGGGCAGCAAAGTTCCCGCAGGTAGACTGGGGCTAGACCCAGCTGACATCGTCGTACCAAGGCAGCAATCCTGTACTCAATGCGCTGCCGGGTAGGGAGCCAGTGTAAAGTCTCCAGCATATAGCTGGAGACATGACCAAATTTGGGGATTTGCCCAATAAGACGCGCTGCAGAGCGCAAGACTCGGTCCAGGCACACAAGTCGATTTAGAGGAAGGCCAAAGTAGAGTGACGAGCAGTAGTCAAGGCGGGATGTAATGAAAGAATGCACTAGGGTGGTAGTGACACTAGGGGTAAGCGAACGGGCAATGGTGCGAAGCTGGCGCAGCTGATAGTAGCAGTCCCGGGCAAGGCGGTGAATGTGTGGAGCAAGAGTTAGCTCCTGGTCCAGCAGGACACCAAGGTCGCGGACCGTAGTAGAGAAAGTATAACTGGGGAATTCAGTTGCAAGTGCAGAGAGGTCAAGTTTAGCAAGTTGCTTCCGGTTGCCTAGCCAGATAAATTTAGTCTTAGCTGGGTTTAGGCGCAGTCGATTGGACGACATCCATGCATCAAGGGCCGCTAAGGTCCCACACATGTCCCGGACCGCTGAGATGGCATTTGATGACAGGCAGTGCTTGTACGCCTGTACGTCGTCAGCATATAGCTGACCCAAGACCGCATGTGTCGTAAGGAGTGAGGCAAGACCAGAAGTGTAAAGTACATAGAGAATGGGCCCGAGGACAGAGCCCTGAGGCAGGCCATATTGAGCAGGGACCCATGGGGACCTAGTGGAACCATGGACCACACAAATGGAACGGTCATGCAAGAAAGAGGCTATCCATTCAAGAATGTTCCCAGTCAGACCAAATGAAACACACAATCGCTCTAATAAGATCCCATGGTCTACGGTGTCAAATGCGGCGCTGACGTCGAATAGGGCCAGCAAGGTGACCTGGGCCCGGTCAATCGCCCCGTAGACGTCTGAGAGTAGTCGAAGCAGGAGTGTCTCAGTTGAATGATGCTTTCTGAAGCCAGATTGACATGGCGGAAGGAGTTTGCTCTCTTCTAAGTAGGCGACGAGCTGCGCTGCAACGACTTTTTCGATGGTTTTCGAGAGGAAGGTGACGTTCGCAATCGGTCTGTAATTCACTGGGTCAGCTGGATCCAGTCCGTCACTCTTCAGGACAGGGATCAGGATGGATCTCTTCTGGGTTTGAGGCAGGATGCCTTCCTGAAGAGATCGATTGCAGAGGGTTGTGAGAAGCGGGAGAAGAATGTCCACGAATTCCTGGAGTAGGAAGGTGGGGAGAGGATCCAATTCACAAGACTTGGGTGGTGAAGAGAGGATAATGCGGCGTAGTTCCTCACTGTTCACCGCATTCAATGTAGACATGTGGCAGTCGGTCGGATGATGATGATGATGATGATGATGATGATGATGATGATGATGATGATGATGATGATGATGAGTATCATTTATAGGCTACGTATATAATTATATCATTGCCTTAAACTGTAGAACACCATTATGGTATATATGTATGTATGTACGTGTATGCAAGATGTACATACGAGTCATCATTTATAACCATGCGTCATCTCCACAATACTACAGTGACGTCACAATATATATATAGGCCTAATGTAATCGACAGCACGGCAGCCGTAGTTAAACAGCTATCAGTACCTACGTGGTGAAGCGAGCGGAGGACATGTAATATCAAATACACTAAATCAAGGAGTGTTGGCTGAAACGAACTGATTGAGTACGATGGTGCAGGTAAGATATTTGCCAGTGTTTGGGACGATGGAGGAGTCGGCCATGAGCCGTGATCAGCGGTTTCAACTGCGCCCGATGGGTTAATCAGAGCATTTTGCTTCCCCTTCGTCTATGAAATTTACTATGTCTGAATGTGAACGGTACGGTGTCAACGGAATGGTATTTGGAGTAGGCAGACTGGAGGGGAAAGTACAAGCTGTAGAGAGATATAGGCCTACCAAGCATGATTTCAACCATAAAAATTTGCATTTCGCTCTGAATTTGCTTAGAAAATTGTTTTCTACATCTGTTTTCAGTGGGGAAATATGCAGAAAGATATTTGCTTACAAGTTTGTTGAAATGTAAATTAACAATGATATAACGATTAGAAGCTACTGTAGGCCTACGTATTTGGATCGTTCAGCAGGTTTCGGTGATCCAGTCGCCTTAAACGCTCATGAAAACTGAATCTGTCGTATTTGTTACTATGTACATATCTGTGTCTATGCCTGCAGCATGCAGAGGACGTGCCAAAGTCTGACATACCATGCGAAAGGATAGGCGGCAGGCCGACATAGGCCTAAAGATAATATGCAAAATTGTACGTAGGCCTGTAGTATATCATGCTAAGGCTACAATACTGACGGGACAGACTTGGACATCAGAGAAGTGTTCATTATCATCTGCAAACCAGTCGACAAAATAGTTAAGAAACCGGTAGAGTTAACCCTAAATCAATTGTCTGCATGACTCTTTAGCAATTTTACTGGAGCGTTGGTTGCCTGTGTAATGCAGGATGTGGTTGCAGCCACCGTCCTTGAAAATCATTTGTTAATTGGACCCACATAAGTGTCTGAATTTTCACAATTACGTTGATTCGTGAACGACAAAACTGATTGAACGAGTATTATGGCTGTGGTCGATGCATGCGTCTTTCAGACTGTATTTCCAATATGCGAATTCCAGATGTCTGTAATATAATATTGATAAGCAGAATATTTATATCAGATGATAATAAGTCTTATATTTTATAGATCAATCAATCAATCAATCAATCAGCCGTTTATTGAATCAACAACAGCACAATTAATTAACAATCAGTAATTTTTAAAAAAATGTTAATCTGCTGATGCCGTCAACAGGACAGCCCTAAAGGATAAAATAATCCGCTATTGCAGGGCTGCCCCTTTTCCATATTACATTTACTGATGGCAAGACGATTTTTATGATCATATAGCTATAGAAAATTCAACTTAAATAACAATTTTAGGGCTAAATCATAGCCAAACAACTAAATAACAAAACATTGCAGTACAAGATTTCAAACAAACAAACAAACAAAATCAAAACAAAACACATTATAATGTTCACAGTAGTACATTATAAACAATCTTAACTAAGGTACAATCTATCGAGTCATTCTATTCTTTTTATGTGTTCAAGAGATAATGTTTCAGTTGAGCTTTAAATTGAGCCATGTGTAATATATTTATTAAATTTGGAGGAAGAGAATCCCAAAGTGGTGGACCTGAGCATTTAATTGAGAACTGCTTAGTCCTGGTTCGTGCCCCTAGGGTTCGATATTTACAGGATGCTCTAGTATCATGTCCATGGATAGCTACACCCTTAAGGAAATATTTATCAAACAGTGATGGAAGAAGCCGATAATGATAACAGTACATGAATAGTCCAATTTGATATTTTGTAATATCATTCAATTTTAGAATATTGTGCTCTTTAAATATTAATTTTGTACTATCAGACCATCCCAGTAAGCAAGTCACACGTATGGCACGTTTATGGAGAGTCTCAAGGCGTTTTAATCTAGAGGAGTAGTTTGAGCCCCAGCAGATATTACAGTATGATAAGTAAGGAAAAACAGTGTGTAATATAACTGTCGGAGAACAGGTTTAGTCAGATAATGCTTAATTCGTGACAGAACACTTATATTTTTGCTAATTTCTTTGATACATGTGTGATATGCTCATTCCATTGCAGATGCCGATCTACGTAAACACCAAGAAATTTGGTGCATTCAGTTTGCACTATTTCCCTGTTATCTATCATAATTTCCATTGCTTGTTGGGGAGCTGGTTTACGGTGACCACGGAACAGTATATAACATGTCTTGTCCAGATTGAGTGAAAGTTTATTGGCTTTAAACCAGTTTGATATTACTTCAAGTTCTTTATTTACTTTCTGCTGCAATATATCTATTGATTTATCAGTAAAAAAGACATTGCTGTCATCAGCAAATAGTATGAAATCAGTTTTATCAGCAATCTGAGGTAAGTCATTTATATAGATCAAGAACAGTAATGGCCCCAATATAGATCCCTGCGGCACTCCACACCGAATGGTTTTATGAACAGACTGATAGCCTTCGTAGAGGACATACTGAGTTCTATTTTCCAAATATTGTTGTAGCCACTGTTGTGCCATGCCTCTAATGCCATAGTGCTCAAGTTTGCCCAGCAGGATAGTATGATTAACCGTGTCAAAAGCCTTGGATAGGTCAAAGAAGATTCCCATTGCAAACTCATTTTTATCCAGGGAGTCAGATATTTTATCTTGCATTTCTAGTAATGCCATATATGTAGAATGCCCTTTACGGAAGCCAAATTGTTGTGGAGATATGCTAATTATTAGGCTAAGTGGTGCCAACGTCCAAGCATCTTTCGATTGAGGTGCAAACACGAGCCTGGCAATCGAGGCACCGGCATATAAAAATAATAATAGAACACATAACTTTATAGAGTGAACCTTCATGTCATGTGCTGAATTCTAGAAAGGCTCTCACATCCCGCTCGTCAGCCATTGAACTGAAATTGAACTATTTGGTCGCGCTGGGGTTGGGAGCGCCTCTGAGTAGTTCCCTTGAATAGGCGCTATACAAATTCAAGTAATGAATGAATGAATGAACGAATCTCGATGCAAGCGCAGCTTAAGAACAGTGGCGGCGCCAGAGGGATAGGGGGGCTTAGCCCCCCAACTGCGGCTCAGCCCCCCCCCAAAAGTGGAAATTCACTGCAAATCACAGGGAGGAGGGGACAAAAACGAAGGGCTTGGAGCTTTAGCCCCCCAACCTGAAATCCTGGCGCCTCCACTGCTTAAGAATCGTAGTCTATTTTCCAAGGAGCTGTTATCAGATTGCAGACGTGCTGCTTGGTGATAGGGCAATTAGTTTCGACAAACAATTTGCTTATCCATGGTTGTAATACGGAATCTTTTCCGCAAACTGTTGTGCTTGTCTCGCAACATTCGTCTTACGATTCAGGTCCCATGCGGCGCCTTATTGAAGTGTATCATTTAGATATTCAACGGTGTTGAAAGATGTTGACATCGTTATTTCTTACAGATGAAGTTCTTCGCCATTTTGCTCTGCATTGCCATTGGCTCTGTGTTTGGTGAACTGCAACGGCGCAAATTTGAGAAAGAGAAATTGGAAGTTACTGAGGATGCTAACGAAGCTCGTTCTCTGATTTCTCTTGATGATGGCAGAAAGACTTACAGCTCAGATGAAAGTGTCCGAGTAAAATATGCCCTAGACAATTCTTTTGATCAGATTGCTGCCAACACCAAAGATGCTGATTCAGTGGAAAAGGAAACTCCGAGAAATCCCTCGTCTGTCATCGATACCTCGACTGTGAAACCAACTTCTTCTAAGTCAATAAAGAAGAATTTGGAGATTAAGTATTTAGGGAGGCCGGCAACACATTTCAAGATGTTGCATAAAACCGTCAAACCCGAAGACAACAGATCTGAAGGAGAGAGGAAAACTCTCAATGATTTCTTTAAGAGCTTTCTCCGAGGCATGGATGCACTTAATCTTAAGGAGATGAACCTTGCAAGGAAAGAAAGAAGAGCTCTTCGAAGAAAGAGAGACACTGAACATCCTCCTACAAAAGTTGAAGATCCCACTAACATAGTTGAGAGTTTAGAGGCGTATAGGAAACTTCGTGATAAGCTTCCTGTGTCGCTGAGACAACAAGTACAGGAAACTGATAAGCTCGAAGAAAAGCTACTTAAACACTACGCAGCAACTTTGGGCGATTGGGCATCTGACTATTCTACTCCATGGTATGAATCACAAAAGAAAGAGAGGGAAATATTATATAATTTAACGAATAACCATATGACTGAGGATGAAGCTTGGGAACTAATTAATAATTTCAGGGCGCTGAGAAAAGGTAATAAGCCGCTATGGAATTTCATAGGATTGAGACCAAGTTTCCAGAAATTTTTAAAAAGTGGAGTGAAGTCAATGCATTATTATATATGGTATAAGCTACTCGAATACAAGAATATAGATAATATAATATCTAAGATATTTGGTGTAGAAACTGAAAAACTTCAAGATAGTTCCGATAGGGACGAGAGTCGCGCCAATTATAAAAAAATGTTAACAATCGGTACTGAAACACTACGTAGTAAATTAGAAGCGACAGATGAAGTTGAGTGGAACATGTTGTCGCTATGCGTGAGCACCGGTCAGATTCAGAAAGGTCTTTTGGATGCGTACTATAAAGCAAGAAAAAACGAGTTTCAGCAATTTAAAGAGGAGCTGGCTAGATATGTCCTTAGGAGTAAAAAATTCAAAGAAGGGTACCGCCATTTAAGAAATGGCTCACCATGGTGGTTTCTGAAGGAAATGTTTGAAGGCCTTTTGAATCGAGAGGGATGTGGACAACAGTATACAGCTATAAAGAAAGAGGAGCAATACACTGACCAATATCTTGATGGATCAATGAAGATTGGAGAAGTTCCCAAGAAAGATGAAAACGCGAAAGCAGAAGCATTTGAAAAGGCATCGAGTCAAACTAAAAGCGAGAAAGCCAACAGGAAGCTAAGAGCAGAAGTTGCACAAGTAGCCCGAGCTGAAGAAGACGAAAAGGCGGAAGAGATGGAGCGAGGAGTGAGAGCCAAAGAAAGAGAAACAGTTGAAGTTGAATATGACGCCTACAGAGAAAACGTTGAAAACGTCGTCACTACATCTGATGACGCTAAAGAAGATGTTGAAGTTCACGGAAGTCCTGATAACGTCACGTCTGCTGATGGTAGGAACGCAGAGACTATAACGGACAAAAGTGAGTACACATTATATGATAATTACTTGTACAAACATAGATACAAAAGATATATGCATGAGACTCGCATCCTTAGTTCCTTACAGACATGCAACCATTCCTACGTGCATCACGGTGCATGCATAAGAACGCACATATACTTACTGTGGTGTATTTAGTTAAAACGCTTGCTCTAAATAAATCATCGTATAATAATAATAATAATAATAATAATAATAATAATAATAATAATAATAATAATAATAATAATAATAATAATAATAATAATAATAATAATAATGTAATACTTATACAGCGCATACTGTTGCGTTTGCCCATCGACTTGAACGAAAGCATTGTCCCTTGCCGAGGTCGGTACGTGTAATCGTACCCACCCACCCCCAAGAAAGCAAGGGCAGTTTTCTATCAACATCTGCTCGTGGGTTCGAATCCGAGAGAATGGAAATTCGGCCACTCCTACCTCTTTACAGACCGGCCGGGCAATTGACTTAGGCGGGCGCTCCAGACCTTTTACACTGGTTTCCCAGGTTGGCATCTTAAAAAGGCTGTGGGGGTCTCCATGTGGCTCTTGAGTGGGCAGCAGCAGCTGCTGTGGGCAAGCAATCAGGGTACGTGAAGACCGCTACGACGACTTTTGTCCGTTTCTGGGCCGTATGACCTTAAGCTTAGGCCTACTAGTTGACTTACCACCGTCTGGGCCACTAATTCTAACGTAGCGCTTTTCACTTCTAATAATAATCTGTGTTAAATTGCTCAGATATTTTAAGTTATTATTATAATTCTACGAAGAAAGCAAATACTTAAAGACACGCTTCAATGCAGGTACTTTGCGCAACATTTACTCTGTACCAGGGCTGGACGATTTGTGGTCGTTCACGATGTTTCCGTCCCTCTCCCTCTCCTTCTCCCTCTCTCTCTCTCCCTCTCCCTCTCCCTCTTCCTGTCCCTCCTCTACCCTCCCCTCTGTCTGTCTGTCTGTCTGTCTGTCTGTCTAAGTATATAGGGGGATCATGTTATTTTATGGCACAATGATGATGATGATGATGATGATGATGATGATGATGATGATTAGGATGATGATGATGATATTTTGACGTACTTTATTGAGGAACTAGAATTTTCTGATTTTGTTTATAAAACAGAAACGAAAGATAACAGCCATCTGCTCCGATTTGCGATATTGTTCGCAATGGTCATGCAGGTGATAATAGCCATCCTGTAAGTATATGAATATAATTATTGTTGCCATTCGCCATTTCAATTATAATTAAAATGTGACTTGCAATTTTTACGTTGAGAGACAATATAATAATGACTTAGGCTACATTTATTATTCATGTCTAGGCATTTTAAGTTTCTTTCAATTCTCACTCATTACTTTCACTGACAACGTCAAATTTCTTATAGTTAATCGCAAACTCCAAAAGTTCTAAAGCGCGCGTCTAAAGCTGAGAGCAAAACAACAGCTCTTATCCACGAGCGATTTTATTAGAAGTAGCCTAATTTTTGTTAACACTTAAAGAATAAAATTGAATTGGGTGATCAGTTGTAGTTGTTTTGCTGTGTTTTTCTGTAAAACAGAGCTTATGGATTCTTGTGGTAGTGACTTGTTTTCTAACTTTTATTTATCAGAGACTTATGAAAACAGACTAGTCTATAATAGAGTCGACGTTCAGAAGAATATGACGGTTTTTTTCTTGTTTTTGTTTGTTTGTTGTTTTTGTTTGTTTGTCTTGAATGAATAACTTTGGACTTCTTATCATTCATGGACACAAAACTTGCGTTCAAAAAGTCAACATGTAGGCCCCTATTGCATAAGATGATGAACTGGAAAGTATGATTGTCTAATGACTATTTGTATAATTGTATTAGGTGACCCTGTTAGCGGAACCTGTGGTTCTTTTGGGTTTACCCATTGTCACTGAATGCATGTACAAGACTGTCTACCTTTATGTTTGAACTGTTATGGCGAACAATAAAAGTATTGCTTGATTGAAATAGTGTATTGATTGAAAGCAGAAGAATAAAGTTTAACCCCTTAACGTCGAGAGGGATTAGTAATCGCTCGTCGTCAGAGTGTTAAGCGAAAATGTAAACGAAGAAGTGACTAGCCTAGGCTATATATTTCTATTTTACACAGAATTCTGGCACCGCAAAGGGATAAATTAGTCGAATGGTGTAAGAGAAAAGAGAGGACAGAATCTGGTCCCTCAGAAACGGTAAGTCAAGTGGTTATCTTATCTACTTTCAGTAAGATATAATTATTGTCTGTTTGTATAAAAATCTAGGCCTACTACATAATCAGTAAGTAATGTTATTGCACACACGGCTAAATAAATCGCAATTAGTCCAATACCAAGATGGCCGCTGATTTATCCTTTTCGTGTGAGATAATTTCGCTTCACGCGTATTTTTGTGATAATCCTTATATTTTTGAACTTTGAGGACACGTGAATGTAATAATTATTCATTCCGGAGGCATTTCTTCTCTATGTATAGGCCTACCTACGATTTCATTTCGCTTTTGGATCATTATTATGCCGCATGTAATCAAAGCTCGATCACATTAATTTTTTGAACCTCGTTTGACTGGTTTCTGTATGGACAGTGCCGTCTAGAGCCAAACACGTAAGATTTCTCTCCGACAGGGGCGGAGACTTAGGGGGGGACAGGGGGGGACGGTCCCCCCCAAAACTTGAGGTGGGGGGACGGAGCTGCTTATATCCCCCCAATATTTCTGAAATATTTCATGAATATAATAGTAATAGCTACGAGTGACAGCTGGTTCTCATCAGCACTCAAATAATAGAGCAATTTTGTTCAGATGACAGCTTAAAATGCTACCATTACAGTGTGGAAATTAAATTTTTTTTTAGCTTTAGCTACATAAGTAATATGTAACTGGAGACGAACAGGCAATCCAGCCTTTCAGTCACACAGATTATCTCATATACCGACTGACTGGAGAACACACAGAGTTGCCTGTCAAAGGCGACTAGCCCAGAGAGCCCACAGAGGTACCGGTCAACGGCATAGTTGTAAGATTGATAGCCTCTGATAGCCTCTACATGATGTAGGTCAATGCTAATGTTCATGCTTTCTTTCATTATACTCACCTTATATGACCCTTTTCTAACATTCCCATGCAGCTTCACCATCAGGAAGATATCTCTCATCAACTAGCCTCCCACCCACATTCTGGCTCTGATGCATGAAACCAGGTTTTGCAGTAGACCTATATCAAATTTCTAGCCAGGAGCCCTTGCCTAAGCCAAAACCTTTCAGTCACACAGATTGTCCCATTGGTATATTATATACAGTTTGGAGTGTCATTCTCTGCACGTTTTGTTTGGATCGGGTGATGCGGCTAATGGATAAAACTCTTATGATACATAGGGCCTACATATATGTAGGTGCAGATGTAAATATCAATAATAAACTGACACCTGTGAAGGTAAGCTAATTTGCTATTCATCAGTCTTACATTATAGAACTTTTTTCACAGTCAAAGTTTTCCTATGTTATGCATATTTAATCAAATTTGGCAGAAAGGTTTCATTTCTTGTGGAGATATCTAACCACTTCTGCAAGTGAGTTGGCAGAAAAAGCTGTAGCTTCAGCAAAGCAATATCCTGCTGACCTGAACAACAGAAATTCATCATTTACCCTCTGTACATAAGGCAAATTTTGAATGTACCCATTTAACACCACTGGACCTGTTGGACTTTTTAACGCAGTGCAATCCTTCAAAGCAATTTCCAAATGTATGTGTCAGCTTACATATACTGTTGACAACTCCATCAACAGTAGCCTCTGCAACTCAAGGTGATTAAGAATTTTTAAGGTCTATAATGTCTCATTAATGTCTTGTGGATTTGGCTTTGTTGAGCATTAATTGAGTCTAATATTGCCTGAACAATTGATTTATTTTGAATTGTCATAAGAAATTTTGCAGAAAAAAGGACCAGGAATGCTCCTTTGTTGAGCAAATAAGCCTTATTAAGTTGTTTAAGCATAATCGTATTCTTATTGTGACAGTGGTGTGGAGGCTTCCAAAGTTTTTCTTTAATATGAGTCTTCATAATTCCATTTGCATCTGTGATTGAAGTGAAGGCACACAGTGACAGCAGACAATTGTTGACAAAGTTGCACTGTAGCAACCTATTTCGCACTGGGAGCATAACAATTTACAAATGTTGCTCTGTAGACTTTGTTTTATATATATATATTTTTATATATTCCGAACTTGCTAGTTGTATTGTATTGTAAAAACTTCACTGGCTCCCTGTCACTGCTCGCATCCAGCTTAAGGTCCTTGTTCTTGTCTGCCGGTCTTATGCTGGCCTAGCTCCCAAGTACCTCTGTTGCCTCGTTCGCCGGCCTATCTCCGCCACCTCTCACCGTCCGCTTCGCTCACTTGATCGCCTTGACCTTCTTGTCCCACGAGCGAGGACTACTATGGCTAAATCTCGAGCTTTGGCCTTCATTGGCCCTTCATTATGGACCCAACTCCCTTCATCAACTCGTTCTTTGATACTATCTGGTGGGCCTGGTGCTTCTTTTCGCTGTCTTAAGACCACCCTTTTCGCTCGAAGTCTTTCGCACTGGGAGCGCCTCTGAGTGGTGTTCACTGTGAGAGGGGCTTTATAAATTTATAAATACAATACAATACAATACAATACAATACAATACAATACAATACTTGTATTTAAAATACAATAGAATGACAGTATTTATACTTCTACTTAAAATATTTTTGAGCATTTGTACTTTAAATTATAATGCTAAAATACTTTTTAAAAATACTTTAATTTGTCATAAATAACAGTTAACAAAGCAGTATTGCATGCTGCATGAACTATAGGCCTGCACTAATTATTATTGGGCTATTATTATTTATGAGGGGAAGCCCCTGGTCATGGCCCTCAGGGTGTCAGAGAAGCAAAGCTCCATCTGATGCTGACCAAAGATAACGAAACAGCAGTAAAATTGAAAATTTACTTTAAGAAGTTAAAATAGCTGTCATATCAATCATTGACAATGAATGATTGATTCATTGTGATGTACAACTAGCAAGTTCGGAATATATATAAAATATATAAGTACAAAATACTTAGACAGTATTTAAAGTAGTATGTTAAATACTAGCAATTAAAGTAGTATTTTAAATACTAGTATTTAAAATACTTCCCATCACTGAATCAAACATAGTAAGAAATAAATAAGAACAAGAAGGAAACATGTTAAAATATTTAACCACAGTTCTGCACATGTAGACTAAATGCAAAACTTAACAAGCTGGCCAAGTTTGCCCCGAAAATTTTTCTTGCCCCCCTGAAATGACGTCCCTGCAGGGGAGGGGTCACATCCCTCCCCAAACTCAAACACGACTCAAACTACATTTAAGCTACGAGTGACAGCTGGTTCCTATCAGCACTCAAATTATAGAGCAATTTTGTTCAGATGACAGCTTAAAATGCTACCATTACAGTGTCGAAATTCAAAAAAATTTACATGGGGAGGGGCACATCCCCTCCCCAAACCCCTCCCCCTGCTCGGCGCTGCGCGCCTCGCCGATCGTCCTTCGGCCGCTCCTTCGCCAGTCCCCCCCAAAGCCAAGACCAAGTCTCCGCCTATGCTCTCCGAGACACACCAATGGGTTGGCCATAGAATGCATGACTGCTGATGAATATGCCAGACTGGCAGAGACCTATAGTGTCTAGAGGGATATACAGACAACGCATTTTGTGCATTTACTAAGGAGTGCCAAACGGTGCGGTTATCTTGTATAAGTATACTTCATCCTCTGTCTTTATTCTTTATCGACAATGTAACACGGACCAGAAACTCTCAACATTTGTGTCAACTGTTCGTTCTTAATAGAATCCGTTTAATTTTGTTTAGACATTTGCGCACCGCTTCAAGAAATACCAATTACAGCAGTCCCTCACTAGGCCTATATTAGCATAAATGATGCTAAATAGGGCCTATAATTAAGAACAGAGAGTTCACCAGTAATCCAATAATCCTTTGATAAAATTTAAAATTTAAACTTTTGTCTCACTTTCAAGGAACCATTGCAAGCAGGAGAAAAGGACTTTGATACTGGACCGACCAGCAAAGTCCTCAAAGTCTCCTCTCAACGCCGCCCTGATGTAGCGGATGCGAACCAGAGAGCTCGCGTCTAGGCCATCATGCGGAACACCATCAAAAGCAACAATAATTTCGATGTTTTAAAGTACAATTATTTTTTCACGATTTTCCATACTGAACCCAATTTACTGTCTCATTCTGAAACAAATCATTTATACCGAATATCCTTATTAAATTTTTAACATTATTCCTTTTCTTATTAATGTGTTATATACGTTCGTTACTTGCTCACGCGTAGGCCCTATTTATCGTTGATTTCTTCTAATAACCGAAGAATTCTTTTGAATTTAGCAACTTTGAGATCTTCAACATTGTGTACAGGAGTCTACTTTTCGGACAACAAAATAGTTTATGCAATATTAAAATACAGAATATTTTACGATGTGGATTTTGTTGACTATTTATGTTAAACCATCAGACTGAAATAACCTAGGCCCTAATTATAATAGCCCAATAACAGTCTGCGTGTATAATTTTATACATGTAAGTGCGATGTGGGCACGAGTTGCAACTGTTGTCGCTAGGGAAGTCGTGCGAGCTTGACCCGCTGCCACCGTTTCTAATTAAAGACTTTGAGGACGAACTGAAACCCTTTATTGCTGTTTTGTAATACTGCTGTTGGTGATGAATCGCCTCCCACTTCTCAGAAGAGGACTATTGTATATTATTACTACGTTGCAGCTTATGCAATATCGTGAGGATAATTCTATCCTATACCTGAACATCAGTCTTTCTTTGGAACCTTCCACTCGACAGAGTCTCTTAATTGTCACACACATTCTTGTTGACACTTTTGGAGTTTTTGATGGACACTTTTATCACCCGTTACTCTGTTTGACACGAGCGCCACCTTGCTTCGAGTCATCGACTGCCTATGAATTACGGCACTCAAATCTCTACTATTTATTTATTTAAATCTACATGTAGGCCTACAGCGTACGCACTCAATAGTGGACAAATCAAACAGATTTCTCAACCTTAGTTTGTTGGCTAAAATGTTCAGCGCTCTGTTGTCATCAACACTGGTGCACGGATGCTTCTGACGGCGAACTGTAGGCCAATAGCCTATGCATCGGATGAACTGTAGGCCCTATAGCTAATCACGATACTAACATTAAGCTTGCTTTTCCAGCTCAGCTGTTGTCATTTTGCTCAAGCTTTTGTCAGAAGTTGTCAACTAGGTCAACCATCTTCGAAATCGTGTAACTGTTAGGCCTACTCATAGGCTATATATTGTTCTGTCGTCGACATTCAGTGATGTCCGCATTGCCTACATGTTTGGGCTGACTTTGTCTGTGACTTTTGCGACATATTATGAACGATCATTTTCAAAACTGAAGCTCGATCATCAAAGACTATCTAGGCTACGAAGTACCATGTCAGGAGTGCGTCTGAGCGACCTGGCAATGTTGTCAATAGAAAATGAACATGTCAAAAAACTTGACGCTTCAAAAGTGGTGGATATTTTTGCCAAAGATAAAGCGCGAAAACGAATGTTTTAATTTTTAGGATTCTTCTTCTTAGACTACCTTGGACTTGAAAAACGCGCGACTTGTCCAATTATTTGATTAGGCCCTATCTGACCTTATTTATGGTGCAAGAAAGAGTGCTTTTTGCACAGCGTTTTTTTAAATCGAAGGGGGTTCAGAGGAGGGCCCACCAGGCCACCACCGAAGCTCTGCACAAGGGCCCACAAAAACCTTGCTACGCCACTGTCTCGGAGTACCTCGTACTGGGAGCGCTTCTGAAAGGCTTATGCTATGAGAATTTAAGCGCTTTATAAATGATCAAATACAATACAATAAAGTTGAATCAACATACTGGATTGTCATTCCCTAGTCCGGATTTAGATTCACCACCAACACGGACTGTAATATCAAAATTTTCTTCTCGATGCCCTCTGGCGAACGTGGTGTAAACTTTGTAAATCGAGCTAAATTTTGAAAAGATTAGATTGAATAGGGGGCCGTCCATAAATGACGTCACGCAATTTTGGCCGATTTTTAACCCCCCCCCCTCCCCCTCGTCACACTTCGTCACAAAAAGTAACACCCCCTCTGAAAATGACGTCACAAAGCTCTGACCCCCTAAAACCAAATTTCCATGGCGAAGCAAAATGCTCCTTCATGGAACAAATAGGGAAAGCATGAATATTTTAAAATCTAACGGTGACCAAATATTGAAATAATAAGAAAATTATTAATAATAGTGCCCGTATACATTAAAATAATTAAAAAATAATGAAAATTTAATCCTCAAAATATTAGTGCTGTTATTAATAAAATTAAATTGTTGTTAATTGTTAAATTTAATACCATGGACACGGTGTGACGTCACACTTCTCAGACCCCCACCCCATGTCACACATCGTCACAAATTTCTGACCCCACTCCCCCCTAGGTGCGTGACGTCATTTATGGACGGTCCCTAGGCCTATAGATTGGCAACCTGCATGATGCATCATACGTTTAGGAAAATGAGTCTGCTCAGACGATGACGCATTTAAAATACTAGGCTGATCTCAGCGCCCACAATAGTCACGTCAGGGAGACCAGCTATATACCGGCCCATTAAAATCAAGTCCGCAATATCCAAATTTCTTTGTTCGTTCCCGGACGTTCCGGTGCCAGGTCAAAATCCGGGGAGGTCAAGCCGGGGAGTCAGCACGGTATTACGGTAGTAATCGGTGATGATGATGGTGGTCGTGTGGTGGCGCAGGTGTAGAATCAGGATGGGATTACTTGAAGTAGTCGTTTCAACAACACTGTGTGAATCACACAGTGTGATCACAAAGATCACTAGCCTCGCCCTCCTCCTTTATTCCGGCTTGGGACTGGCACTGTCAGAGTGCGAACAGCGGCTGAGTTATGTAAAGTAAAGGCCATGCAGGCTCCCACAACGATAGAGGGTCCGTGTCACGTGATACGCATAAACGCAAGACGTAGCGGGTCATTGCCATGCGGATGATCGGCGTAGGTGAAAAAGTGCGAAGAAGTTAAATGTCGGTCTTGGCTTTTAACCGATGGCGGTTATGTTTAACGCTACGATAACGGTATGCCCTACGATCTTTAACCATCTTTTAACCGTTATTAATGCTGGCGGTTGTTATGTAGTGGAATATGGGTCTATGTTGTGTGAGTGTTTCGTTTTTGTGGCTGTTTTCTTGTCTAAACTGACTTCGTGTTTGACTTGGTTAGACCAGCTACCTACCAAGTTCACGTTAAACAGATATGAGTATATTATCATGGCTGCTGCTCCCTTGCCATGTGAATGGGGGCGTATGAGTGAAATAGAGTGGAATCGGTCATTCTTTCGGCAAACATCGGGGTGCGTAAGTTGGCAAGCTTATAGAATCGGGGGCGGCAAGCATTTAGTATCGGGGTGCGTACAGGGCTGCCGACAGAAATTCCGGGCCCCTAGGCAGAGCAGTCACGGGCCCCTAACTATCCTTAGACTTTATGAGAAATTTTTTAAAAAACAAACTGAAATAATAATAGTGCGGGTACAACCCTACAAAATTATATTTATATATGCAACTATTGTAGTTAAGTGTCTGTAATATCATATTTTAAAAGGCATAAATCATAAACTTTGTATAACTGATTATAATATTTTTCATAAATTGATTGCTGGGCCCTGCCCGGGCCCCTAAAAGTCGCCGAGCCCCTGGGTTTTTGCCCCCCCATACCCCATTCTCGGCGGGCCTGGGTGCGTAAGTTTACGGGCGTTGGACAGCATCTTTTGGTATGCTGCGCGTAAGGTACGATGTTTTCTAAAGACAACACTAACCCTGACCCTAACCGACCCTCAGGACGCGTAACCTTACCCTAACCGACTCCCACGATGCCTACAATGACGGGAGAAAATACACGCACCCCGATACTAAATGCTTGCCTTACTTTACAACACTTTGTTACATGACTTGACAAGAAATTACCGATTTCGTGAGCAGCACTGTAATACTAGCCATACATTTGCATGCATTCCATGAGCTATCAAGTTGACATTACATAATGGTTTTATAGACGTGTTACTTTGTTTGTTACTGGACAAATGATGAGTCATTTGCTTTTCTTATATCCAGTTTGAGGACAACGTTACGTCCTTTTTCATATTGGATGTTTACATTTATTAGGTGTAAGTCATAAATTTTCTAATATGATGACTGCTGTTACATTTTATGAGTCTGTGTGTATGTGTGTATTAAATGTGTATGATATCTTTGGTGGTCCCACAAGGTTGACTTGAGCCTTAAAGTCCCTGGGGGGCTGTAAAATGAGCAGTAGGACAGATGGGCGCCTTGCAGGCAGCCATACAGTTAAATTCAACTCCTGTTAAACTTGTTATTATCTGTTACTACTATATTATGTAATCTTACTGCGTACTTGTCAGTTTGAATTAATAAACGTTTATTATTATTATTATTATTATTATTTATTATTAATGTTATTATTTATTATTATTAGACTGTTGTCATTGTTATCTGTTATTATGCAAACGCCATCTTGGGGCCATTTGCACGGTTTTGAATGTCAACGCTTGATACATATCCCTTGTTTGTGCTCTTGGTGCACGCATCAGTTCATCGAATGATGACTTTACCATCCATCCATCCATCCATCCATCCATCCATCCGTCCATCTGTCCATCCATCCATCCATCCATCTGTCCATCCGTCTGTCCGTCCGTCCGTCCGTCCGTCCATCCATCCATCCATCCATCCCTCCATCCATCCTATCCATCTGTCCATCCATCCATCCATCCATCCATCCATCCATCTGTCCATCCTGATCGTCCGTCCGTCCGTCCGTCTGTCCGTCCATCCATCCATCCATCCATCCCTCCATCCATCCCTCCATCCATCCATCCATCCATCCATCCATCCATCCATCCATCGATCTGTCCATCCATCCATCCATCCATCCATCCATCTGTCCATCCATCCATCTGTGATCATCTATCATCCATCCATCTGTCCATCATCGTCCGTCCGTCCGTCCGTCCGTCCGTCCGTCCATCCATCCATCCATCCATCCATCCATCCATCCATCCATCCATCCATCCATCCATCTGTCCATCCATCCATCCATCTGTCCATCCATCCATCCATCCATCCATCCATCCATCTGTCCATCCATCATCCATCCATCCATCCATCAATCCATCCATCCATCCATCTGTCCATCCATCCATCCATCCATCTGTCCATCCATCCATCCATCCATCCATCCATCTGTAGTTCATTAGTTCATCCGTCTGTTTATTTATTCTTCTAACAGTCCATCTCTTCGTCCATTTCATTATCCATCCATAAAGCCGTCGATATATTCATCCATCTCATTCTTCATCCGTCCTCATCCAACGCTTGCACCCATCCTCCATTATGTCTGTCCATCCATCCAACCGACCCTTCGTCCATCCATCCATCCAACCATCCATCTGCCCATCCATTCGTTTGTGGCCGAAAGATCATCCAATGATAAGACCTACTTCCACACTATTACTTCCTGGTGCTTCTATTGCAGCTGTATCTGTTGAACTCGGTAATCGTTTTGTAGATGTGGGTGGTGACTTGTCAGATTTCACACTCGTGCTGGCATAAACCAACCGGACTCTTGTCTCGCTTTCAGTTTCTACCATTATCATCTGACAATCTGTGGTAATTAAGTGCGCAGAAGTAAATGACATTCACATACGGTTGGACCAGACATATATTTGTATCCGTATTCTTGGCATGGATGGACGAATAATAATAATAATAATAATAATAATAATAATAATAATAGTAATAGTAATAGTAGTAATAATAATAATAATAATAATATACAACGCTTCAACTCCATCGCATTTCGGGGCACCTTCGCCAGCCAAGACAACAACGAGTAGGGTCATCTCCAGACAACCCCATCTACAATAGTAATATTCAAGTCCCTGAGGGATCATGTTTACCTCGGGGTATAAAAAAATAATAATAATAATAATAATAGTGTTTATTCTTTAATGAAGCGCCTGACAAACGCACTGCGCTGTACATGTTATGACGATTAAACAATTCACAAGAACACAAATTACAGAAGACTTAAATCAACAAATCAGCAAATGGATATGTATGAGTGGGTGGATTTCTGGGTTGGTGAATGGATGGATGTGTGAGTGGGTTGGTTTCTGAGTTGGTGGATGGATATACATGTGAGTGGGTGGGTTGGTGAATGGAGTGGGTGGGTTAGTAGTTGGATAGAAATGTGAGTGGGTGGGTTTCTGGGTCAGTGAATGGACTGATATTTGAGTGGGTCGGTGAGTGGGTGGTAGTGAGCAGGTGAATGGATCGACATTATTTGTGCCTACGTGAGACGACAATGGTGTAGAAAGTGAGAGAGGAGATTGTTTTGAGATGTTGAGTCGCATAATGTGACAGTGTCAGATGGTTACGCTTGAGGTATATTTAACCGTTAAATTCCAGCGCTGTGTGTTACAATTTCATTTGCCAGCGACCTGCACCCCCTCCCCCATCGAAGTGTTAATGATAATGGTAGCAGTGAACGTGTCTGAGGTATACACTTCCTTAATGTGGCTGGTGTTGTTTAAGGAAGTGCATTGACTTGTAGCTGATACCGGCCAGACACTGTAGTTAGAAGAGTTGTTCCATAAGCTGCCACTAGTGAAGCCGTTGGCATGAAGTGCTAGCAACTGCATCTTCTTAGCTTTGGCATATTATTGTTATTATTGTTATAATTATTATTATGATTAGTACGCTGGACTGTCAATGGAGAGGTCAGGGGTTCAAATCACCACCAGGGCAGAAATTTCGTTCGAGATTTCTGCTCCACCTGCACCCCTAGCCTACTCAGCTTATGATTCAGTACACTGACTGTACACTGTCGGTGGGAAGATGAGGCGGTGAGGTCCACCCACTAGGGGACTACGGGTATACCCGTACCCGCGGGTTTACCCGTACCCGACCCGTACCCGCGGGTCGGGTACGGGTCGGGTAAGAATTTCACGGGTCGGGTACGGGTAGGGTTAATACGGGTACGGGTATACCCGGTTTTACCCGTACCGACGTGAAGTTTTGGGGTTACAATTTCACCGCTACATATAATAGAGAATGTCGGCGCACAATGAACCTGACCGTGTCTGCAACGTACTATTAACAGTTATTAGTGTTCTAGCTTACATCATATTATACCAAGGAGATAAATGTACAATGCAACTGAGACAGATGTATGTGACAGGTTCCATAAGTTAACTGCCTATTATCATTACTACTACTACTACTACTACTACTACTACTACTACTACTGCTGCTGCTACTACTACTACTGCTGCTGCTGCTGCTGCTGTTACTACTACTGCTACTGCTACTACTACTACTACTACTACTACTACTACTACTACTACTACTACTACTACTACTACTACTACTACTACTACTAGATCTACTACAACAACAACTACTAATACTACTACTATCATCATCATCAGCCTATTTATCATTATCACTGCATGCTGAGTTGTAAGCCTATTGGCCTGGTAGGAATAGGGACTTTGGGAAGGCGTATTAATGACGTGACGGGTACTGTACGAGTACGGGTATACCCGCTGGTACGGGTAGGGTCGGGTAGTAAATTTGAGTACGGGTCGGGTACGGGTAACGGTTATGTGGTACGGGTCGGGTAGCAAAAATGCTGTACCCGCAGACCTCTACCACCCACCCTCATATGCCGAGGCTAGGAAAATGAAGTCGCTAACACTTCATAACCATGGCTGCCTTAGTGCTAGCTTAAGGGACTGCTTCTTCTATTATTATTATTATTATTATTATTATTATTATTATTATTATTATTATTATTATTATTATTATTATTATTATTATTATTATTATTATTATTATTATTATTATTATTATTTGATTATGATTATGATTATGATTATGATTATGATTATGATTATGATTATGATTATGATTATGATTATTATTATTATTATTATTATTATTATTATTATTATTATTATTATTATTATTATTATTATTATTATTATTATTATTATTATTATTATTAATATTATTATTATTATTATTATTATTATTATTATTATTAACAATCTAGCATGGTAATGTCGAAGAAAAACAGATGGCGTTTCCGCGTTGGAGAGCTACCGAGAGTCTTTGAAACAGGTAGCTTGTCTCGAGCGTGTCATGTGTTGAATCGGTTAACCTACGTCCTAATTCCATAACAAAGTCCAGTCCTTCAGAACTCCAGGAACCGCTGGACTCTAATGCAACAGCCACAAAAGCATGCGTTCGGGTGATTGTGGCGTATTTTAATGTCTTGGCGGCGGCTGCCCGGTTTGCGGCCACACCCGCTTCGGTTGATGTTGTTGCCAGATGTGACTTTGCAAATGTGTCCGAAACGGTCACGTCCCAAGTGAGGCACCTTCCGTGTGACCATGGGATAAGTGTCACGCCGTCTGGTCGTTTGCCGTCTTCTCTGGTGAGACCCAACGGTTCTTTCTGAGAAGGGATGTTCGCTCTTCCAAACGATCTCCATATGATGTCGTTCAGCATGTTGTGCCGTTGTTGCCTGCCAGCGTGTTTTCTGCAGGTAAGACCGTGGAGTCCTCTGGCGTCAACTCTCTCGCCACAGTGACACAAATGTGGTTCGCAGAGTATTGTTCCAAGTCTCATTCCAACCGAGATCCGTATCACTTCATCAGACAAGCGGAGACCAAGTGCAGTAATCGGAGGCGCTAGCAACCAATCTCCCGCGTGTGGTGCCCGGGAGGCTAAGAGACGAGCCCGGTCTAGTGTATTGTTCGCCGACTCGTGCAAAGTTGTCCACGCCGTACTTGTCCAGCGGCTATCCCATTCTCTTTGTCGATGAGCGGCTGATCCTGTAGGTGGTTCGGCACCGGTGAGTAGTACCCATGCTTTCAGCGCTGTATTAACTAGATCGTCTGGGGTATCAGCTAATTCTGGTGGCAACATGTTTGCCTGGAGTTCGCTTGTGCCTGCAGCAGATGCCAAAAAGGCAGAAAGTGCCAGCGTAGCAGCACAGCGTATTCCAAGGCCACCATCTTTCACCGGAAGGGATGCTTGGAGCCATTTCTCATCCGATAGGTCCACATTCAAAATACTTGACAATCCATTTCTTAACAGCAAATCAAATCTGGTGAGACTAGGACAGTCGACGCATAGGGCTGTGCGCATTGTGTAGAGAAGCTTTGGCACGCTTAATCCATTTCGTAACAGGATTAGGGCGTCATGCGAGTGAAGCATGGAGAGCCTACCTACTGCTCGTTCCAAGTCATCAGCCTTCTTAGTCACCACCTTATCGACTGCTGGCCCAGGCATAAGAGGGGAGCCCAACAGCGTCACCTCTCCTAATGGAGTGTGTTTGAAGCCGTAGAATGAAGGATCGTCGATCTTACTGTCGTCGTTCTGGAAGACTATTTCGCATTTCGCGCGGTTGAGCTGAAGCCCGAGTTTAGCTGACTCTTGTGCGATCAGCTGAATATCGTGGGCCACCACATCCACTTTGCCTCCCAGTGTCAGATCGTCTAAGAATGCCACTCTTAACTCAGATTCCAGTTTTAACAGGATCGGCTGTAGTGTGATGCAGAATTCCAGTGGACCCATCGGATCGCCCTGCTGGGTTCCTTCTTCTGATCGAATAATATTAGGTCCATGTCTTAACATCGGTTTGCAGGAATATGAAGCATGTGCGAAACGATAAAGTTCCGGAATGTCTCTTGCAACCGCTTCCAGAAGTGAGTCCCTGCGAAGAGTGTTGAAGGCATTGGCGAAATCTAGTTTGACAAGAACACCATCTGTCTGCATCGAGGTGGCCCAGCGGCGGGTTGCATGTACTGCTGCTTCGGCGCCTCCTGGTATGCCAACCCCCAGTTGGACAGGGGCAAGCAGAGTAGTTCAACTGTTTTATTATTATTATTATTATTATTATTATTATTATTATTATTATTATTATTATTATTATTAATATTAATTTATTAAGTGCCATTATCTGATGACCAAGCATCAATGTATGGTGCTGAGTAATTGTGAGTGAAGGACTTGCTCGAGGTCTCTATAACCGGAAGTGGAACAGAAATCACCAAACGTCTTCCGGGATTTGAACCTTGACCTCTAGGTGGACACTGGACAGTCTACCACTACCAGGGGTGCACCATCCTGTGCCCTATGCGATCAGTTATTACGTGGCAAAGGAGCTTTGTGTACTCATATCAGACAATCTGTAGCTGTTGACGGTGTGCCACAGTAGTGACTGGCGTCGTTAGGCGTTTTCGCATTCCGTGAATTCCAAGACGTTGACCCCGAGATAATGCCAGTCCCGTTTCGAGTCGGGTATGCCTCGCAAAGTTTCGCTCTATGTACGTATAGACTCTCTACTCTGATGTACTAATAAATTGGCGGCTGTATGAAAAGGTTGCGTAGAAGGAAGAAGCTACCAAATGACTCACTTACGTCATTTTTCCCACGCCGTCATTTGTGATTTAGACGGTGAATAATTGGGCTTTTGTCCCTGACACTTCAGCACTTCAGTAAGAGTGGGCTATGGTTGATAAAGACGGACAGTGACTCAGTGAGGCGGAGAGGGTCATACAGACAGACAGACAGACAGGCAGACGTGACCAAACGCGGAACGACTGAGACAGATAGACGGATTAGGCGTTAGTGGCCTTGTTCTACTTTGAGACTGCAACTGTAGGCGAGAGTTTTCTTTTGCGTGTATGGTTTTACTCGCTGAGCCGATGCCCGCGTTATTCCCCAGGTCGTTGCAGTTACCGTGGAATTACCCAGCGTCAAAAAAATAGTTCGCTTGTTTTAGGTGTCGAAATCGTTTGAAAAGGTATGAATTCAACGGGTGTATATTCTTGTGGCTATATATAGTAGATGTGTTAAGTTTATAACCGCTATTAGTGTGATGAGTTAGTTAAAGGAGTGACCAAGGATGTGGGTTAGAATGATTTATGTGGGTTACAATGCAAGGGAGCTTGACTAAAATAGCATGCCTACCGACTAATAATATTATGTACATCCTGGCCCGGTTATTTGACTGCCTGTAATCCCTTCTTCACATAGTTGTATGTAGAGTTTTTATACTCTACATAATGTTTGTTAAAGGCAGACACTTTTGTGGCATTTCATGAGAACGGTGGGACCTCTGGGCCAGACGACTTAACAGGCTTTCACATGCTGTGTTAGCTACTTTTTCTTGGCCTCGGCAGACAAAGTCCTCTTCTCCCACACCGCCTTATTTCCCACAGCTGGGAAACGAGTTATTTCCATTGCCAAACGAGTTATTTCCATTGCCAAATGAGTTATTTCCATTGCCAAATGAGTTATTTCCATTGCCAAATGAGTTATTTCCATTGCCAAATGAGTTATTTCCATTGCCAAATGAGTTATTTCCATTGCCAAATGAGTTATTTCCATTGCCAAATGAGTTATTTCCATTGCCAAATGAGTTATTTCCATTGCCAAATGAGTTATTTCCATTGCCAAATGAGTTATTTCCATTGCCAAATGAGTTATTTCCATTGCCAAATGAGTTATTTCCATTACCAAATGAGTTATTTCCATTGCCAAATGAGTTATTTCCATTGCCAAATGAGTTATTTCCATTGCCAGTTGAGCTCCAAGTGAGTGAGTATTTATACTTAGTGTGAGATCGGTTTAGAGAAATCTGCTCACTGGGATTGCTCCTTGAAAGTATCCAAAGAAGTGCTATGGAAATTGTGTCATGGATGCATCTGTAAAATATGTGAATATACGGATGTATAATAATAATAATAATAATAATAATATAATAGTAGTGATGATAATTTACATGTATGGCGCCGTAACACCGTTACAAGGGCGCCTCACAGACAACTAACAGCAGAGTAAGCCTTAGAGAACAAATAAGTCTCGAGTTGAGATTTGAAAGAGTCAACTGAGTCAGTGGCTCGAATGGCGGGAGGAAGACCGTTCCAGGATCTGGGGCCAGCCGCCGAGAAGGTGCTCTCACCGAAACGGATTTATGATCAATGTACAGAGTTATGTGTGGGTCATACGACGCAATAGGTTCAGTACAGCATACACTCATTCATCGTGACATGCTTGGACTATTGCAATTCTATTCTTGTTGGTGTGCCGAAGTTTCGGTTGTGTCAGATCCAATCCGTCCTTAACCGCGCTGCCCAAGTCGTAGCCAAAAAGCCCAAGTATTCGCATGTAACTGAATATAAGCGAGATATACGACACTGGCTTCCTGTTGTGGAGCGCATTGCTTTTGAGACCATCATGCGGACACATGCCTCAATTGTTGGCACTGCTCCGGCATACATCACAGACCTCTTTGTTGACTTTTTTATCATTTGTCTGTGAGGCGCCCTTGTAACGGCATGGCTGTGTTACGGCGCCATATAAATTGTCACTATTATAATTATTATTATTATTATTATTTGTTCCTGTCTGGAGTCAGCTGTACATGAATATATTCATATGTACAAGAATACCTGTGTACATAATACATACATACATATATACATACGTTCCAGTACGTGGTGGATGTGTGAAGGTCTTTGGGATATCTGGTGTCTACAGTGAGGTTGATCCTGGTTGGCTCAGGTTTTGTTACTGTTAGAATTTTTCTCTCATCCGTTGTGTGTACTGCAGACGAGTTCACCGTAGTGGATGCCTTTCATACGGAGAACGCTTGTTTATCAAATAACTTCACAAAAGTCGGGGAAACTTCAACAGAAAAATCAGTGCAGGTCGTCAGAATCATGAGAGAGGTTATCAGAAATCCTCCGGACAAAATAAGTTCGTTTAAAAACGGCGTGGTGCAGCTTTACGGGGTCGCTCCCCTTCGTAAGCTGCAGTTCTGTGGCTGAGGAGTTTTAGTTTTGTTTAATTGTACTTGTGGAGTTAGAGTAGAGCTGTAATTGGAACCAGTTGTGGCTGGTAAACTCAGTTAAGACAAGGCTCTGGTTATTTGCATATGTCCTCCGTAGATCATGGAACTGGTAGATACAAGTCGTTATTGGCCCGTTAAGTTGAGAGCTGGTGTTTATTATTCAGGAATTTTAGTTTGTAAGTGGCAATCACAGTTTCAGTGTTTGCTTTAGCTTACAAATTGCTGTCGTTTTAGCCTTTTTTATCCATGTGTTGGTTAAGGATTTGCATATGTTGGTCTCTTGCTGTGTGGACTAGAAAGTTCGTTTCTCGCTGGGAGGTTAAGATCGTCACTGGCGTGACGATCACAGAGATTTGATCTTTTGACCTTGGAAATTAGGGTCAAAAATTTTGGAGCAACCATGACGGAATGGGTTACTGCCTCTGATAACTTAATTTTAACACATTCGTAGATGACTGTGTTTCAGCACTGAAGTTTATTTCTAAATGCTCTGGTTTACTTGCTTTTCGGACTTTGTTTGTTACAAGATACTTTGTTTGTTACAAGATACAAGGATCAGTACCCTAAGTGACCCTATTTCATGACTATTATATTGCAGTTCTGTGACTATTATATTGCAGTAAAGGATCTAAACATCTCTGTTAGACATAGTAGTTCAAGGAAGACTCCAATGTTTTGGACATGTAGAGAGAATGCCATTTGACCGAATCCCACACAATGCACTACATGCAAACTTAGAAGGAATACGAAACAAAGGCAGACCAAGACTACGCTAAATAGATAAATATAAATGAGGACATAACATCACTCGGACTAACACTAAGGGAAGCATTGACAAATGACCGAGGACAATGGAAATCATTTATTCATGCACATCGGCACCAAATGACTGGCATCAGGAACTGATGATGATGATGATCATGAAATCAGAATCTGGGGCTTGAAGTAATTGTGACTGCGGAACATCCATGCCATCTGTCAGCTTTCGATGGGAATCCATTGGTTGGTTCCACGTGTGTGCATGGGCCTGCCAGTGGTGACTCTTCTAGCTTACTGTGCATTGTTTGCTAACTGATGTAATATTTCGTTCGTAATGACACTTAACATCATAATAGGCTGGCACAGAGAGCGCCTCTGAGTAGGTCTCTTGAAGAGGCACTATATATAGATTCTCAGAATGAATGAATGCTCAAGAACCCTAGATAGTAACTATCTCAGGGCAGGTTTGAACCATACTAAGAGCGAGTATACACATATTACGAATATTAAGATTTGTAGAAATTGACGAATATTCACGAATATTAAAACTAGTCAACGAATATTAAATTTTTTTAATTTCTTTTCATTCTTAATTCTTCAAAATCCCGGATTAATTGTATAAATTCAGTGTCATTTTCACGCCTTTGTACACACAAAGTTCCTCAATAAAAGGTAATTGCGAAGACTGAGTGCATGCCTGAGCTACCAGTAAGTAAGTGACGGTCATACGAATTTGTTTGCTAAGTATAAACCACTGCACATTTTCTCAAATAAGTAGTCTTAAAGTAGTACGTAAACAAAACGGAAACAGAGACGTCATGAACGAATATTTACGAGTATTAAAGCCTCCAATCAGTCGGCTACCATCAGTACCATGCCATTTAATGCAGCAAAATCAAATTACCGCCAAAATGTTAAAAATCGTCTGCTCTGCTTTTAATTATGTTAAAGTGTTTTAGTCATATTTCTGTTTTTGTCTGTCTTTTAGGTTGTGACGCGTTCGGGATAAACCTTACGGCACATCTTTGACGGACTAAAACAATTTGTCGGAAATAAAAATGTAGATCTCGGAGCCTCCTTCTCGATCCTTTCGTACTCGCTACCTTGAAATAAAGGTCGTTTGAAGGTCATATATGGTGCGTCTAGCATGTGACTTAGAGGCCGCAACCAGAAATTTGTGTTCAGAGCCAGATCATAACCCGTACACAGCACAGTTGTCTGGTCGTACCGCATTCATTTCAACATAGACCCGTTTCTCTGCGTTTATCATCGTTCGGCACCTGCATCATATCTAAGCACCGGTGCCTCAGTGAAGTGCCATATCAAAGTGCTACATAAAGACTCCGTCGAACACCAGCACCATCTTGGCACCTTCTGCCAGCGCGACACTCGTCGTGCATGACTTGTCGTCGTCGTCCATTCTTTTCCGAAGTGCTGGTGGTGCCGATCAGCGCCAGCGCCTTGTCTTTAATAGAAGTATTACCACAGCGTGTTTGCTGTTTGCGAGGTAGCGTGCCCAGCGTCGTTTCTCGCATGACCAACGAAGCGCTTCAGCTGAGAACCGACGAGGAGGCGGCCGTTTCTGCGAGATGTCCGTGTCAAAGGCGAAGGTCAACGCGTCCGGATCGGACGGAAAGTTCCGGAAGCCGGAACCGGCCGAGATCGTCCACAAGAACATGCGGTTCCTCATCACCTACCGACCGACCGATGCTACGATGGACAAGTTCATCGAGGTCCGAGTCATGTCTTGAACACTTCTTACACTGTTTTAACGTCACATATGACACATATAAAGTGATTGTAATCAGTAACTTCTATTGCGCCGGTGTCTTATGCACAGGGCATCAACCGGTGGTTAACAAAAACCAAGCCTTGATCTGGTCAGTATCTTTGTGAGGGTCTTTTGAGGTGCTATATAAATGGCCAGTTACATGCATACAATGCGATATGTCCACTAAGACAGAGAGGAGGCAGCCTATATTGGATTAGCAGTTTCAAAATCGTGAGTCTTAAAGTGAGAATGAAGTGATACAAGCGACTGAACAGAAAGACAGACATAGGCAGAGAGATATTAAGCAGAACGGATGGACATAGGGAGAGAGATATTAAGCAGAACGGATGGACATAGGGAGAGAGATATTAAGGCCAAAACAAAATAATGTTGTGTTTCCGGTAACCGGACCGAGTCACTTTTTTAGGCCCGACTGGGAAAATTTTGTGAAAAAAATTTTTTCTTGAAAAAATTATTTAAAACAAATCTTTTTTTTTAAATTAAAATTTTTTTTTATTGACACGTGAATTTAACCTTTGCGACATTGATAACATTGCTTTCCATTGCATACAAATATTTTTTTGGCCTTAGCAAGGTGAAATATGATGACGATATATTCGTTTATTATACAACGATGCAGCATTGCATAAAATTATTTTACAAAATAAATTTTTTTCCTACCTACCTTTTAAAACCACTGTTACCGGAAACACACCTATTTTTTTTGGCCTAAGCAGAACGGATGGACACAGGGAGAGAGATATTAAGCAGAATGGACAGACACAGGGAGAGAGTTCCAAAATCTTGATCCAGCAACATAGAAAGCTTGAGTTTGCTAGGGGCACACGTGGAGCAGAAATCTCAAACCAAATTTCTTCCCTGGCCGGGATTTGAACCCCCGACCTCTCGGTTGACAGTGCAGCACGCTAACCACTACACTGTCATGCACCCCTACTGAAAGTCTGATTCTAATTTAGTCTAGATGTAACCAGCACTGCTTGAGTATCTCAAGAGACATCAGTAATGGTCGCATCTGCTGCCACAAATCAAATTGCAAGAGACTGGGATTTGGCTGATAAGGGCTGATGATACTGTTGCATGAAGATTATTCCGCTGGAGGTATCTGATGTACATTATTATAGTCCGAGCGGTAACTACATTTTCACTGTAAACCCTAGAAAAAACCTATGACAAGCTAAATTTTATTTTTTCATGTACATATTTGTGTATAGATATTGCAAAACTAGATACACAGTTTAAGATTAATTTGCATCTTTTTAGGAAGCAAATTAGCAGAGAACTATGTTTTTGGCTGTAGCGCACTAATAAATCACCGTTTTACGAATAATAAGCGAAATCGAAGTCGTGTGCGCATGCGCAGTGGGTCGGGTCACTTAATTGTGCTAGGTCGATGCTATTATTATTGTAAACACGCAACATGCGGGTCGTGTTTACAAAGTGGTAACACTGAAAGTCAATCGATTGAAATTTTAATTTTGTGATATGCCAGCTCATTTTGTTTTAATAAGTTGTAGGAACGGCGAATACCGACTAAAACTGGGGAAGAGCAGTTCTGTGTAATGTTCAATTTGGTACTGCTCACTGCATAATTATGCGAACCGCCGTTCAGACAGTTTACTTTCCCTTCGAAAAACAGAGATGAAGACGACAGAAGATGGTGGATCAAACTGGTGGGTTGCAATTGAGCTGTCGGTAAATGTACAGCCCTGTTAAAAGGGTGATGTCATTGAATATACTGGGCATCGAGATTACCGAAAAGTTTGGTTTTCCCCCATGTTCAAAGACTTTGCATTCGGACCAATCAATCTATCCATGCCCATCGTATTTTGATCTCACATGGGCTTTCGGGGTCAGGCTTCATGATGTGGTCAGGGCTACCACTATCAACCGCATGCTATACTGTTCCCAAGTATGGTGGGGCTTCGCCAGTAAGCAGGAACTTGACTCTTTGAGCGCGCTGGTCCGATTTGTAAAATAGCTGACATAGATCTCTTTTAAAACAGACTAAGCAGCAAGACCTGAGCAGAGGGAGAGGCTGAGCAGACTGAGCAAAGACTGAGCAAAGATCTGAGCAGAGGGGGAGGCTGAGCAGACTGAGCAAAGACTGAGCAAGACCTGAGCAGAGGGGGAGACTGAGCAAGAACTGAGCAGAGGGGGAGGCTGAGCAGACTGAGCAAGAACTGAGCAAGACCTGAGCAGAGGGGGAGACTGAGCAAGAACTGAGCAGAGGGGAGGCTGAGCAGACTGAGCAAGACCTGAGCAGAGGGGGCGGCTGAGCAGACTAAGCAGAGGGGGAGGCTGAGCAGACTGAGCAAAGACCTGCGCAGAGGGAGAGGCTGAGCAGACTGAGCAAGACCTGAGCAGAGTGGGAGACTGAGCAGAGGCAAGAGCAGGGAGCAGCCACGACCGTCACGTTATTATGGCTTTGCCGCTTTAGTCTTCATTATTATTCACGTTTGTTTGAGGATGAAATTTCATTGGTTCTTTTATGTTATTTAGTCACATGTGACCTATAATTCCCATTGGAGAATTATGGACGTTATGTATACATATAAAAATATTGAAACTGATTGCAAATTACGCAAACGATCTCAATTTTTGTTGCAACATATTCGCCGATCCCAGGAGAGTACAGCAAATACCGGCTTGCTGTACTCTCCTGGGATCGAAAAAGCGGTGATTTATTAGTGCGCTGCCGCCAAAAACATAGTTCTCTACTAATTTGCTTCCTAAAAAGATGCAAATTGATCTTGAACTGTGTATCTAGTTTTGCAATATCGGTACACAAATATATACATGAAAAAGTTAAATTTAGCTTGTCATCAGTTTTTTCTGGGTTACTCTGCTTGTCTGTCTATTACATCAGAACCATGCACTGTTTGAGATGGGTGTATTTTTGCTTGCAGTTGGATGATAGCAATAAGGTTGAGCTGATTGATAATATTGATGATGATGATGAGTTCTCTGTCTGATGGCAGATCCATTGGCTTTTATGCCACCCGGGATGAGATGAGTGAACTGGTTTCCCGTTGCCTTGCTCAGAGACTGTTGTGGGTGAGCAACTTGTCCACGGTCGCTACGCATGTGGCTTGAGGTAGATTCGAACCTGCGACTCTTCGGCTACAAGCCGAAGAACATACCACTATAATAATAATAATGTTAATATTAAATGAAACTGACAAGTATACTGTAAGATTACATGACATAGTAGTAACAGATGATAACAAGTTTAACAGGAGTCGAATTTAACTGTATGGCAGCCTGCAAGGCGCCCATCTGTCCTACTGCTCATTTCACAGGCGCCATAGGGAGTGGAAGGCTGAGTCAACCTCATGGGGCTAGCGGGTATCGAACCTGCGTCCTTCTGATCTTCATGCCAGCGTGCTACCATTCAACCATCTTACCCCAAAGAAGACTGAGTTGAGTACTTCACATGTGTCTACTTCCTGATTCCTAAACGATGTTGTTTGTCTGTTCAGGAACTGAAGCGACACAACGTGAAGGACGTCGTCTGCGTCTGTGAGCGAACTTACGACAAAAAGAAACTCTGTGATGAAGGAATTCAAGTTGTTGTAAGTACGTCTTGTGGAATTTGTCGTTCTTCGATTCAACTGATCAGATTGAGCCTCATTTCATAATATCTATTAAGAGTTACTACCAGATGCTTGTTATATTATTATTATTATCATTATTATCATCATCATCACTGTCGCCCCTAGGGAGTGGAAGGCTGAGTCAAACTTTATCATCATTATTATTATTATATGAAGATTTATATAGTGCAGGTTAATGGAACTAATAATCGATTGTTGATCGATTGTTGATTTTTGATCGATTGTTGATATTCGATCGATGCCCACCTGTTAACAACCTGCTCCTTCTGGCTATGTTGACAATGCTTGTGAATATGCTGGGCCAGGCACTCAGCTTATAGGTAAATCTTTAGAAACTTGTTACTTTACGATACAATTACAATATACGATTACAGTGTATGATACGTTACATTTTACATTGCATTTCACTGTCTTCTGGCAGGGTTCTAAGCTTTAAACGTGGTCTTGTGGTTCGTGGATGAGCCTTTGACTGTCCACAATCAGTGTAGTCAGGGCCGGGTTAAGACTTATCCCGACTGTTGTTAGCTGTTTTGTAAGGCACCCTTGTTACGGCGCCATATAAATTGTCATAATTATTATTTATTATTATCCTTATTAAGACTTCCGGGAGCCCTAAGCCAAGAGATAAGTTAAGACATCAGGGCCCCTAACCCCAAAGCCAAGCAAAAGTACGTGTCTCTGAACACTAAGTTCGAACCATACTAAACGATTTATTTGTAATGAATATTGGCTAAATAATAATACATGCATTTACCATTGTCACTTTGTCAGCTAGTACCTTGGTGAAATTTGATTTAAGTTTTCCTGATAATTGGTACCTCAAAACATTGTGGGACCCTAAGCCATGGCTTAGTTGGCTTATGCGTTAATCCAGCCCTGAGTGTAGTTGTTTTAGAGTCAAGTTTGGAGCTCAAGTGGAGAGGAAATCTCGAAACCTGTTTCAGTTCTGGCGTAGATGATATTTCATCTTGGGTGTATATCAGATCAGTACCTTATCTTATGCAACTGTTGGCATGCCTTTACCTTACTGTATTGTACGTGTTCTTTTGTTTCGTGTGTTGTAGGACTTGGAGTTTGAGGATGGTATGCCTCCGTCCGTCGAAATCGTGGATGAGTGGTTCAAGTTGCTGAAGACTCGCTTCATTGACGATCCATCGTCGTGCATTGCCGTTCACTGTGTCTCGGGACTCGGAAGGTCCACCCACTTCTACTATCCATCTTCATCCTCATCTTAAATCAAATCGTAAACGGGAACTCCAAATTTCTAAAGTGCCACTCTAAAGCTAAGTGAAGGGCACTAGCTTATTCACGAGCACTGCATCATATCAGGGGGTTGTCCCATCAATCAATCAATCAAAGAAATTTGATATATTGATAGAGCGCCCCTTCAAGATATCTACTCAGAGTCGCCCCCGGCCCAACCACGGCTGAAAAGAGTAGCTTTCAGGAAGGTATAAAATGCAGGTGAAGAGTTGCTGACGGTGCTCTAGAGCAGTGCTTCCCAAAGTGGTGGTCCGCGGACCGGTGCCGGTCCGCGAGCCCTCAGTTGCCGGTCCGCAAAGTGAGTCAAGAAACTGGTCAAATTGTCTCGGAATCAAGAAATGGTTCAACCACATTTTTCATAATTATTAATTAATAATTTCATAATAATTATAGGCCTAAGTCATAACAAAAACACCTATTAGACTAGCAAATAAAAGGCAATAGAGTCATAGAATTGGCAAAAATGCATTTAAATCAATTCTAATACATATTTGAGAAATTTATGTGAAAAAGACAAATAGTTAATAAATTGGGCACCGGTCCTCGTGCAGTGGGAAATTCCTGCCGGTCCGTGACATTGAAAGTTAATTCCTGCCGGTCCGTGACACTGACAAATTTGGGAAGCACTGCTCTAGAGGCAGCCCATTCCAGAGTTTGATGTCCATTGGAGGTGCCTAAATCAAAGGACTAGCGTGCTGATAAGAAGCATTAGTATTACTAGTTGTTACTTTATTTTGTCACGTTTATAATCACATATGGTGGTACTAGTTATTTCTTCTTTGTTGTCGTGTTTATCATTACCGTCATGTATTAATAATGATATTAATTTTAATATGTGTGGTAAGTTCTTTGATCATTGTTAGCATATCATTATCATATATGGCACTTGAACAGTTTACGTTGTGGCCTTAGAAGATGTTGTATTGAGGCACTTCAAAACCTGCCTTGATGAAACAGTGCTTATATAAGAGCAGATTGCAAAAACCTCTCCATAAATCATGAGCTGGAAATGAAGAGGTATATAAATCAAGAGAGATGGTTCCGTAGTAGGGGAAGCTCTGATATGATGTGAACAAAAGAGCAGTTCATTGTCAGCAGTTGGAACTTAGGTATTGTCACCTAAGCAGGCAGGAAAGAGGTGAACATGGTGTTCCTTTGGTATGCACCACAACAGTGTGCCTTATCAGGTTGGGTCAATCAATCAATCAATCAATCAATCAAAATGTTTATTTTGCAACCAAATTAAACAAAATCATATTTACATATTTACATATAAATTTCAACACGGCTACAAAAAAGGAGGCCCTAAAGGGATAAAGAATCCCGCTAAGTAGGGACACCAAATTACAGATTACATTAGAAAATTAATGGTGGCCTTTAAAGAAATATTATAATTGAAAACATACTTGCAGTGACCAAGTGAAAGTTAAAGTAAAGTAAAAGTAAAAAAAACAGAAAAGAAACTAAATGAGCCAAAAAACAGGAAATCTAACTGTAGGAAAGGCCTCCCTTTCAGTCTGCTTGTCCTAGCTAGGTATGCTGCGTACACCAGCATTTGAAAACAGTTCTCTTTCATCGGAGTTTGGCTGGGAGCGCTCCTGGATACGTGTCTTGAAATATTGCTACATAAATGCTTTGAATGAATGAAGGAGGGCAACTCAGTTGTCAGGTGCATTGTGGGAGCAACTGTGTTGTTTTTATTACTATTATTAATTTAATAGATTGAAAAAGTGATGGCATTGTTTAAATGTTGTTGTACTGATTCTCGTGCAATGGTATTCTGTTGATAGGGCTCCCGTGCTCGTTGCGTTGGCCCTGATTGAGCTCGGAATGAAATATGAAGATGCCGTCGAATTGATACGAGAGTCAGTTCCGCTCTTCCTTTCCTTTTCTTGTAAACTGATATGACCCTATAGATGTGCTCTTGAGGCTAAATGTTGGTCAGTCCAAACTACATGCAACCTCACACAGATTGATAAAGTTTCGTTGATGTTAAGGTTAGGTAATCATGGATTTATCATGTGCCACCATTGTCCACAGTCCTCGAACAAATTACACATGTTATGTAGACAATGCGCGCAAGTATGGTTCCACAGTTTGAAGGATTTTTCAGGTGATGAGTAGACATTGCTCATCATCACGGACAGATTTCGTATTCTGGATTTTGTATTGCCCATTCTGCATTTTAGCTATGCTAGCCTCCACTGGCAAGAGGACATTTATTTATGTGCTTACTGTGCATTGTTTTGCTAACTGATGTAATATATTCGTTTGTAATGACATTTAGCATCATATAGGCTAGCACAGAGAGCGCCTCTGACTAGTTTTCTTGAAGGGGTGCTATACAAATGTTCGAAATGAATGAATGAATGAAAAGGGCTCCTTCATTAACCATTAGAACGTAGTTTATCATCAGCTAACCAGTTTGCTGTTTTTGGCATTCCTACCATGGCCGTAAAGGGACGTCGGGTCGAGTTGGCCCACTAGGTTGACCCTCTAGGTTAAAATTATATCAGCTCTAAGGTGGCAAAAGCATGCCAAAAACAAACTGACGTCTTCAACCCCTCTCATTTGGTGTATGTAGTCACCAGTCGGTCATGGACAACAATCAAATGTTTTGGGTATACATGTATGCGAGAGCCTATTGGTGGAGTCTTCCTGTAGTTTCAGCTTCATATGCCTGCATTTAAATGTTTCGTTTTCACTTTATAATAACAACATTTTGACTGGCAAGGCGTACTTTCAAGACAAAGGACTGTTCCTACCTCAGAACTCTTCACCTGCATTTTATTCCTCTCCGAAAGCTATTCTTTCTCAGTAGGTATCTTGAAGGGGCACTACATCAAAGTTTTTTGATTGATTGAATGATTGATTGAATGTGCCCAAGTATTGATTGATTGATTGAATGTGGCTAAGTAATACATTGTTGCTATGTAATTACATGATGTCCTTTTATATTTTCTGATTTTAATAGGAAGCGAAGGGGAGCTATCAATGCCAAACAGCTTTCCTACCTGGAAAAGTATCACTCCAAGTCGCGCCTGAAACGCAACGGCGAAAAGTCTTGCCGCATCATGTGACTGACCAGTATCGTCGACGTTAGGACGCAGCAGCTCTCGGCCCAAGATATTTGAATTAGTCAGGTGGATTGTGTTGTTATTTATGCTCGTCATTGTAGGACGTTGACCCTATTTTTATGAATGCAGATGCAAGATTGTATATTTTGCCAAACGAATTAGACAAATTCTTGCAGCCGCGGTGGATCAGACCGCCGGGTTTTCCGTCTAAGATTTTCTACCTAGGGTTCCGTAATTTGTAGGTGATCGCCTATAATGATGTGCAGTAATAGGACATTTATTTTGGACTGATTTGGGAAACTCCTCGGACTCATATATGCGCGTTAAGATAGGGTGCGCTAGGCAGCCATATGCACGGACAGATATCTTGTTCTAAATTTTGTATTGACCATTCTGTATTTTAGCTATGCTAGCCTCCATTGGCATGCTGTAATCGGACATATATGTAGAGCTAGATTGAGGATTTTTGGCAGCCTTCATATATAGTCTGTGTTTTGGTTGTGGGGTTCTAGAAACTGATTGAGGTGCAGATGGACGTTGTCAGTCCACCAGCTCAGGTGGGAGAGATGTTGACCTGTTACTGTACCAATGAATCGCAATGCAGATTGTGGCATGAATAATTATAATTAACCTAGTTAAATATCCTTTGGGTTTTCATTTTTGCACTTCCATTTGAAAATTGAATTGACACTTGAAACTGGTTGCAGTTTGGTGTATGGTATGAAGTGTACAGTTTCAGTTTGTGAAGGGGGATAGAACAGGAAGAATGAGTGTGGGTGCCTCGTGAGTATTTTACTATAGAAAACTGTTTGAAACTGGCCTTGAAACATACACTGAGATATTGATTACTTGCAATAGGCTCCATTGTAACATGCAAACAGGCATGCATTAAGGAACTGTTGGGTGTGGAGTCTTTTGGGTTCATGGGCCATTTCTATTCCAATGTAACGAATACAATGATGTAGGTAATTTACATGGGCGTATTTAGGGGTGGTTTTTCGGGTTCAAACGCCCCGAAATGAATGCATTACTGTTATTAAAAACTAAAAATGTGGAAAATACGACCATTTCAATGGAAAACCCCCCGAAAACTTGAAACCCCTCCGAAAATGTTTCCTAGCTACGCCCCTGGTAATTTATATAGCACTTTGAGATCCACTGATGCCTTCTGTCCAGGAACATCTCTGACATCACGCGTCTTGTAACTCCAATGTCGTGCGAGTTACCAATTGTGCGTTGGGGATAATGTGGCATAAATATTGCTGTGTACTTAAGTATGGTAGAAATGGCAAAGTAATCTGGCAGTTTTGGAGTTGAATGTAACCTTTTCTGGACGGAGATACTTGAGGATCGTAATTTATTTAGGGGTACATATTTATAACGAACTTCCGCTTCTGTACTTGAATATTCATGACTATGATTTTCAAATAAAAATAGACTTCCTGGTTGCTGTGGTGTAGGATGAGCTTTTCACAAATGCTTAGAAATTGTCGCCACAGTTAGTAATTTAATTATTTTGTCTGATCTTGTTTCTCATTTAAGTTCAGAGCCAATGGCAACACATATGAAGTCCACGGGAAAGTATTCCCGTAAGAGTCTGATATTGCTCTTTATAATAGAACATATGAATTCCATATGAGAATATTGTCGTATGGCCTCAATATGACTTGCTGTTCTGCTGGATATTTAACGCAGAATTTATCACTGCAATTTCTAGTTCAGCTAAGAAGTGAAAGTAATTTGCTCTATTGAATATCCTTCAGTAGGGTTTGCTTGGAATTATTTAATTTAAGAGGTCTCAAAACCACTATAGAAATTCTTGAAAAGGCTCTACACAAGTGCCCAGTTGCATCGTGTTTTTACAGCATGGTTTGTGAGGGAATTTACGGCTACAATGTCCCCTTGTCTTGATCTGTATTGAGGCACACCATTGATATAGTCACGCCGAAACGTGCCTGGGGCTTTTGAGCCATAATTGGTGTAGACTTTTATAAATAAGTAAGTAAGCATATTCTTTATTAAACCAATTGCATTTCTACACCTTGGTGTACAACTGTACATACATTTATAACATAATTTTTATGCTTAGAAAAATATATCTTTGGTGAAGGAACTTGAGGGAACTTTTTATATAGGTGTCATGGGCCGACGATTCTACCTTTACAATGCTATAGAAATTGTATAGAAATTGTCGTAATTATAATAACAATTAGCTACCAATCGATATCATGGCCACGCCCAAACGTGCATGGGGCTTGAGCCGTGATTGGAGGACATTTATGTCAATAACGCTTCAACTTGAATTTGATAGGCCGGACGGACATTAGGAAAGAACTGATTGCTTGAATTTATGCCTCGTTTTTTTTAAGCCAATGTCTTTACGTAGGTGTTGAAGTTTGACTTGTAAATTGAAATAGGCTAAGACTGGCATGTGGCTGAACTGTTTTGTGATAAACTAGATTCCAGGAACACAATTGGTTTATTATAAGCCCAATGTTATAAGCCTTGAATTACACTAGTTCATATGTTCACACTTGAGAAAGCAGCTTGATGTGTTAAAAACCAGATTAAATTATTGGGTGATGACAGCCCCAACTTGCTGGTGTAAAAATTAAGATGTGTTTCTGTGAATTCAGAGGTTAGATTAGTAGTTTCTAAGGGCAGTGTCTGCCTATGGTTATCGGTTATCAGATATGTTGTGTTGTGGGTACTGTTGAATGTCGGTATTGACCCCAGGGGTCATGGCTCATATAATGGTAACATATCTGTATTAAATAGGATGTTGTAAAAGTTCATGTATGCTTGAACTTGTCGTGAGTGTGGAATGCTATCAGCAGATAGGATCTAAAATTGTGGTTGGGCGTGGTTTGCTAGTCGTAAGAACCTGATTGGCTATGGGGCCGTCCATAAATGACGTCATGCTATTTTGGCAGATTTTTGAACCCTCAACCTAGTCACACTTCGTCACAAAAAGTAACACCCCGTGAAAAATGAAGTCACAAAGTTCTGACCACCCCCCTAAACCAAATTTCCATGGTGAAGCAAAATGCTCTTTCGTGGAACAAATAGTGAGAGCATGCATTATTTTAAAATCTAACGGTGACCAAATATTGATGTAATTAGAAAATTATTAATAATGGTGCCCGTATACATTAAAATATAAAAAAGTAATGAAAATTGAATACTCAAAATTAGTGCTGTTATTTTGAAATTAAATTGTTGTTAATTGTTAAATTTCATTACATAGACCTGGTGTGACGTCACACTTCTCAAACCCCCCTCCACCCATGTCACACATCGTCACAAATTTCCGACCCCCTAAGTGCGTGACGTCATTTATGGACGTCCCCTCTCAATGGTTATAAAGCGGTGTGTGTGCTTGTGTGTGCGCGATGGGAAAGTAAGCATCTAGCCTTTGATGTTGTCTTATAGGCGTGGCTTGCTTTTAGGATGCATGGTTGCAACCAATGGTTGCCTATACAAAACTGTATTCTGTTAGTCGTAGACGTGGTTTGTTATGCGTAGATATTTAAATGGGCGTGACTTAATTTGTAGCTTAATTTAGCTGTGGCTAGCCCATAGATTAGCTAGACATGCATATGGTATTCTTGAGTGGCAAGGTTATTATTGTTATTCTAGACATCTGCTTGAGAGGCAAGACTAAGTTAGGACGTACGATTAGCAAACACTGTTCAGTTGAGCTAGAGTTTTTGGAACGGTTTCAAAGTATACACAATGTTTACACATGTAAAGTTATTTTGGGAATGTTTCTGGTTATGACGTAGTTTTTGGAAGACTTAAATAGACGTCTCAGTTGGTTTGCCATTTGTTGATTCATATGGTGACCGCATTATTATTATATTCGTTTATTGGCACACAAAAAACAGCTGACACCGCAACTGATATATACAGCTAATTCAAAAGAATAATAAAGATAGAATCAAAATATAAAACTAATGTTAACAGGAAGGTTCAAAAGATGGAATTTATTCGTCGTTAAAGGGTACATTTTGACAAAGACTCTCAGATTATTGGTACCAATTTGGGGTCATCCATTAATTATGTCAACAAATTTTAGGCCTTTTTTGACCCCATCCCCCCTTGTCAACAACTGTCAAACATTGACGGACCCCCCCCTAAAAATTATGTCAACAATCCCAGAACCCCCCTACCGGCAGCGTAGCCAGGCTGACTTTTTTTCTCAATGACCTTTTTTTAGAGATTTTAACTCCGATGACCGTTTTTAGCCAAATTTGTTGACGTCAACTTGGACCAACCCCCCTGTCAACAACTGTCAAACTTTTCCAAACCCCCCCCCCTCCACCCTATTTGTTGACATAATTAATGGATGACCCCTTTCGGTAAAGGACACGAGGAATAAAATTTCTATTTTCCTTAAATGGTAGTACATAATCATGAGGTCGGGGGCCGCATTATATATTGGCGTTTGTTAGTGTGCGCAGTAACGGCAGCTACACTTGTCACTTGTGTGGTGTGTTCATAGTGGACGTCGCTTGCGATTTTTCTGTTCCGTGTCTAGCGACATCTTGTGGTTGCCAAGGCATGGGCGGAGTTTATCAGGGGCTAGGGGCGGCTAAGCCCCCCCATCCACAGACTTGACCGTGCGTTATTAAGGTATAGTGCAAATCTCATGGAATGGCCATCCCATCTCTACCAGATCCTGTCTGCACATGTGACTCTGGTCCAAGTGCACAAGGCATAGCAGCCGCAAACAGTGGCGTAAATAATGGGGGGGAGAGGGGGACTGTCCCCCAAAGTTTTGACTTAAGCCCTTATGTCCCCCAAAAATTCGGCCCTCGTAGGTACTCTGTCCCCCCAAAGTTATATATAGATTTTCGCCTCTGGCCGCAAGAAGTCGGAGGACTGATAACACTGCGTCATCCCTTCGAGACTTCTTTGTTGCTACTGCACTTGGACAACGTGAATGCATTGATGATTGATCATGATTCAGCAAGTGCAGCAATGGACGCAAGAAACCAGCGCCTTCACTCTGGTTTACTCAGCTGTATCTGTCTCTTTTTGATACACTAATTGGCCAGTTGAAGTTCCGTTTCGACATGGACAATATGAACATGGCCAAATCCGTTGAAACCGTATTGCACCTCAATAAGGATGGAATCAGATAAGGCGCTCGCTGACAAATGCGCCAACATCCTTAACATCAATTAATCCGCAAGGTCTGTTATTCGAAATGAAAACGGTTTCAAGCACGGAAAATGAAATTACCTTTAATATAATTCAGAAGAACTGACCGAAGATGTCTATTATTATCATCGTTATAGTTTCGTTACAACAGAATGGTGCTGTTAGCACTAATGTTCCCCGTGGGTTCAGCAACCGCTGAGAGAAGTTTTTCAGCGATGCGACGCATAAGAAACTGGTTGCGATCAACCATGGGACAGGAACGCCTTTTTCGCTGGCTCTTCTGAACATTGAATATGATCTGACAGCTGCTTTGGTCCCCGAAGACCTGGTTCTCATGTAGGCCCTATGCAAACAGTGGAACTAGACGCTTAGTCTACACTGCATTAGCGTAGTACTAGTCGACTAGTCGCAGTCTTTGATGTAGGCCTAAGGGCTAAGGCCATAGTGTTAGTTTGTTAGCGTGACTGAGTATTGAGCATAACAGTGTGTATAACTTTGTAACAACTAAAATTCACGTTCTGTGAGGACAGTTCTCGTAAACTTATAATTACCATATAATTACAATTGTCAACTGTTGAGTTTGAGTAAAAATTGAGTTAATCAATTAATGCTTTAGCATAGTCGACTAGTCACAGTCTTCGATGTAAGGCCATTACGTACATTTTAACTTTTTAAAGCAGTAAAATCCTTCCAAATCCTCTCACCAGAAGGCCAAAATTAGTACCAAGTATGCTCAAAATGCATATGGCGGCTGGGGCTTCGCTCCAGACCCCGACTGGGGGCTCAAATCGCCCCCAGACCCCTCCATTTTTAAGGGGTGCCGCTTCGCGGCAGAGGAGAAGAATGTATGCTTTAGCCCCCCCATGAACTAAATCCAAACTCCGCCTATGTGCCAAGGCCTTTGACTTCTACCGTGCCTTACCTTATATTAACTGCGTATGTGAAGTCGTTTCATAGTCGAATCAATGTGATTTGATTGCCAGAAAATCAGCATTGGCGTCACAATTAATGATTGCTACTGTGGCTGTTAGCTAGTTCCATCGACGTGGGGTTTTGGACGCTGAAGAAATTTCGAGGTAACGAAGTCTTGCAATAGGCGTATTTAACCTTAGCCATGTATAAGTGAATCTGTCGAATGTTGGCGTATGTGAAATCAGTCACAAGAAAATATAGGCTGTTTAAAGACTTTATGATATAGGCCTAGGCCTATTTCCAATTCTCGGTGTTAAGAAATTCTGCACGTAGGAGTTGTTCGTTTGACCACTTTGCGTAGGAATTGCACTAGGTCCTATAGGGAATTAGTTTGAATGGCTTTTCGTTGCAGTCCACCACCTCGGTTACCAGCTGTAGAAGTCGATCAGAACTGTTCTATAGGGCCTCGCCAGAATAGCTCAACCTACTATTAATTTTGTAGAATGTGTGACGAACACTCTTGCACAATACGTCAAATCACAAGTCGGCTGCGAAGATAAGGAAAGGCAATAGGCCTACTGCCACAAACAAAACAAAAAACTGTTATTTCCCCAGAATAACAATGCACATAACAGGTCCAATAATACATATTACATTTCAATGCGCTGGCTAGGTAATAGGGGAGACCCAAAAGTGGCAGAAGCTCCGCTTAATTAGGACACCTCATTAAATAGATTCGATGACTGCATCATAGGCTATGAGCTGTAATATGCCAAAACAAATCTTTGTCGGCGGCAACGGCCTGTGATGTCATAAGCTGCCGTTAAACTGTGGATCCAAATCATAGGCTAGAGTTGTTGTGGGATGGGCACCGTTGTTGGCTGCCAGCTTTCTTTGTTTTCCGTATTTTATATGTATGTAAACCAGAGTGCGGTTAGCAGCTGGTAAAATAAAGAATATACTTACTTACTTACTTAGTAACTAGGAAAGCAGAGAACCAGTCTAACTGCCTAGAAACCAATGACATACTTGCGGAAACACTAGAACGTAGTTCATCCCATCTTTATTTAAGTAAGTAAGTATATCATACGTTGCATGGAACTCAAACCTATGAAATGCTATTGCAAATGAACGAATAAGATAGATTTATTACCTCGACTAGTAAGGTTTAGTTTATGATTTAATAAATTCATTTAACGAAGCTGGGTATATAGTTGATGAGGATATGAGATCGTCTCTGAGCGGAAGCGTTTTCCTGAGTATTCTATGATTTCGATATCTATGCTCATAAAAATCCAATGTGGATGACTCACATTTTCCACGATAGTTTTTTAATTTTTAGATATTAGTCGAAAATGTCGTCACGTTCCGTTAAGTCCGTAAAATCCACGGATACCCTAAGCGCTTTGAAGGCGAGGCGGGCGAAACTGTTGGCCAGAAAGGCACCTGGAATCCCGCGGGCTGCAAACTGGGGCTGGAGCCACCTTCCGCTGTCGGCGAAGATCATGATCCTGGGGGTCTTCTCCGGGTTGGTCTGTCTGACGACCCCGTGCTGGGCCTACGTGAAAACGGACGCCTTCGGGACGGCCACCTTCGGACTGTGGCACTACTGTAGCGGAAATACGTGCACGTCGATCCACGACAATCTGGTGAAAGGCAAAAGTGTTCCAGGTATTGCGCCATTTACTAGTGCTCTTGAATTTTTAAACCCGTTGTAGGTTATATAGCGCGAGTTTTGGAATGTGCCAACTCTGAAAGGAACTCGGTTAACTAATTCTAAAATAATCAAGGATCTCTGTGAACTCTTGTTGCATTTTGCCATTTTCTTCAGAGTTTGATTCAAAAATGGAACTCGAATTGGTTTCACCATCCAGCAAACAGTCAAATAACCAGAACATTATTATTCTAAATACAAGACATTTCTTATTTATATTTGAACACAAATGTACTGAAAAAGAGAAGAAACTCGGATCAATGTATCAACAAATTGGATTTTATTAAGCATCCACGAATAAGCAGGTTTAGCTGACATCTTTTGTGAAACAGTGAGAAATTTCTTCATTATAATTGGTTACGCTGCATTCTTAGATGTGCTTAGAAAAGCATACTTCCAAGAAACTATGCAAAATGGCTAGTACTAGTTTTTATTATTATTGGCCTCGTTTATATCTACTGTATCTCTACTGTATTATTAGTATTTGATATTACCAAAATCTAATCTAGTGACTAAAAATCTGAAACCTGTACTGTTTCTGTTTCAGCTTGGTATCACATGACACAAGGCAACCTGTGCATTGGAGTTGCCCTGAGTATCATTGGACTTGGCATCATAACGAACAGCATTGAGGGTCGAGATCTCAAAATGACTGTCACGGTCCATCGAGCGGCCGCCTGCGTCTTTGGAATTTCTTGTAAGTACTCGAGTGAATTTAACTGTAGAAGACATGTATGACTACAACATTTGACCATGAAACCCAATATCTGGCTTCATGCGAGACTGGCTAGGTCATGTATTTTTTGGACTCGTTTCTCTCCATAGGCTGTTTCCAGGTATTGTTGGGTTACCTCGTGGATTTTGACCAGATTCACCCTGGTATTTTGCTAATCAGCAACTTGTCATTGGATTGCCTTAAGCATTATTGCAATTGTGATATAGAAGTTCTCAGATTATAGTAATTATTAGTGACCAGAAACCCATGCACACATTGCTTGGTGAGCCCGCATAGACTTGCATCTAGGCAGCTGGTAGACATGGTTGTCAGATGGAAATGTCGGACTATAAGCAACAGTTTCTGCTGTGCAGTATTATATGATAATAATTATATAATATTCTTTTACTAATTCAAAGCAGTAGGATTGCATGATACATTAGTAACAGAATATTAAAAAAAGATAACAAGTTTAACAGGAGTCAAATTTTAACGGTATGGCAGCCTGCAAGGCACCAATCTGTCCTAGTGCCCATTTTAAAGTTCCCCCTAGGGAGTGAAAGGCTGAGTCAACCTTGTTGGGTTAATGGGCATCGATTCCATGTCCTGATATTCGTGCCAGCGTGTTACCATTCAACCATATCCCCACCCCATGCTGACAACACTGTTATTGTTTATTCTTTTTATGTAGAATTTTATTTGTATAATATCTAAGAAATTTCTGTTGAAAAAACACATGTACATTACCTGGAAATTAATTACCATTTCAATGTATGTATGTATGTATGAGCACTTGTAGCTTTCCTTCAAGATTTCTACTCAGAGGCGCTCCCGACTACAGCGCGGACACTGAATCGAAGTTTCACGCCGAAGCGCATGAGCAATTGCGAGTGAAGGACTTGCCCAGGGTCCCTACATGGCGGCTTGAAGTGGATTCGAACCCGCAACCCTCCGGCTGCAAGGCACCAAACATACCTCTACACCACCGCACCCCACAATTTTTTTCAGTGTCCAGATTAGAAGTCTCAGTGCAACGAGTGAAATCCACAATTCATGCCACTTGTTCTTTTTGCTGTGTTAAGTTTGATGAAATTTTTTCACAAAAACTCATTCTTGTGTCAGTAGAGATTACACTACATTTAACGTTTTGATTGATTACTGTGGTTTATGTAAATGTTGCTTTTGATTTTCATTTATGGTTTTCTTCAGTTGGCCGTTGAGTGTCTGGATTTCTTGCAGTCATGTCAAATTCTGTCGTCTGCTTTCTTTCACATTTTCACGTGCTCAGTGTTGTGTGGTTTGTATAATTTGTTTTGATTTTCATTTTCTCTGGTTGCAGGGTTGGATTAACAAGACTTTCAAGCATACTATAATTCTCGGGTTCTACCTGACAATTCTTTTTAGCCCAGTTTCTTGATCTGTCTACCTATTATGGGGCTATGTAATTCATTGTAACAGGGCTAAAGACCATAAAATGTAAAGCATATTTAATGCAATCAGTCCAGGGTGATTGTCTTGGCATTAATACCTTGACTGGGCAAGTAGTGCTCGTGTTTCATGCTTCACATGAAATTGCAGTTTCTTACAGTATTAAACCTTTAAAAGTTTAAGAGAGGTTTCTGTAGCACTTAAATTCAGGAAGTCTTCTTCAGTTACTGTATCATTAAGTGATCCTTTGTCATGCAATAGGGCTTTCCAAGGTAAGAACCTTAGTTAGGTTGATAGAAGATTTAATCCCACTATAATTTCCACATGTAGTGTGGTCATTTTCTATAACCCCAACCACTATAATGCTGCATGTCTTGTAACATGCATAACAAGCTACAGGTGTAACTGTGAGACAAAAAAGAAAAAGAATTGACAGCTTTTTAATACTGCAGTTCAGTAAACTTCAGATTAAGGTGAATTATGATCAAGATTTTCTGGACTTTAGAGTGGGGCGGTAATGTCAAAATTGTACACCAGGATAGGGTCCATATTTAAAGTTGGCATTTTTACACAATCTCCTTTATGGATGACCCTTTTATTGGGAAATGTTTATGCAGATTTCAGGTCCTTAACTAAGTAGCAAAAATCTTTTGCAGTTTGTCCTCACACATGTACATGTAACAAGATTTGTGTGTGAATTTCAGCACTGGAGCATTTTGTGGGACTGTATATCTTCGCGACTTACCTTGAGGAAACGGACTTCCTAATTGACAAACTGACAACAAGCTACTACATCGACTTCTACGGTTCGTACTACATGGGAGTGGTCAGTTTCCTTTGCTCAATAGTTGCTGGTCTTGTCATCTACTGTGACGACAGCATCTCACGAGTTGCAAAGCAGGAGCCACCACCAAGTACCGAGTGCAGCTACGAGGAATTCTACGCCAACAATGGGTACTATTATGACAATGAAGATTTCAACGACTTCACAGCTTACAACGGCCAGTACATGCCTTATGGAAACGAATATCCATGCGAGGCAAATTATGCATATGCTAATCCAGATGGTGATAATCCAGATGATATGGGACAATCCTACGTTTATCCATATCAGAGGGATTACCGGTATGCAGGACACGGTCAACTCTTCGACCAGCCTATCATGGAGGGTGCTGAATACCAGCCAGAGGAGAATGAATTTGGGACATAGTGAAACAACTGAAGCTCCGCAGAATCGAAGAGCACTTGGCAACCTGCAACTCAGCCAGCTGCTGTACATATTCAGTGTTTTTCTTCCTAACTTGGATTTATTCATTGTTTTTATTCTAGATCAGCACTTCCCAAACTTGTCAGTGGCATGGACCAGCAGGAATTAACTGCAGTGTCGTCGGCTACCGGGAATTTTCCAACTGCAGCCCAGTTTATTAATATTTCATTTTCATCAACTATTTCCTCATAATGGTAGGTTTAGCCTGCCAATTCTATGACTTTTGCCCTTGAAATGCTAGCCTAACAAGTGTTTTGTTATGATTTTTAAAAATATAATAAACATTTTTTCATCACAATACAGTTTGACCAGTTTCTCGACTCACTTTGCAGACCACCACTTTGGGAAACACTTCTAGATGCAGATACGGCACATTGGTGAAATTGGCAAATTTAATTGGCAAGTTGTCCGATTGTCTTATTTGATTTGAAAATCAAGTCCTGTTGATAGCTTTGAAACCGGTGATCCATTTTGGGCCCCTTCGTAGCAGACCACAAATACCCAGGGTGCCTACATAGACACGTCATGATATACAATAAAAGGGACCAAGGCCAGGATTTTGTTTTGGGGGGTGTTTACTAGTCCTTGAGCAAGCCGACAAGAAACCGAGTCAACCGACTAAGGCGTTTGGAGGAGCGTCGTGAGCTCTCATAGCGGCCCATATAATTACACTAGTAGAGTTAGTACTATACAATTTCAGAGCATCAATTTTACAAACGGGCCAATGGTACGTAATGCAGCTGCTCATTTGATCGCCTGCCTTCCTCATTTCTCCCATATTTCGACTTTCGTGACTGAACACCTTAATTGGCTTCTGTTAACTGCTTGGATTCAGTTTACAATTCTCTTTCTTAACTGTAAAACGTTCTTGGGTCAAGCTCCACGCTACCTTTGTGATCCTATAAGTGATGTGTGATCTCAGCTACTTCTGGACGTCCTCAGCTCTTTTTAGACCATCATAACCTAGTACCTCGGTCTCGGACTGCCACAGCACCGCATCGTGCCTATGCCTCTGCGTATTCCTAGGGATGGGCCAGCCTCCACTGCCATCACCACCACCAACCGTTACTGCCGTCGCCACCAACCTCCACCGTCGTCGTCCCCGCCGTCACCACCAACCTCCTCTGCCGTCGCCACCAACCTCCACCGCCGTCGCTACCACCGTCCCCGCCGTCGCCACCAACCTCCACCGCCGTCGCGACCACCGTCCCCGCCTTCGCCACCAACCTCCTCCGTCGTCGCTACCACCGTCCCCGCCTTCGCCACCAACCTCCTCCGTCGTCGCTACCACCGTCCCCGCCGTCGCCACCAACCTCCACCGCCGTCGCTACCACCGTCCCCACCAACCTCCACCGCCGTCCCCACCAACCTCCACCGTCGTCGCTACCACCGTCAGGGGCGGATCCAGAAAGTTTATGAGGGGGCCAAATGTTCGTCCGAAGGACGATCGTTGAGGCGCGCAGCGCCGAACAGGGTCTGGGGAGGGGATGTGCCCCCTCCCCACTTAAAATTATTTTGAATTTGCACACTGCAATGGTTGCATTTGAAGCTGTCATGTGATAAAATTTCTCTATTATAATTTATTTCAAAACTAATAGGAATCAGATGTCACTCGTAGCTAAGATGTTGATTGAGTTGTGTTTGAGTTTGACTGCAGACAGTAGTAGGAAACCAGACATTTATTGAAATTAATATAAAACCTAGAAAATACGTTCAATTTTCAAGAACGCCATAAGCCTTAACCCTCGGGCTACCAAGGGGGTGGTTGCCACCCCCCCTAGGTTTTTTTCATCTCAAACTTTTTCCGTATGAAATAAAAATTTGACCTTTTAGGTAGCTGTAGGGGTTCATTTGCACACGTTTTGAGGTAAAATGTGAGATGATATCTCACACCGTTCAAAAGTTATACCCAATATACCCGAGGTACCAGGGGGGGGGATGGATACCACCCCCTAGATTTTCGACTATATCTTATCCGTCATTTAATATTAAGAGACACAAATTATACCATTCTATAGAGGGAATGTGGGGCTACATTTCTATGGTCACTGAGTTGACCTGAGACAACCGGAAGTGCTCAAAATAAATTATAATACGCGTAACATGCGTGAAAAATGGCTGAATGGAAGGACTCCCCTTAGTTTTTGTCTGTAGCGTATTCATTTGTCTTCCTGGAAGAGAAACAAAGATACCATTCTTTAGAGGGAATGAAGGGCTTCATTTGCATACCTACATCTTTGTCTTTTGAATACCGGAAGTGATCAAAATAAATAATAATACGCGTAATCTGTGTGAAAATGGCTGAATACAGCGTTATAACGTAAACCGATATATATGTATGGATATATATGTATGGATGTACATTTATACTATATAAACATGTGTAGGGATGATTTTGTGTATCTTTTATACATAGATTAGTTTCAAAACACACATAATCTTATATTTGTTTATCCAAAAAGTACAAAATGTACGCAATAATATACAATATTGCTAATTAATGGGTCCCGTTGTTAAAAGTGATGTAATTTCGAGGTGCATTCACATAATGTACAACTAAATATACCATTCTGTGCAGAAATGAATGCTGAATCCAATGCTATATTACAAGTTATGATATGTAAAACCAAACACGAAATCCAGGGGGGTGGTAACCACCCCCCCTTGGTAGTCCGTGTTACAAAAAAAGCTTGGTAGCCCTAGGGTTAAGGTAAACGAATTGCTTACCAGGACTCAGCACAAATAGTTAACACAAACCAAGGAAGAAGGATTCAACTACCTTATCGGGAATCCATACAGTAATGATGTAGTTTTACTAAAATGTTCAAGGAACACAACATTTTAAAATTTGATATTTTGAAATTTGAGAGACAACACTTGAGAGAAGCTATTTAGTTGTACAGAGATAATATTTTTTATTTATATATCCTCATTTTCTTTTCTTCATGATAGATCACGGAGTGAACATAGTTTAATTGGCGATGGGGGGGGGGGCCACGCCCTATGTAAATTTCAAATGGGGGGGGCCATGGCCGGATTGGCCCCCCCTGGATCCGCCCCTGACCACCGTCCCCGCCTTCGCCACCAACCTCCTCCGTCGTCGCTACCACCGTCCCCGCCGTCGCCACCAACCTCCACCGCCGTCGCTACCACCGTCCCCGCCGTCGCCACCAACCTCCACCGCCGTCCCCACCAACCTCCACCGTCGTCGCTACCACCGTCCCCGCCTTCGCCACCAACCTCCTCCGTCGTCGCTACCACCATCCCCGCCGTCGCCACCAACCTCCACCGCCGTCGCTACCACCGTCCCCGCCGTCGCCACCAACCTCCACCGTCGTCGCATCCACCGTCGCCACTAACCTCCACCGTCGTCGCATCCACCGTCGCCACCAACCTCCACATCCACAAACCGTTACTGCCGTCGCCACCACACCTCCACTGCCGTCGCAAATAGTATTTTGGGGCCCCTAACTTTCGGCGGAATCGCCGGGCCCTACGCGGTTGCGTATTCAGCGTATTCCTAGGGACCGTTACTGCCGTCGCCACCAACCATAAAGTAACTATGACAGACTGTGGTAATGATCCAACCTATTGTAGTTATGTCACATAGAAATAAGAAATTCAAAACTAATGGCTCAGTATGTCCAGAATGAACTCTGGTTCAGACCCTGCATTTGGAAACGTAGGCCTAGCCTGCGTTTTCATTCTACTGGAAAACTAAATAGTCTCTGGAATGAGAGGATTTGTAATGAAACTTGAAACTCATGTCGTTAACGTCTGCGCTGGTTACATTCAAATAGAGTGCCGTCTTTCATCTGGTGGCTCACTATCCGTGCCTCAGATTCACATTTTGGTGTGACCTTGCGCGCGTTACAAATTTATTTAATAGTAATAATAAGTCGTAGTTACTTATGGTTGTGGATTTTGAAGCAGTGATCATTTCAGTATGTTTACTTTCAGTTTCTTGAATTGCACTTGTTACAGCACTTTCACAATCTTCACTAACGTCGACAGACTGAGGCAACGGCCGTACATCAGCTGTAACAGCATTCTCATTATCAGTACTAGTACAGTACTTGCATCGGCAGTTTCACGACTTTCATCACGGACATTGCACATACGGACAACTTCATCAATAATTTCAGAACCTTTGTAAAAATGCCGATACTGTGGACTGATGGAGCTGCTTCCGTCGGTAGTCATCCATGATTGCATACGCGGAGTAAAAATTTAAACAAATATATTATAAAACATGTACTGGCCGTTCAGTCTGCAAAATATACGTTTAATCGCCAAAATTTAGGAAATACTGTAGTTTTAAAACCTACAATTCTGAACGCAGCAACGTCATTTCAGTTACATTCTAAACGTAAACATTTAGCCCAGTCTGTGAATGAATGTCAGTCCGAATATTATGCATCCAAGTAAAGTAACTAAGTAGCCCCTATTACACAGGCGCTGTGTGAGCAGCTGCCACCAAAAAGCGCTGTACAGCTGCATCATCTAAAGTTCACAGGAGTGCACGTAGTTCTTGCACCGTGTGTTAGTAAATGCATTATTTCATTATTTAATTTCAGGGGTGTTTAAACACCCAAAACACGCCCCTAAACACGGCCTTGCAAGGGACATGCATTTACTAACTAGTGTTTAAAATTCACGGATGTTCATGACATTTTATTGAAATGAATCTAGAATTACTGGAAAAATGTCAATAAAATAAGACTGTTCTGGACACCACATCCTGGCAGGAAGTTCATCTTCCATTTGACAAGATCACAACCTGGAAAAGAACAAAATCAAAGTGTTATCGGTCTGCTAATCATTACACCCTTGCACATGTATTTTATTATAGCAGTTTATATTAGCCTGCTTGTCGAGCTCTTAGTATCAGAAATGCTACAGGGTTATTTTAACAAAATAACTTGCACATTAAGTCAAAAAAGGACGTCTAGCTTGCACATGAAGTCAAAATCCAGATTTGCTCAGTACTTCTTAGAGGATAACCGTGGAATATATCATTGTGTATTCAACTTCCATTGTTCATCACTGCAAATCTTCCAACTCAAAAATATACAATTTAAGGTAAAAGCCCTCAAGTCATATACTACATCTATAGAGTTAAGCAACTGTATTCATAATAATAATGGGGTCATAGACTGAATGGGATACAAAACAAACTAGATCTCAAATATGGTATAGGTAGTTCCATTTGCAAAGCATTAATCAGCAGTGATACACGTTTTCTAGAAATAGAATTATTCTTAGGATGTGTGCAGTTTAAACCCATTGCCACAATCATATAGTTGACAGCCCAATTTCAAAACAAAAGATGCCATCTTGTGAGCTTTCAGACCAGAGTAAAATCAAAGATATTCATATATATGCTTGTCTTCTAGTTCAATCATCATTAAGCTCAAGTCCATTAATACACATAGACCTCTACCATCAGCAGCAGATCACAAAATTAGCATGCTTCTGTAACAAGTTGCACAACTACAAGCAACCTCAATAATACATTGCTTTAAGAGCACACATCTGTGATAAGCTCAAAATGATAAATAATTAAACTCAAATGCTTTCTGACTTTAAAAGCTTACAATTCAGACTGTTCTTCTTCCGCAGCAACAAATTGCCCAGATTCGATTCAAGTTCACGACCAGCATGTGTATGCTCTCTGCTTTTCTCTGCTAACAAACACAAAACCAGTCATCAGTTTAAATTACCTGTTCCAAGTTCTAGCAGTTCATAGACACTATCTAGGTTAATGATGATGATCGAACTAGTATTAAACAGTATTAAATATATTTGGTACATAAATCATACAAGTTACAATCGATTTTACACAAAGGTATACAAGCTGGGAACATGTTCTAATGTATTGTAATACATGTAGATAGGCCTACTAACTATTTTGCTGTTAGCAATCTGCTCAGAACTTCTTAGAGGACAAAAATAGGAGAATTTCATCTTGAAATCAATCTCCACTTATCATCACTGCAGACAGCCAAGTTAATCTCAGTCTAAAGTTCTAAACTGTTGCTTAGCACAGAATATGCAGCAATTTATTACATACACAAAACATAAGAATCACATTTCTCTTAACGGCGAATTCATTTTAGCACTCTGCCAGAAATTAAAAAAATATGCCAATATGTTAGCGTAGAAAGTACAGCTGGGCCAATAGCAAAAGTTTGGAGCAATATTTAAGCATCTCAATTATTCCACTAGCTTCAATTATAAATTGTTTTTGATCAATCATTGATAATTATTAATTATATTAAATGACGAGCTCATCAGATAAATTATAATCATGAACATGTTCAGATATATGCTTGTCTATGAGAAATCATCACAGAGCTCATATTTGAAAACCAATGTTCTCTGTCAATTCAGACGTTGGATAACGGACTGCAGTTTTTGAAAGGGAGATCAATGCAAGCATGGAAGTCAAACATACCTGTTTTTGTTTCCATTCTACAATTCTCGCTGCAGTCCCTTGGTTTAAGTTGGCTTGCTCCACGGGATGACAATTGCAGCAGAGCCTCGTGTAGTGGACTGACACATGGCAGATCGCGAGCGACGCAAACCAGAATTGCAGGGACGAGATTCCAGGACGACTTGGGCCTGGTTGGGAGTCATATTGGGAATAGTGCTACATTCGCTATGAACGTTTGCTCCTCAGGTGAAGAGTATTACTGCCAGCATCTCACGATATCTGAAATGCAGTACACAAAGTCTAATTTAAATAGGCAATATAGATAATATAATACATATGATAAATGCCAACTATTCAGCATTACTGCAGCCATTCGTACTTTGTGTTCCTTGGATTTGAATGACGCTTGATTTACGGGTTAAGTCAGAGGTGTAAAAAAATCTGGCTCACGTCGATATTTTTCTGTCCCACGGAGCCTGATGTTCATGACTGATAATGAAGATCAAAACTACGATTTTTAGAGAATTGACCACACTGAAAACATCGTATAAACCTGCTCAGACATCCATGTGGAGTTTTTTTGCACAGTCCGTTACCTGGTGATGGGGGTTCAGCTATAAATAGCGCCACCACCAATATAGCAACGATTCAACAACACAATTCGTTTCAATCATAGCAGATTCGATGTTTACTTGAAATTCTTAAAAATGTTTTGCATTTAAAATAGCTACATTTGCAATGTGCTCTTGGTCTGTTTGAGAGAATCAGATTACCTAGTGCCCCTATTATTAAATATATTATTGCCACTTCTATTTTTCCTAGTTGCTATTACAGAAGCTAAAAAAAATTATTTTTATAGAATCAACACATCTTTGAAAATTCGCCTTATATACTATGTCTAAAAACAGTATTTTATCAACATCTGAATGACAATGAATGCAGGTAACAAACTAGATACTTACTTACGTTAATATGAATCTTTTAGAGACTTTATCAAGCAACTTACAGAGCTCATCAGATTGTTTATAATCATGAACACGTTCAGATATATGCTTGTCTATGAGAAATCATCATCGAGCTCCAAATTTGTAACCAATTTTTCAGTCTGTAGAAAGATGCCGACATTACCACTACAGCATTAGTTACTTTATCTACAGCATTAGTTACTTTATTTACTATGTACCGTGACGAGGCCATGTCTGCTGCATCTTAGTTTAAGGAAGACCCTTTTGTTTATAAATACAGAGCACCCTCACAAGTGCCTATGACACTGTCTCTTTGCTTAGCAGGCTTCTAATAATCAATTTTCCATATTGTCTTTGTTCTACTAACCATCAGTATTCTGCAGCTTGACTTAATGTTCTGCTGACTTCAGTTACTACAATACAATAGAACAACAAAATGAGAACAGGTGTTTATAAGAAGCTGTTGTAAATATTCATGACTTAGAATATTGGCCAAATAGAGGACTACCAAGCTCATCAGATAAACTTCTCCGCAACAGAGTTCAGATAATACATGCCAACTGGTATGATCATCATCGAGCTTGGCCTTTGCACAAGATTCTGAATAATGTATTACAACTGTATGTTTTATGTAGCACTTCAGCTAAACTACAGACCATCAGCACATGACATTTTCAATCTGGAGAAACTTACACAATGCACAGTCCAGCTACCATAAGACAGCAATCCAGTCTTACCACTTGAATACAGAAACCTTAAGTGTTAGTTGAAAACGTATTAGATCTAACTTGTAAAATTAAGAAAAAAAATTAATTTACAATAGAACTTCTCAGAATAGATGTTCTCCACAGAGTATTCGGATAATACATGCCATTTAGAAACATCATCACTGAAGCTCAGATGCAGCAAAACACTTTAAAAACTTAAAGCAGTATGCCATCAAATCTAGTTTTGAACTTAGAAACATAGCTGCAGATATTTATTGCATGAAGCATATCCTAGCTTGCTACAGAAGAATATTTCTAATGCAAGTTTAGAAAAACCTATGGTTCCACTTCATTAAGTGTGTGTAGACACAGAGTGCCAAGTACTAGCGTTAGCATCTAATTAAAGCAATCACCTGTCACATTTCAACATTTATTACATTATCCTTAATACCTAGCAGAAAACCCTGACAATTACCTACATTGGTATGAACCTACTCAGACATCCACATGGAATTTTTTTGCACATTCTGTTACATGGTGTTGGGGGTTCAGCTATAAATAGCACCAACACCAGTAGAGCAACAGTTCAGCAACATGTTTGTTTTAATCATTGCAGATTCCACGTCTTGCAACTTTCAATATTGATTTTAATAATGTAACTTTCTTACAAGTCATTAACTATATATGCAGTCAAGTTTTAAATTTTCAAATGAATGATATTTTCTTATTCCAGCAGCAACATTTACCCTTGTAAGTTTCTTGTTCCATGTCACCAAAAACACAAGATATTTAGCATATGCATAATATCAGTTTGTTTGAACTAAGCATAATAACAATGAACTATGCATAACAACAGTATTAGAAAATTAACCGCTCTTTTGGCACATTCTGTACAATTTCTCATTTTAGTCAATATTTCAGAATTTTGTTCTTGGGGTTAATGATGCTCTATATTCAGATTATGCTCTATATGCAGATTTAATGTAGACGAGCTATACTAATATTGGTATGAATCTGCTCAGACATCCATGCGGAGTTTTTCCACAGTCTGCTACCTGGTGATGGGGGTTCCGCTAAACAAATAGCTCCACCACCAGTATGGCAACAGTTCAACAGACTTGTTTTCAATCATCGCAGATTCAAGGTTTGCTTTGCAATGTCAAAAGACTGAAATTTTGTAATCGCTTTGCGTTCTGACAATGTGTTAACGATTAAACAAAAATTCTATTCTGAAGATTATATAATGAATCTATATACCAGAAGAAACTAGAAAAACTAAGATTAATCAGCAATAAAATTACATAACTGAATGATAGATGAAAATAAACATTTCACCATTCTGGAGTGGATGTTTACCTTTCACGTGTTTGCCCGTCCAGCAGATAGCAACAAAACAGGCTTGCACCACAACCAACGCATAGCACGTCTGTTCATGTCACGTATTTCTGTAAAATGTAACAATGCTATTAGGTTTTTTGGCCCATCTTAACAACCAGTAGCTCTTAAAAGAACAATCATGGTACATCTGCAGGCGCCACTATGAAACGGAATCTTCTGAAAACCAAGACATAGCACCTTGGCAATGTCGATTTTTATGTACATTTTAAGAACCTGTTTATTTTTACACAGTTTAATAGCCAGTACAAGCCCTAAAAAGAATAACACTGGCCAACACATAATTTGTTGCCTCAAATGTTAGAAGTGTTTCTGGGTATATTTGGCCTGCTGATTCCAGATATGGCACCAGTTTTCTCCCAGCAGGTCTAGTGCATAGATTTAAATCTATGCACTAAGTAAATTTCTGGGCATTTCTTTTAGAATCTTGAAAACCATTTTTCTCAAAAACCTTATGTGATACACAAATTCTGAGAACGCCACTGGATTCAGCGTGCCAACATCTATATAGAACAGCTAAAGTTTTTAGGAAGCAAAAAAAAGTTAAAATTTGTTGTCCAGTGAAACCTATGCACTAAAAGTAAATTTCTGGGCATTTCTTTTAAAATCTTGCAAACTATTTTTCTCAAAAACCTTACGTGGTAAAAATATTCCGAGAACACCACTGGATTCAGCGTGCCAAAATCTATATAGAACAGCTAAATTTTTTAGGAAGCAAAAAAAAGTTAAAATTTGTTGTCCAGTGAAACCTATGCACTAAAAGTAAATTTCTGGGCATTTCTTTTAAAATCTTGCAAACTATTTTTCTCAAAAACCTTACGTGGTAAAAATATTCCGAGAACACCACTGGATTCAGCGTGCCAAAATCTATATAGAACAGCTAAAGTTTTTTAGGAAGCAAAAAAAAGTTAAAATTTGTTGTCCAGTGAAATCTATGCACTAAGTAAATTTCTGGGCATTTCTTTTAAAATCTTGCAAACCATTTTTCTCAAAAACCTTACGTGATACAAAAATTATGAGAACACCACTGGATTCAGCGAGCCAAAATCTATATAGAACAGCTAAAGTTTTTTAGGCAGCAAAAAAAAGTTAAAATTTGTTGTCCAGTGTAATCACGTTCAGCAGAAGCCCATATGAAATGACCATGTACCACTATTTTTAATAACTTGTTAACGAAATAAAACGTTAGCTATCAAAATAGCGCCAACACCAATACGGCTATAATTAGACAACAGACTTGTTTTCAATCATGGCAGATTTCACAATTAAATTAGAAGCGTTACATTTTTCAATTATCGTTAATCAACTACTTTTTAAAACAATGTAAATTTTATGTTTGATAAGAAATTTCCGGTCTGAATTTCTTTGGCCACGTGGCACATACTTAGAATGATCGTAACACATTTCAATAAATACTGTAAGTTTAGGATATTCACCCAGCTACAGGTACCATATTTTACAAAAATCCTGTTCTTGTTGCGCAAAAGATCCCATGCGGTACATTATACACACATCACCTTAGTTAATGTGCGCGTTTTGCTATAGCGACCGTATAATGGCCTGGACCCTGCACATTTTTCAACAAATTGATCGGGCGAGATCCTTCACCACCACTCGTCCGTTTGAATGGACGCCACGCCACGCCATTTATGGTTCCCGTGCAAAGACCGTGCTAGCCAGACATTTAGTGCAACCCCACTGACTACAACCCAAAATCTCATTCAAAAACGTTTAAACCTTACAGGCAATACAGAATAGCCTCTTGCACAGTTAAATACTTTCCAAAACACTAAATAAAGCAAATAGATTTCCAATATTTTTGATAATTCTGCTCTTCACGCACATTTTGAAACCTCTCTCCTTCTTCCACCAGAGATTTCGAAATGAAAGGAACCGGAACCGGAAGCCAGTCAGCACGTGATCTATGCGAGTGCTTGGCTGTGTTCTTTATTTTAGAACTCGTTTTCGAGCCCTATACTTCTATCAACACGCACTTCCGGATAATTGAGTTAGTGAATATAATATTATGATCTATAACAAATTATAGTTCTAAATTGGCACAACAGAAATGTAGATTTACAACAAAAAGACCGCAAAAAGGTAAATAATTATAGTACGACACAAGTTACACACATATTAAAAACGATTATGAAATAATAAGGGATAGTTCACTAAAAGATGACCAAGTTCTCAGTCCGACCATAATTTTTATGCGCTCTACCACTCTAGCCTGGATTGTTGCTACCGATTAAAATAAAATAAAATATTAGCGTAGAGTAGAATATATGTACATAATTGGTTTAATTACGGAAAATAAACTGAAAATTGTGCAGTGTGTGCCACGTGAACGCCTTTATATGGTTCTCGTGCGCGGACAAAAGTCAAGTGAAAACTGCCAAAAAAACTAATAGGAAAACAAAGAGGAAATGTATGAATAATAATAATAATAATAATAATAATAATAATAATAATATTCTTTATTGAAACAATCCGGTTGACAAACCGCAACCGGTTACAGTGTACAGTTATGCAATTGAAACAATTCACAAGAACACAAATGACAGAAGACAAAAATCTAAACTACTAACAGAACAGATAGCCTGCAATACACGGCAGCCTACAAAGCATGTACGCATACGGAACTCGATCTCGGTACCTATCGCTCTATATGACGTGTGTTAACCAAGGCGATATCGGGCCCCCAAGCTGACCTTGGCGTTACGAGCGTCGTTTGAAGTGGCAAGACGTCGACTGTGGTCACGTGACTTGAACCTTGGTCACGTGACTTTGAACTTAATCACGTGACCTCTGCTGTGGTCACGTGACTTCAACGGCTGTCACGTGACTCCAATTTTGGTCACGTGACTTTGGCTGTGGTCACGTGATTCCAATTTTGGTCACGTGACTTCAACTGGTCACGTGACTTTGGCTGTGGTCACGTGACTTCGGCTGTGGTCACGTGACTCCAATTTTGATCACGTGACTTCAACTGGTCACGTGACTACAATTTTGGTCACGTGACTTTGGCTGTGGTCACGTGACTTCAACTGGTCACGTGACTACAAGTTTGGTCACGTGACTTTGGCTGTGGTCACGTGACTACAATTTTGGTCACGTGACTTTGGCTGTGGTCACGTGACTTCGGCTGTGGTCACGTGACTTCAGTTTTGGTCACGTGACTTCAGTTTTGGTCACGTGACTTTGGCTGTGGTCACGTGACTCCAATTTTGATCACGTGACTTTGGCTGTGGTCACGTGACTCCAATTTTGATCACGTGACTTTGGCTGTGGTCACGTGACTTCAGTTTTGGTCACGTGACTTTGGCTGTGGTCACGTGACTCCAATTTTGATCACGTGACTCCAATTTTGATCACGTGACTTGAACTTTGGTCACGTGACTCCAATTTTGATCACGTGACTTTGGCTGCGGTCACGTGACCTCAACTTCGGTCACGTGACTTTGAACTTGGTCACGTGACGAAAACTGAAGTCACGTGACTTTGGCTTTGGTCACGTGACGCTGATAATAATTTTCAACTTCTCATGGATTACAATTACCTTGGCTAAAAATAGCAGAGGTTATGAACACTTATTTTTCCCTTTCTAGGGATTATGTTTACATCGGGTAACATAACAATAATATCAGTCTTAATAAAACAAGAGAAAAAAGAGGGATACAGCATTCAGGACAGTAGACTTGCCTGTACTATACTAGAGCTGTACTGATATCGCTTTTTGCCGATACCGCGTATAGCCGATTATTAAACTGCCAATACCCAATTTATGAGACTGAATATTTCATTATTTGTTTAGTCAAAATGTTCGGTTCCGAAACATAAACCAGTAATCTATCGTCACAACTATAGACATAAGGGTGAATGGTTAACGGTTTAAATTAAGTTGGGAAGTTGCCTTAAGAAGTAGTCTTAACGCGTAAATAATAAGGGAAGTAAAACGATAGATGAAAATCGATGAAAAACTTGGAATATGCAATAATTCAAGTAAAATTATTAAATTATAACACAATTTTGACATCGGCACCGATTAACCGATTATTTCTGCCGATACCGGATTGTTCTAATAATCGGCCCGATTACGCGTATGGCCGTTTAATCGGTACAGCTCTATACTATACCAATTAAAAAATAACGTCTCCTTAATACAAATTATGCTACAATGTCATGTATAGGCATAGGTCACACCGTCACACACAAAATTTACAAGTGTCCCCTAAAATTGGGCTTCTTCAAAAGTATTGTTCTTCTTGACAGCCTTGATGTTAGAATGCAGAATGTCCTCAACACTGACCGTAAAGATTTTACAGATGTCATTGCTGTGTCGTTTAGCGTGTTCAATTCACTGTTACTAAGGTACACAGTCTCCATTCCGTACAGCAAGAATGGTTTGCAGTGTGCACTAACAAGATGCAGTTAAATCAGTGAATTTGCACCATTTGCTATACAAAAGGTTGAAAGATTACAGAACTTGACTCTGTTTTCATGCAAAATAACTTTAAACGATTTGGCAGAAATAAGAACACAACCAAAATATTCAAGTTTTTCTACATAGTTAATTTGAACACTGTTAACACTAATCATTTTACATGCAGTACGAAAAGAAGGGCCAATACTCATGACCTGAGATTTATTGACATTTAACTTCACATCAATACTATCTAATTCTTCAACACAAATTGGGGCTTGTCGCAGTGCATATTTTAACTGATTTGGAATACTGGGACAAAGTATGCAACGACTATGAGTCTGGGGAGCATCGAAAGCTCCCCAAGTGCAACACATTTTAGAGAATTTACTGTCAAATGGAGCCCATTTTACCCAATTAGCTTTTTGTTATTATACATATCCCTATTTAAGTCATGCAGTGAAGTTTGAAAATATGACATAATTAGTTCAACCATACAATCAAAATAATTTATATTAGTCAGGCTGAGTGACTGTTACGCAGCTACAACAATGATAGCTTTAACTTAACATGACCAAATTCATTTTCCAATGTGAACGGCTGAGATTTTGATATACCAAACCCAAACAACGATTTACGTAACCGTTATTCGGCGGTCCACTAGTCATGATCCTGGCAATTGAAGAAAAATTGTAAAAGTAATGTCACATGCATTGCTTGACAGGGCAGTGTAGGCTAATGAATCTGATATTGATTTCACCGAATCATTTACAATGTAAGTACACAATAATTATATTATAGAAATCCAAGTCATTAGCCTACATTGCCCCGTCATGCTATGCATGTTGCATTATCTTACAAGATACCATTATATATAACATCTGTGACTGGAATCAATGGTTGTCTTCATTAAGTTCAATTTCAAAACTACTAGGCTATTCTTGAGGAGAATTTAGAAGGTTAATAATTTAATATTGTAAACTAACATTACAAGTAGAGTATTAGCCTACCTGGGACAAATCACCCAATCTACTGGGACAAATCCTAAAACTACTGAGACAAACGTCCCAGTAGTTGTACAGTTAAAATATGCACTGGCTTGTAGGTCACAGAGGGAGATACCGACATAATAATAAATAATAATGATAATAACAACAATTAATAATAATAAATCTAAATAATAATATGTGACGTCGGCTGAGAGTAGTATATATATAGTGGTCCAGTTGTTGGGAATGGACTTATTACCAGTTTCTATACGCTTATTTATACCATCAGAAAATCAGGGTAAAAATTTCAAAACGTTTGGCCCAAAATTTATGAACTTCTGCAAGAAAGTATAAATTATCATTTGGTGGGAAATCACCTATAAATATTAAACTGTCTCTACCCGATGCAGTAATACCAGATTCTTGGCCTTAGTACATCATGTGGAGTAATATAGTGGTCCTTTCTCTCGGCCGACGTCATATAATAATAATAATATGACTGAGTGGAGCTCCTTCATGTTTCAGATTGATGTCTGCACCGGTTGACAGTAGTTCTTCTATCACAAGAAGGTGACGAAAGATGGCGGCGGATTGAAGAACACTGTCGCCATTCTGCCAACAGAAAACAAACTCAGCATCAGCATCTACATCACCAATGTATTCGCAGTCATCGTTACAGCAATCATTGTCATCAACAGCAACAACATATTGGTCATCATCATCGTCATCATGTTCGTCGTCGTCGTCGCTTTCGTCATCATCATCATCATCATCATCAATTATACTGTGTTGATTATGATGAATCATCATAATCAACACAGTATACTGTCTCTGTCCGTCTGTCTCTTTCTCTCCATCTCTGTCTGTCTCTATTTATCTTTCTGTCGATTTATCTCTTTCTGTTTATAATGTCAGTCAGTCAGTTAGTTTTTATATATAAATATATATATATATCAGTGTGATTCTCATTAACGATAACAGTAATTAAAATGTTCATTAACGAAAATAAAATGATTTCGTTAACTATAACTAAAAAATTTCATTAAATAGTCGTGCTGCTGATGCAATATTTCATACTACGAGACTGAGGAATAATACATTTAAGAGATTGAGTGTCGTTGCAGCTTATACAATTATCGTAAGGGTAATTTATTCTTTATTTTTCAAAGTGAAAACAATAATTAAAAACAGGGCAGCAGATCACTCTGTAATATCTACCCCTCATCATCAGAATTGATTAATTTTTAGCATCTAGGTAATGTGTATTCCTAAAACTGAATGCACCCTTTCTTCAAAGCCTTGCAAAACACTAAGCAAATTGCGTAACGTGTCTTAATATGCACAACTGCTGCGACTGTAGGCAATTTCACGTAGCCTTATTGTAACTATAAGTATTAACTAAAATAAAAAGCCAGTGACTATAACTGTAACAAAGAAATAATACTAACTATAACTAAAATAAGAAACCATTAACTATAACTGTAACTAAAATAAAATCTATAAGGAGAATCACACTGATGTATACGCACAAAGAACTTCTACGTGCTTTTAAGCAGTGCCATCTTAACAGCATTGTAGGCCCTGGGCAAAGCAATGCACTGGGGCCTCTACCCACCTACGGGCATAAAAATTTAAACGTTCAATGGCATCAAGTCTATAGATGTATTGGTTCGTTCAACATCAACTTTGTAACGAAATGATCGTTTAAACATAAAGAAACATCTTGTAAAGTAAAGATTAATCAACACAAATTTGTGAACAATACAGGTCTAACGTAAGCCTTGAAAAACACAAATATTTCAAAATAAAAATTGACAACCGTACAGAGTCTCACAGAGATGGCAAAGTATGAATAATAACTTATTATTAATCAACACAAACGTTTGAGATATTTCTTTGCAGAGAATTGATTTATAATTGGCTTGAAGGCAATGGTCTTCAGGATGTCATTTTCAATGCATATGAGTGAAAGTCAGTTTAAAGGCTGCTGCCCCATTGTAGAGTTTACACACCAGAGGTGGGTAACATTTAGCTAGAATTGCTAATCGATTAGAATTAGCTACTGAAATTTGCTAATCTTATAGCTAAGCGATTAGAATTAGAAGCAGTTAATCAATTAGCAATTAGAATTCGATAATCGATAGTTCGATACATATATTTGATTCATGAATTTGTCAAATTTGAATTACAGCAAGTTGATGTAGCCTATTGCAATACCTAAAGCTGTAACCTACTGCAATACCTAAAGCTGTAAACCTATTGCAATACCTAAAGCTGTAAACCTATTGCAATACCTAAAGCTGCACAAATGCTATATGTGAGAACACACAAACCAGCAAGCAACACCACATCGGTCAATACATGAGCTGCAGTTATTGACATTGCGGTAAACTGAATTTTAGCATATTTAATTATGTCATTGAACGTATCATGTATTTTAGCATATTTAACGATTTCAATGACTTGAAATCATGATAACTGTCATCAATCCAACTTTCAATTCAATGCACAGAATTCTTTTCATCAAACCAACTTCTGTTTACTTAAAGATTAATTTTTATAAATCCAACTTCCATTTACTGCATTTTTACAATTCCCTACTAATTTCACCCTTCTGGTATCACTTTTATCTCAATACTTTTAAAGAACTCTTTAACAAATTCTTGGTAATTTTATCAATCAGCTGTCCTTGCGGCTATTGTAAGAAGCAGAGAACTAAGAAATAAGCACAGAAATAAGAACTTGTATTAGTGCCCTTGTTTTATAACCATGAACACATAATTGAAAGTTTGAAACAACCTTCAGATAAATAAATATATTCTTCATACTCAATATTAATAAACTCATTCCTAATGAACGCGTTCTCAGCTTAATTTTCAAACATCTAATCAATCAGCTAATCGATTTTTGATTACAATTAACTGAAAATTGCTAATCAATTTAGAATTAGAATTAGCATAAGATGACAGCTAATCGATTAGAATTACAACTAGCTATTTATCTAATCGATTAGCAATCTAATCGATTAGCAGCTAATAATTCTAATTGATTAGTTACCCATCTCTGTCACACGCCCAGTAATTTTTCTGGTCTTTTAAATTTTGGGCCCTAGAATCGTGGGGCCCATGGCGACTACCCAGCTTTAGCCTTTAGGTACTTCTAAGAAAAATGGCTTTAAACTTTCTACTAATAGAAAGCGAACGTAATCCAGCAGTTAAGTTAATCGGTGCTTGTAAAGAGGGTTTTACTTACTGACTGGTAAGATTCCAAGTTCCGGCGAGTGACCGAGGAGACATCGAACGACCTCTACGCAGGGATCTGTTGGGACCGGAACACACCGGAACAGCGTCCAGGTTCTTGTTTCGACAACCGCAACGCCGGATCAGTTCCTTCTTTGATGAACATGGCGCCTGAAGGCGTCATTCCGGTTCTTCCTGAAGCCGACGTTCCGGTTCTATCTCGTCTAGTACGGGATGACTGCCTCTATGTAACCTTTCTGTGCCGCCTTCGACAGAGGACTTGACCAACCCTATACAAAGCAATTACAAACATGAGAATAACGCCTGAATCATCTCGCTAATAATATGAGAATGAAGCAATTTCTTTGCACTGAGAGATGGAGCAGAAGAGAGGGAGCAAGGAGTGGATAGACAGGGAGAAATGAATGGGAAGATTGGGATATGAATAGGAGGAGTGAGGGAGAGTGGGAAGGAATGGCGCTTGTAATGACATGGCTGTGTTACGGCGCCATATAAATTGTCATTATTATTATTAATGGTGGAATAACTGGGGACGCAATACTAATAATAGCGTATTTATTATATAAACATACAATTTATAGAATGCATAAATAGTCTAATCCAGAAATAGAGAAAACAATTCTTTAAACTTTCATGTTTGCCAAAATGCGGTTTGCAATTGGCCTTACAATAAAGAATATTCTATTCTATTATTCCCAGGTAAATTCAACTCCATTTTAGCGTATATTATTATTTGACCACGTTACAGTCGTGGTGCTAACGATTAAATTTATTTTTAACGATTAATCGAAGACCTCTTGGCCACTTGTTATACTGTCAACAAAACACATTGCTCACTGGAACCTAGCAGTTTCAACATGCTAGTTTGTTTACGTAATTGGTTGAAGAAGACATAGGCTAAATTGAACTATTAAATGTAAATAAGACTGCTAATATGAACAAATAACTAGACTACTAAATAAGTAGTAGCTACTAACTAGCAATAAATATTAATAATACTATTGAAAGATTAACAACATTTGAATAATGTTAATTTTGTATTTGTCATTACTTATTTGGGAAAACATTTAATCACAAGTTAATTATTAATTAATCGTTAATTCCTAAATAGTTAACTATTACATTTTTTTGGTCATTAACAGCCCTACTAGTTATGCATATAATTACTTTCATCAATTCAACTTTTATTTACAGAAAGAATTAGTTTCATCAATTCAACTTCTGTTTACACAAAGTATAAATTTCATCAAACCAACTTTCAGTTAAGCAAAGAAATAGTTTAATCAATTCAACCTCTTTCTAAGCAAATTATTTTAAGCAATCCAACTTCCATTTACGCAAGAATTAGTTTCATCAATCCGACTTCTATTGCCATGTATATAATAAAACACGCTAAAATGGAGTTGACCATCCATAATAATAAAATACGACATTACATTTTACTGGGGGGAAAACAAGAATAAAATACGCTAAAATGGAGGTTTACCCATTTTACCATAACCTAGTCTTCAAGGCACCGAACTACCCTAGCGACTAATGTGTCAAAACGTCTTCATCTGGGTCAGGGCTGCGAGTCCTGCGACTGGAACAATATTAGCCGGTTCAGTTGAACTATTAAAGGTTAAAACTTAAAAGACCTATTTGTTTACCAAAGCTTACTCTGCTTAATGTTATGGTTTTCTGCAGGAGCCATTGTAACGGCATAGTTCTGTTATGGCGCCATAGATTTGGTCATTGTTGTTGTTATTATTATGATTATTATTATTACCACTACTATTATTACTACTAATACTACTGTGGCGCCCGCCCCCGCGTCGACAGACGTCGCCACGGTCTTCGCTATCGCCAAGGGCGGTTCGCTTCGCTGTAGGGCTGTAGGCGAGTTCCGAGGTGGTAAACCTGCATCCCTGCCAGAGTTCAAATCCCGGCCCACATCGTGTGGCCAATTCCATCGATTATCGCTCTCGCGGTAACAAACACGAGGCTTGTGTAAGAGACGAGCACTGCGTCTCAACATACCAGGATCTTCATCTACATTTACCAGGCCATGGCGCGAATGGAAGGTCGCGGCTACCGCATGGGCAGCAACCGCAGCTCCTACGCTGCAATCAGGGTTCGAATCCTGCCCTACAGCAAATTGTGGTGTAGGCGATGTTTCTAATCTCTCCAAACGGGTCATTACTTCACCTACTTGTGATTGTAAGCTCAACTGAAAGGCACCTACTTGCGATTGCATTGAACCTACTTGCGATTGCATTGAACCTACTTGCGATTGCATTGAACCTACATGGGATTGCACATCTGACCTTAAAGAGCCTACCTGTGATTGTATGGAACCCACTTGTGACTGTATATTAGACTGCAGGGCATCTAACCGTTCGAACATTAAGTCCATGACCGAACCTGCCCTAGATCCTACGGACGCTAGCGAAGCTCTATCTTCTTCGTCCTCACGATGGCGCTCCCTAAGTGTAGGCGACTGAGAAAGACTACGACTCATGTTTCTAAGTTATTTCAGATTTATTACCAATGCAAAATCAGAGCAATTTCTGTTCAATACACAATAATCAATTATCAGCCTTAGCACAACTTGGAGTAAAATAATCTTCAACAGAATTATCAAACTCAGAAATTAAAGTATTTCCCCAATGAATTTTGGGAAAGTGATTTACCTCTATACGGACAAGGTTCGAAGCAAGAGACGACTTCACACACTCGGTCTCGGCATACGAAGACGTGACGCAAAGACGCAACGCTCAGACGATTCGCAGAGAATGAAGCGATTGTTCCCAATCCTTCAATCGACGTAAGTTTCGATCGACAGCGAGCGATTGACGAATCAACATTAATTCAGCGTAGATTCGGAAGCCCGACGTCGAACCCTAGTCGCTAGACTCTTATCGCGTGGAACTTTTCTATACGCACGACTAGCGAAGCGGAGATTCGACCACGCTACTCTCGACGTGATGTTCGCGGCGTGTGCTCGACAACTGCGACCGACGTCTTTCTCCGTGTTGCTGCGTTCTCGGTGTGCGTCTCCCGGTGTGCGTCTTCGGGTGTGCGTCGCTCGGTGTGCGTCTTCGGGTGTGCGTCGCTCGGTGTGCGTCTTCTGGTGTGCGTCTCCCGGTGTGCGTCGCCCGGTGTGCGTCGCTGGCAATGTTCAGATCGCGTTCCTTATATAGGCTGTCTGCTGCAGGCGTTGCAAGGCAATGCAGCGCTGCAGGGCGCTGCAAAGTGCTGCAAGAGAATGCAACGCTGCAGTAGCGCTGCAAGGGGCTGCAAGAGAAGCGCTGCAGGGTGCTGCAAAGTGTGTGAAAAGACAGAAACCGAGCTATATTTAACTTTCGGACGCCGGTATCGCGTTTGAAGTCGTAGGAGCGACAATTGTTATCCCACGCTTTCCTATCGATCGGCGACACGAGGCGGCGAGTCGCAAAGTGGAAAAGAATTTTGAGAAGCTGTTTGATTTATTAGTGGCGGATAAGTTGAAAGAATCACTACCACCAGGTCCACTACAGTTTGTGTTGTCGAAGGAAGGAACTGATTGTTACGAAGCTAGTGTTGTGGCAGACCTAGCGGACATTCATGTTAATAATCGAATTGGTTTGGCAATTCCGAATAAGACAAGTTTTGGTTTTGTTCCTAATGGCAAAAGAAATCAACAGTTCACTCCAAATTTTGGTTTTCATTGGAAGAGCAATCAAGAAACAGGAAATCAGTTCAGAGGTGCAGAAGTGAAACCAAATTCTCCGGTTGTTCACGAGAATAGAGAATCGATGATGGCCAGACAACGTCCGGTATATAACAAATCACCACCAAGGTTTGTCGCAAGAGAAGGCAATGCATCGTTTACTCCATATAAGAGAAAAGAAAGCATCGAACAACGAGGTGCAGTGGTGAAACGTTGTCACAACTGCGGATCAGACAGGCATTTAATGAAATTCTGTCCAGTTCCTGTTACAACCTCAAATTATGGTGCAAAACAAGAAAATTCGAGGGTGAATCGAATTCAAGTGGTTGGTAATTCTGAAAGTCAAGCCACAGAACATCAGAACAATGAAACTGAAGTAAAGTCAGTGATGAAATGTCACCTTTCACCTGATATTCAGAAAGAAATTCTATTGCACAATGGAATGCAGAAAGAAATGGCTGGAAAAGATGAAAGTACAACATTAAAGAAAGTGTTATTACAGTACGTCGAGGTAGAAATTCGTGGAACAGCAGGAAAAGAACCAATAAAAGTAAAAGCACTGATTGATTCTGGAGCAGAGGTTCCGGTGATTAGTGAAGAATTACTGGAAGGCATGCAGGTGGAGCAGATTGGAAAAGTGAACTTACAATGCGTGGCAGGAGATGCCATTCCTGCAAAGTTGGTGAAAGTTGATGTAAGGCTGTGTTGTAACGATGTGGAAGAAGAGGTAATTCCGCATAAAGTCAAATGTTCACTTACACCTTATGTGACGTTGATGTGTGCTAGTATTGCAAAAATGGGAAGCACAGAAAGATTCTTGTTGCATCCAGAAATCATTGCAGAACTTAAAGCCGTGCCACAAGTGAAAATGATACAAGGAGATGTTCAAGCGAATGTAACGACGAGATTGCAGAGTCAGCGAAAGAAAGTGATAGAAGTCGAAGAGGAAAGTGAAACTGAAAGTTCAAGTGAAGAGGAAAACGAAAGTGATGATCAACAAAGTTTAATACAAGACGGTATAACAGCAGAAATGAGTGAACAAGAGATGGCTGCATGCGAGAATGGTAATCTAAATGAAACGAAAGAGGATAATGAATGTGATGTGGAGATAGCAGATTTGTTTCAAGAAGATGAGAAAGATGAAGAACAACAGATGCAGATTGCAGACGCAAAGAAATTCGAAGAACAGCAGAGACAAGATGAATCATTGAAAGCATGGTGGACGTTAGCGCCAGATAAAGAATCTGAATTCTGCGTGGTAAATGGCTTACTGTACAAGAGATATCGAATATTAGAGCAAACGATATATCAATTGGTGTTACCAAAAGAGCGACGAATGAAAGTGATGGAGTTGGCTCACGAATCAGTATTTGGAGGACATCTTGGAGAAGAGAAAACTAGAGAACGAATAAAGTTGTCTTTTACGTGGCCAAAGATGAGAAGAGATATAGTGAAATTTTGCAAATCATGTGAGAAATGTCAATTAAAGGCAAGAAGTTTGGTGATGGACAGGGTTCCTATCACTCCAATTCCAAGAGAAGATGTGGCGTTTAGAAGAATTACGGTGGATTGTGTAGGACCAATCGAGCCAGCATCTGCTGCAGGTCACAAGTACTGTTTATGTATTGTCGATTCTTGCACCAGATGGCCTACAGTGTTTCTGTTGAAATCATTAACTGCAAAAGCTGTATGTGATGCTTTGATGGAGTTGTTCATGAACGTTGGTGTACCTTCAGTGATCACAAGTGACCAAGGAACAAATTTTACTGCGAGTCTGACAAGAGAATTTCTGAATTTAATGGGTTGTAGTCCAAGATTTGACACGCCAGGTCATCCAGAGGCAGCTGGACTAGTAGAAAGATGGAATCAAACATTCAAGAAAATGATCCATCATGTAATTGTTGACAATCCAAGGCAATGGCACAAAGTAATTCCGTTTACAGTGTGGGCATTACGAGAAGTACCGAATGCAACTACTGGAATTGCTCCTTATATGTTGGTGTATGGAAAGATTCCGCGTGGACCATTGGCAATTTTAAAAGAAAGTTGGACAAGAGAAATTAATTTACCACCTCATATTGGAATCCAACCAGAAAAGTACTTGAAAGACATGAAAGCAAATATGGAAAAAGCATTACTGTTTGCAGAATCATATTCACGAGAGAAGCAATTACAGTATACGAATCAATACAACAAAAGAGCGAAACATAAAGAATTTGAACCGGGTGAAAAAGTCATTGTGTTATATCCGACTTCAACGAATAAACTGATTTCACGATGGCATGGTCCATGTACTGTTATACAACGAAGGTCCAAGTACTCTTATTTGATTGATATGGGTGACGATTGTCGAAAGATAATTCACGCAAATAAAATCAGAAAGTACATTACAAGAGCAATGAGTTGTGGACTAATCGTTGAAGAAGATGAAGACTTTGGTTCAGTGGTTGAACTGCTGACAAAGAATGACTTGCAAGATGAAAAGAACTCACTGAATCTTGATCCCGATCAGATTAACCATTTAACATTGACTCAACAAAAACAATTGCTGGAAATACTGAACAAATATTCTGATCGATTTTCTGAAAAGCCTGGACTATGTACATTGGTTGAACATGAAATTGAACTGAAACCGGAATTTCGTGAAAAAGAATTTATGGCTTACCGAATTCCACTCATCTATCGAGCAGAAGTTGAACGACAAATTAAAGAAATGCTTCAAGCCAACATTATAAAACCATCTTCGAGCAGAATGGCAAGTCCGCTGGTAATTGTTAAAAAGAAAGACGGTTCTCTGAGACTTGCCTGCGACTACAGATACATTAACTCGTTCACTGTGGATTGTAAATATCCGATGCCGATTGTAAAAGACGTGTTGCACAAAGTTGGAAAATCAAATGTGATCTCGATTTTTGATTGTCGAAGTGCTTACTGGACTTGTCCTGTTAAGCAAACTGATCAATGGAAAACTGCTTTTGTTACTCACAATGGACTGTACGAGTTTACTCGTGTTCCTTTCGGAATGATCAACTCAGGAAGAACATTTGTTAAAGCAATTAACATGGTTTTACAGCCTATAAATGAATTTGCTGAGCCCTATGTAGATGACATTGCTGTGCATTCAGATGATTGGAAGATTCATTTACAGCATTTAGATGCATATTTAATGCAAATGAGACTGCATAACATTACTCTGAACTTAAAGAAATGTATCTTTGGTAAGAGTGAGGTAAAGTTCATCGGTCATGTGGTTGGTTCTGGAACGATTCAAATGAATCCAGATAGAATTGAAAGTTTAATTAATTTGAAAACTCCAGAAACGAAGAAACAAGTTAAGCAATTGCTGGGATTTTTTGGTTACTATCGACAGTTTATCAAAGATTTCGCACAGATTGCGAAGCCTCTATCTGATTTGACAAGCAAACATGTTCCAGATAAGATTGATTGGACTGATAGACATCAACAGGCATTTAATTTACTTAAAGATGCTGTACGCTCTAAAGTTGTTTTATATGTTTTTGATGTTGGAAAACCTTTTAATTTGTACTGCGATAGTAGTGATTTTGCAGTAGGAGCTGTGCTAACGCAGATGGATGATAAGGGAATAGAGCGCCCTGTGTCATTTATAAGTCAGAAGCTGACTGACACCCAGAAGAGATGGGCAACTGTAGAGAAAGAAGCCTATGCTATTGTTTGGGCTCTAAATAAGTTAAAAGAGATAATCATTGGATCTAAAGTTCACATCTTTACAGATCACAATCCTTTAACTTATCTGACTGAATCTATGTCTAAGTCTGCTAAACTGGTGCGTTGGGCTTTAGCACTGCAAACTTTTGATGTAGAAGTTAATTATAAGAAAGGACGATTAAATGTTGTAGCAGATTGTTTATCTAGATTATAAGATTGATTATTTTACTGTATTATATAGTATTAAGTTTATTGCATAATTTAGTACGATTTTCATAATTTAGATGATTTTGCAAATTTTTAAGTTTAATTTGCTCAATCCAAAGAAAGGGAAGGAGGTAATGTGAACTAATGTTTTGCATATATAATGAGCACAGGTGTGCCTTAGGTTGATATATATATAATGTGTATCGATTGTTAAGCGTTTTAGTCTTAGGCCTTAGTTGCGCTGTCGGCTCGTGGGCGCTTGGCCTAAAGTAGCCTAAACTTTGGCTGACGATAGATTCTCTACACGTGCAGTTAGCGCGCCAAACTTAGAAATTGCTGATGAAAGTGAATTTGAACTATACAGTGTAGTACAGTTGTTTTAAGGCAAGAGTTGAGTTTGTTGTTATTAAACTGTGTTTGAAGAAAGAAAGAAACATTCAAAGAACTGTGTCAATTTAATTCTTAAACAGTTAGAAGTCGTTGAGCAATTTATATGTAGAGATAAGGAAAGTTCTTGAGGTAGGTCACAACTAAGAAAGAAAAGAGTTTGGTGACAATAATAATAATAATAATAATAATAATAATAATAATTACGACAATTTATATGGCGCCGTAACGCGGCCATACCGTTACAAGGGCGCCTCACAAAACAGCTAACAACAGTCGGGATAAGCCCTGGCGAACAGGTGCGATTTTAGCATGGATTTTAAAGAGTCCACTGAGTCGGGCAATCGAATAGCAGGAGGAAGTCTGTTCCAGCAACGAGGACAAGGGCTAAACAAGGGCGTTGACAAGGAATCCGATGGCCTGTTTAGGTACTTATATCCATGCTATAGCAGAACACATAATTAGGTGGTCTAATTGTCTGGTTGCTGTGTGCATGTCTAGACCAGGCGTTTGCAATGAGATCCAAGTCGTGACAATAGAAGAAAAACTAATGAGCCTGTCTAACTGTCTAGAACATTCTAGACCTTTTCGGTGACTGAAGAAAGCGTCATTTTCAAGATTGCATTCGTTTTGAGCATTTGAAACCGTGGATTTCCTTACACAAACGCATAACATAAGCTATTATGTATATATATATATATATATATATATATATATATATATATATATATATATATATATATATATATAGGTATACATACAAGGATATTTGTGTACACGTATAAACACAGAGCTGATTAAATGCTATGAGGTATATACAATTTTATATGTTATATACATGTGTATATACGTTTAAATATACATATAGCGTCGATTATTTTCGATGCTTAGCCTAGGTATGCATAATATATTTATGCATATATGTATATATACATATATATATATATATATATATATATATATATATATATATATATATATATATATATATATATATATATATATATATATATATATATATATAGGGAAAGAAGTGAAGGCGCTATAGAAATGGCAGATATTCGGTTTCGTCGATGAAATTATTTCGTGAGTCGTTCGTGGCGTCGTCGTCGATTCACTTTCCGGTCACGAGTACAGTTGTTTGCCCAGCACCGCCTCCATGCATGGCGGCGGATGAGGAAGACATCTTTTCATAATTAGCCGAGTAGCCTAATTAGAATGTCACGTCGCCCGCCGCCGCCGCCGCCGCCACCGCCGACAGAGAGGGCCTTCCGACCTCCGTTCCCTTCCCTTCCCTTCCCTTCCCTTCCCTTCCTTCCCTTCTCTTCCTTCCTTCCTTCCCTTCCCTTCCCTTCCCTTCCTTCCCTTCCTTCCCTTCCCTTCCCTTCCCTTCCTTTCCCTTCCTTCCCTTCCCTTCCCTTCCCTTCCCTTCCCTTCCTTCCCTTCCCTTCCCTTCCCTTCCCTTCCCTTCCCTTCCCTTCCCTTCCCTTCCCTTCCCTTCCTTCCCTTCCCTTCCCTTCCCTTCCCTTCCCTTCCCTTCCCTTCCCTTCCCTTCCCTTCCCTTCCTTCCCTTTTTCCCTTCCCTTCCCTTCCTTTCCCTTGCCTTGCCTTCCCTTGACTTGCCTTGTCTTGCCTTGCCTACTCTTGCCTTGCCTACTCTTATCTTGTCTTCCCTTGCCTTGCCTTCTCTTGCCTTGCCTTCTCTTGCCCTGCCTTACCTTCCTTTGACTTGCCTTGTCTTGCCTTGCCTACTCTTGCCTTGCCTTCTCTTGCCTTGTCTACTCTTATCTTGTCTACACTTGCCTTGCCTTCTCTTGCCTTCCCTTGACTTGCCTTGTCTTGCCTTCTCTTACCTTGCCTACTCTTGTCCTGTCTACACTTGCCTTGCCTTCTCTTGCCTTGCCTACTCTTGCCCTGCCTGCCGTTGCCTTGCCTACTCTTGTCTTGCCTACTCTTGCCTGGCCTTGCCCTTACTTTACCTTCCCTTTCCTTCCCTTTTATTGCCTTGCCTTGCTTTCTCTCGCCTTGTATATCTTGCCTACTCTTGCCATTTCCGCGCCTCGCCTTGCCCTGCCTGACCTCATCTTGCCGTGCCTTGCATTCTCTTGCCTTTCCTACAAGCTTATACATCGTACATACATAGATGCATACATATCTGTTATATATTTATCAATTTACTTCATGAATAATGTATGCATGCGCTATACATGCATTTAAACACACGTACGTACCTGGTATTATATGCAGTCATGCATACATGGGGCATTACATTGTATGCATTATGCACATAAATGCATACACATTACACAATGCATACATACGTTCACATATATACATACATACATACATACATACATACATACATACATACATACATACATACATACATACATACATACATACATACATACATACATACACCGGAGATGGGTAACTAATCGATTACATGCTAATCGATTAGCTAATCGATTAGACAAACAGCTAAATCTAATTCTAATCGATTAGCTGTCATCTGATGATAATTCTAATTCTAATCGATTAGCTGTCATCTGATGCTAATTCTAATTCTAATCGATTAGCTGTCATCTGATGATAATTCTAATTCTAATCGATTAGCTGTCATCTGATGATAATTCTAATTCTAATCGATTAGCTGTCATCTGATGCTAATTCTAATTCTAATCGATTAGCTGTCATCTGATGCTAATTCTAATTCTAATCGATTAGCTGTCATCTGATGATAATTCTAATTCTAATCGATTAGCTGTCATCTGATGCTAATTCTAATTCTAATCGATTAGCTGTCATCTGATGATAATTCTAATTCTAATCGATTAGCTGTCATCTGATGCTAATTCTAATTCTAATCGATTAGCTGTCATCTGATGCTAATTCTAATTCTAATCGATTAGCTGTCATCTGATGCTAATTCTAATTCTAATCGATTAGCTGTCATCTGATGATAATTCTAATTCTAATCGATTAGCTGTCATCTGATGCTAATTCTAATTCTAATCGATTAGCTGTCATCTTATGCTAATTCTAATTCTAATCGATTAGCTGTCATCTGATGCTAATTCTAATCGATTAGCTGTCATCTGATGCTAATTCTAATTCTAATCGATTAG
>JACEVL010000068.1:320000-351267 GCA_020284085.1 Aporrectodea caliginosa
TAAACGGATTCTATTAAGAACGAACAGTTGACACAAATATTGAGAGTTCCTGGTCCGTGTTACATTGTCGATAAAGAATGAAGACAGAGGATGAAGAGTATACTTATACAAGGTAACCGCACCGTCTGGCACTCCTTAGTTAATGCAACAAATGCATTGTCTGTATATCCATCTAGACACTAGGTCTCTGCACTGCAGGCATTCATCAGCAGTCATGCATTCTATGGCCAACCGATTGGTCGTATCTCTGAAAGAATTCTTACGTATTTGGCCCTAGACGACACTGTCCATAAAGAAACCAGTCAAACGAGGTTCAAAAAATGTGATTGGGCTTTGATTACATGCGACATAATAATCATTCAAAAGCGAAACGAATCATAAGTACAGAGAAGAAATACCTCCGGAATGAATATAATATTCACATTTCTTCAAAGATCAAAAATAAGAGGATTATCACAAAAATACGCGTGAAGCGAAATTGTCTCACACGAAAAGGCTCAATCAGCGGCCATCTTGATATTGGACTAATTGCGATTTATTTAGCCGTGTGTACAATAACATTGCTTACTGATTATGTAGCCTAGTAGATTATTCGACATTCAGACAATTATATCTTACTGAAAGTAGATAAGATAACCACTTGACTTACCGTTTCTGAAGGACCAGAGTCTGTCCTCTCTTTTCTCTTACACCATTCGACTAATTTATCCCTCTGCGGTGCCAGAATTCTGTGCAAAATAGAAATATAGGCTATTGTCACTTCTTCGTTTACATTTTCGCTTAACACTCTAACGCCGAGCGTTTACTATTCCCTCTCGTCGTTAAGGGGTTAAAATCTATACCTCTGCTTTACTGTCATATTCTTCTGAACGTCGATTCTATTATAGGCCTACGCTAGTCAGTTTTCATAAGTATCTGATAAATAAAATTTAGAAAACAAGTCACTAAAACAAGAATCCATAAACTCTGTTTTAAAGAAAAACACAGCAAAACAACTACAACTGACCCAATTCAATTTTATTCTTTTAGTATTAACAACAATTAGGCTACTTATAATAAAATCGCTCGTGGATAAGAGCTGTTGTTTTGCTCTCAGCTTTAGAGGCGCGCTTTAGAACTGTTGGAGTTTGCTATTAACTATAAGAAATAGGCTATGCCGTTGTCAGTGAAAGTAATGAGTGAGAATTGAAAGAAACTTAAAATGCCTAGACATGAATAATAAATGTAAGTCATTATAATTATATTGTCTGTCAACGTAAAAATTGCAAGTCACATATTAATTATAATTGAAATGGCGAATGGCAACAATAATTACATTCATATACTTACAGGATGGCTATTATCACCTGCATGACCATTGCGAACACTATCGCAAATCGGAGCAGATGGCTGTTATCTTTGGTTTCTATTTTATAAACAAAATCAGAAATTCTAGTTCCTCAATAAAGAACGTCAAAATATCATCATCATCATCATCATCATCATCATCATCATCATCATCATCATCATCATCATCATCATCATCATCATCATCATCATCATCATCATCATCATCATCATCATCATCATCATCATCATCATCATCATCATCATCATCATCATCATCATCATTGATCAGTGGTTCCCAAGCTCTTTTGATGGAGGGCAAAGTCTTACTTTTAAAATATCATGGCGGGCCACAGAGATATGAGGAGCCGTCCTCAGTTGCAGTGGCGTAACTAGAGGTTCGCGTGCCCGGGGGCAAGAATTTCCTTTAAAAAAATTTTCTTACTTCCGCCAAAATTTCTGATGACTTTTTTTTTTCTTTTCGTCTTTTTCGTGAACAAATTCGTCAGAAGCCTCATTTTGCGCCCCCTCTCCCGCGCCCCATGCAAAACTCATGTATAATAGTTACTTTTTACTTTTTTTCCACTATTTCTATTTAACAAAAAAGTTGTCAGAAGCCTAAATCAAGAAAACAAGGTAATTTAATTTTTTTCCAAAATTTGTGAGTGACTGTCGCGGGCCACATTCAAAGGATTGGTGGGCCACTTTTGGCCCGCGGGCCACGGTTTGGGAACCACTGATCATGATCATGATCATGATCATCATCATCATCATCATCATCATTGTGCCATAAATAACATGCTCCCCTATATCCTTAGACAGACAGACAGACAGACAGAGAAGGAGGGTAGAGGAACAGGAAGAGGGAGAGGGAGAGGGAGAGAGAGAGAGGGAGAAGGAGAGGGAGAGGGACGGAAACATCGTGAACGACCACAAATCGTCCAGCCCTGGTACAGAGTAAGTGTTGCGCAAAGTACCTGCATTGAAGCATGTCTTTAAGTATTTGCTTTCTTCGCAGAATTATAATTTTAACTTTAAATATCTCCGAGTAGTAATCTGAACAATTTAACATAGATAATATTAGAAGTGAAAAGCGCTACGTTAGAATTAATGGCCCTTAGTAGGCCTAAGCTTAAGGTCATACGGCCCAGAAACTGACAAAGTCGTCGTAGCGGTCTTCACGTACCCTGATTGCTTGCCCACAGCAGCTACTGCCCACTCAAAAGCCACATGGAGACCCCACAGCCTTTTTGAGATGCCAACCGGGGAAACCAGTGTAAAAGGTCTGGAGCGCCCGCCTAAGTCAATTGCCCCGGCCGGTCTGTAAAGAGGTAAGAGTGGCCGAATTTCCCTTCTCTCGGATTCGAACCCATAAGCAGATGTTGATAGAAAACTGCCCTTGCTTTCTTGGGGGTGGGTGGGTACGATTACACGTACCGACCTCGGCAAGGGACAATGCTTTCGTTCAAGTCGAGGGGAGAACGCAACAGTATGCGCTGTATAAGCATTACATTATTATTATTATTATTATTATTATTATTATTATTATTATTATTATTATTATTATTATTATTATTATTAAAATACGATGATTTATTTAGCGCAAGCGTTTTAACTAAATGCACCACGGTAAGTATACATGCGTTCTTATGTATGCACGTAGGAATGGTTGCATGTTTGTAAGCAGCTAAGCATGTGAGTCTCATGCATACATCTTTTGTATCTATGTTTGTACAAGTATCTATATAATGTGTACTCACTTTTGTCCGTGGTAGTCTCGGTGTTCGTAGCATCAGCTGACGTGACGTTATCAGGACTTTCATGAACTTCAACATCTTCTTTAGCGTCATCAGATGTAGCGACGATCTTTTCGATGTGTTCTCCGTAGTCGTCATATTCAACTTCAACCGTTTCGGTTTCTTTGGCTCTCACTCCTCGCTCCATCTCTTCCGCCTGTTCGTCTTCTTCAGCTCGGGCTACTTGTGCAGCTTCTGCTCTTAGCTTCCTGTTGGCTTTCTCGCTTTTAGTTTGACTCGATGCCTTTTCAAATGCTTCTGCTTTCGCGTTTTCATCTTTCTTGGGAACGTGTCCTATATCCATATATCCACTGAGATATTCGTCTGTGTATAGTTCTTCTTTCTTTATAGCTATATACTCTTGTCCACATCCCTCTCTATTCAAAAGGCCAGCCCAAAATGGATACAGCCACCCCCATATTGAGCCTTTTCTTAAAAGTTTGTACCCTTCTTTGAAACTTTTACTCTTAAGGACATATTTACCCAGCTCCTTTACAAATTGCTGAAACTCGTTTTTTCTTGCTTTATAGTACTCATCCAGAAGTTCTTTCGGAATCTGTCCGGTCTGCCCGCACCTCGCCAACATATTTTCCTCAACTTCAGTTGTCTCTTCTAATTTACGACGTAGTTCGTCAGAACCGATTTTTAACAGTTTTTCATAATGGCTGCGACTCTCGCTCGTATGGGAACTATCTTGAAGTCCTTCAGTTTTAAAACCAAATATCCTAGTCATATCTACGTCACTGTATTCTCTATGCTTATTGTCCATATAATAATGCAATGGCTCCACTCCACTTTTAAAAAATTTCTGGAAACTTGGTCTCAATCCTATGAAATTCCATAGCGGCCTAGAACCTTTTCTCACCGCCCTGTAACTATTAATTAGTTCCCAAGCTTCATCCTCAGTATTTTTGTTACTCACTAAATTATATAATATTTCCCTCTCTTTCCCTCGTGATTCAAACCATGAGCGACAAGGCTCCTCGATACAATGGCTGAAATTTGTTATGCAGTGCTGAAGTAGCTTTTCTTCGAGCTTATCAGTTTCCTGTACTTGTTGTATCAGCGACACAGGAAGCTTATCACGAAGTTTCCTGTACGTCTTTAAACTCTCAACTATGTTAGTGGGATCTTCAACTTTTATAGGAGGATGTTCAGTGTCTCTCTTTCTTCGAAGAGCTCTTCTTTCTTTCCTTGCAAGGTTCGTCTCCTTAAGATTAAGTGCATCCGTGCCTCTGAGAAAGCTCTTAAAGAAATCATTGAGAGCTTTCCTCTCTCCTTCAGACCTGTTGTCTTCGGGTTTGGCAGTTTTACGCAACATCTTGAAATGTGTTGCCGGCTTCCCTAAATACTTAATCTCCAAATTCTTCTTTATTGCCTTAGAAGAAGTTGGTTTCACAGTCGAGGTATCGATGACAGGCGAGGGTTTTCTCGGAGTTTCCTTTTCAACTGGATCAGCATCTTTGGTGTTGACAGCAATCTGATCAAGAGAACTGTCTAGGGCATATTTTACTCGGAGACTTTCATCTGAGCTGTAAGGCTTTCTGCGATCATCAAGAGAAATAAGAGAACGAGCTTCGTCAACATCCTCAGTAACTTCCAATTTCTCCTCCCCAAATTTGCGCCGTTGCAGTTCACCAAACACAGAGCCAATGGCAATGCAGAGCAAAATGGCGAAGAACTTCATCTGTAAGAAATAACGATGTCAGCATCTTTCAACAACATTGAATATCTAACTGATGCACTTGAATAAGGCGATGCTCCGGACCTGAATCGTAAGACGAATGTTGCGAGAAAAGCGCAACAGTCTGCTGAAAAGATTCCGTAGGACGACCATGGGCAAGTAAAGTGTTTAACGTTTATCTACGCTTGCCTCTGTCACAAAGCAGTTTCATTGCGAGTAGCTAGTACTAGCTACGCAATCTGAGAGGCAAGCGGCAAGTCCTGACATGCGCTTGCACCGAGATTAATCCGACATCAGTTCAATGGCCGAAGAGGGGATGCGAGAGTCACCCTTACGTTCTACACAGGACACTAGTCTTCACCTTACATGTAGGTGGGTTTATGTGTCCAATAGGCAATAGACACAAACTAGCGGTTTAGTAAACATGTTTTCTTACATGGGTCCGATCTGGCCGCATATTCCCAAATCCCAATACGTATGCAGCAGTTCATTCGTAAATTATTTTAAGGCAAATAAATTATTGCAGTAAAACTAGTAGTTGGATGAGCAATCAAAATATTTATAGTAGAAGTAGAAGTTGGATGAGCGATGAAAATATGTTACAGTAAAACTAGAAGTTAGATTATCGACGAGTACATTGGAGGCCCTATTAATACTAAAATTATTGCAGTAAGGACCTAACATTAGAAGTTAGATGAGCGATCAAAGTATTTACAGTAGAAGTAGAAGTTGGATGAACGATGAAAACATATAATAAATGTATGAATATTTATGAACTGCTGTACGTATTGGGATTTTGGTATATTGGCTAAACAAAAGTAAGTATTTATATTCTTTAATGGCAAGCACTAGCAAACGCACAGCACTGTACCTGGCAGGCTTAAAACATTCAAACAAGCAAAAAATTATATAAGCCATGAATTGAATGAAGGAAGTTATTCCATACCAAGGGGAACATAGAGGAGGAAGAGTTATGGTTAGTCATCGGGGGAAATGAAGAGCTGAAATAGTTAGATCTAGGGAAACCCTGTATATTTGTATAGCATCCTAGCAAGGAAGCATATGCAAGGTGGCCTGTATGGCAAAGGTCTTTAAAGGCTACGAGCCTACGAACATGTTTACACTGTACATAGCAGGAGTTGAAATGGTAAGAGTACTCCCCCAGAGTCTTTAATTAGAAACGGTCGCAAAGGGTCTATATCGCTCGACTTCGCTAGAGACGGAAGTAGCAACTCGTTCTCATATTACACTTACATGTATAAAATTATACACGCAGACGGTTAACGGGCTAATAAGTTATTTCATACATATGTTGTAACGCAGGTGAAGTCCACGCATCTCCAGAGTCCAGACGTCCACGTAAATTGTTTGACCAATTGACTTCATCACAAAACTGCAGTTCAATTTGATAGCAGCGCCATCTGGAAAGAAGACCAGGGTGAGAATTGCCGGGGGAGGGTTCGACCCCGAGTCTTTCTTGGGACCCACAGTAACGTCTTTATTGCACACCCAAACTCTACATGGATCAAAGACTCCTCCCAGTTATTTTCTGCAATTCTCATACTGTAGTAGGCCACGATTCTTAGGTCGAGAACCGGAGAAGGCAGAGGATGGATGAATCAGAGTAGGAATTCTTGCAGAGGTGAGACTTCAGTTTTAAGTGGAAAACCCGAAGGATGTTAAACAGAGGAGGCAGATGATGGTGGGTGATTGGCAATGATGATGGAGAAACAGAAAACTTCTGGCGTTCAAGAATCAAGAGGCAGATCATAAATCCAACTTCTATTTACGCAAAGAATTATTTTGATCAATTGATCCAACTTCCATTTACGCAAAAACATTACGCCAACCGTTTGACGAAATTTTTCAGATAAAGAAAAATCTTCTGTATATAAAATGGAATACAAAACGAAAACAGTAAAACAATTACGAAATATTGCCAAAGAGAATGGCTTGGTTAGATATTCGGGACTGCGAAAAGCGGATCTCGTGACATTAGTATCATCGAGACTTTTGCAAAGCGTTAAGACTGTACATGAAAGCAACCCTCTAGACGCTCCAGTTCCAGACATCAAAGTTCCAACGCTTGTTCCAGGTAAGTATACACCTCCATCTAATACATGGAAATCTCGTTTTAATAATGTTTTGACTGAAGCGAAGAATAAGGTAAGGTCGAAACTTAACACTTTTGCGGATTGGTTGGTTAATTACGTAGCTCCTCGAGAAAAGAAACCCGTGAATGAAAAATTAGACTCGTTGAAGTCAAAGGTTTCGAGTATTTTTAGTAAAATCAATAAAAAGAAGTTCGAAATCCTAGAGACCGCGAATGCTATTAAGGGATTTACTAAGCGATACACGATCGAAGGAACTGGGGGAATCGACGTCACATCTTTCCTCGATGCTGTAAGGCCGCGGGTAGTCAGTCTGCTAACGAAATCTCGAGGGGTAAAAGTTCAATTCAATCTTTTATGTGTAATGGAGAAAGTAGATATGAAATCTGGGGAAGTAGTCGAGGCTGAACCTAATTTTAAATCGAAGACTGAGATCATTTTAGACGCAACCGACGTGGGTGAAATATATAGCGGCGCAGTGGATAAAATTAAGGAGAGCATGGCGAGTTATCAGATGCGAGGTAGTAATTGGAGGTTTAAATCCGTTGTGAAGTTGGATATCGATACGGTTGTTTATAAACCGTTGAAAGGAAGTTCTTACATTCCACTACCGACCTGTTTAGCGAGTAAAAAGGCTATTATTAATATGAAGAACGAAGACGAAGAATGTTTCAAGTGGTGCGTCACGAGAGCCTTAAACCCTGTTGAGAGAGATTCAGAAAGAATTACGAAAGAATTAATCAAGCAGTCTGAGGAACTCGATTGGTCCGGCATTGAATTCCCAGTAGCGGCGGATGCTAATGTGATAAGTAAGTTTGAGAGAAATAATAATATTAGTATTAATGTCTTCGGTTACGAGAAAGATGTTAACCTATTCCCATTATATATATCGAAGCATGAAAGCGATACCAGTGTAGATCTATTACTCATTTCTGATGAAGAAAAGAAGCATTATTGTTGGATAAAGAATTTTAACAGATTGATGAGCAACACAAAGAGAAATCCATAATTCGATGCACTATTGTAAAAGATGTTTGCAGGGATATCAGAGAATAGGTTCGCTACATAAACACACCGAGTACTGTTCCCAACACGAGGCGCAAAAGATAGAACTTCCAGAACCGGGAACTATGTTGAGTTTTAAAAATTATTATAGAAAGATGCGAGTCCCCTTCGTAGTGTACGCCGATTTTGAAAGCTTCATTAAACCTATAGACACTTGTCAGCCAAATCCTAACACATCCTATACTAACAAATACCAAAAACACGTTCCGAGTTCATTCTGTTATTATATAAAATGTTTCGACGATGACCTATATTCGCAAGACCCCGTAATGTTTACAGCGGAGAACGAAGACGATGATGTAGCTCAAATATTTATAGACACTCTTATAGAGAATATAAAAGATATTTACAAACGATTTAAATTTCCAAAACGAATGATATTCGGGAAGAAAGACAAGGAGCTATACGATTCAGCTACCGTTTGCCACATTTGCGAAGGTGAATTAGGGACAGATCGAGTTAGAGATCACTGCCATCTTACAGGTAAATTCAGAGGGGCGGCCCATAACAGTTGTAATTTAAGCTATAAGGTCCCCAAGTTTTTCCCAGTACTGTTACATAATTTATCTTGTTATGATGCTCATTTATTCGTAAAGAAACTACGAGGTGCTGATAATGAAAGGATTAATTGCATACCTTGTAACGAAGAAAAGTACATTTCATTTAGCAGAGAAGTTGTGGTCGATAAGTTTGTAAATAAAGAAAACAAGGAAGTAGAGGTTAAACGCGAATTACGTTTCATAGATAGTTTTAGATTCATGCCCTCCAGTCTCGATGCATTATCGAGGAACCTAAGCAAAGACCAGTGTAAAAATATAGGCAAGCATTATTCCGGTACTCAGCTAGATCTCTTACTAAGAAAAGGCGCCTACCCCTACGATTTCGTCGATACCATCGATCGACTGAACGAAACGGAACTACCGCCGAGGTCTGCATTCTATTCGAGACTTTACGACTCGGACATTAGCGACGAAGACTATAACCACGCACGGACGGTATGGAACGAATTCGGATGTAAAACGTTTCGAGAATACCACGATTTATATAATCTGTCCGACGTTCTCCTGCTCGCCGATGTCTTTGAGAATTTTAGAGACGTGTGCTGCGAGAACTACGGTCTCGACCCCGCTTGGTATTATACTTCTCCGGGTCTAGCATGGGATGCCGCATTAAAGTTGACTGGTGTAGAGTTGGAATTATTAAGCGACTACGATATGATACTAATGGTTAAACACGGGATCAGAGGCGGTGTTAGCACAATTTCGCATCGTTATGCGCAGGCGAATAATAAGTACATGCCCTCGTTCGACGACAAGCAAGCCTTCGTCGTTTATAGCGTACCTTGACGCTAATAATCTTTACGGATGGGCTATGAGTAAGAATCTACCAACTCACGGGTTCGAGTGGATGAGTGAAATGATGAGCTAAACGATTGGAGAACGACGAATGTATTTTATTTTAGAAGTCGAGAACTTGCAAGCGATCTATGCACCAGAGACGATTCAAACGATTACCCGCTTGATATCACACCTGAATCTTCGACCATCCTAAACTCTACCAAATCTGAACGATAAAGATATAAGTTCACTACGAAAAAGTAAGCCTATAATGTTCAAATGAAAATGCCTGAAAAAAAATATATCGATCTAAATAAGCTTACAAAGACTAACGAATTAAAATAAGAGTAGTTAATTATTCTGGAAAAACTTGTGAAAATGTGTAAAAGTATCAAAGCGAAGGAGCTGAAAAAAAATAGCGATCACGTAGTGAGAATAAAGAAACCAAAGAAAAAAGTTTGCTGTCGTTGTAAAAAAGAAAAAAATATATTAGAGTATGTTGAAGATAGGTGCAAAAGACGGGTTTGCGAAAAGAATGCAAGGAATGTAAATATAAATATAATAACGCTTATTCTGAAGCTCGAAAGCGATATGACCCAGAATTTAAACTACTTAAAAATATGAGGGGTAGGCTTAGGTTTTGTATTAAGAGGTAAATCGAAATCGCAAACTACGCGTCAACTTATAGGCGTCGACTTCGAAATATTTCACTAAATGGATTAAATTTCAGTTCGAAGAAGGTATGACTATGCAAAACTATGGCTCAATTTGGCATCATGATCACGTTCTACCGATATCATCGTTCAATTTGTTAGACGAGGAAGAACTTCATAAAGCTATGAATTGGATGAATATCCGTCCTTTACCACCGGTTAAAAATATCAAAAAATCGAACAAAATTGATCCCTGGCTAATACGTTATGCAGGAAGTGAAAGCTCATTACTTTCTTAAAACATTTAGCAGAAATATAAAATGAGTGCTACAACTGTAAAAAACATAGACGTTGAAGGCGTAGTTCTACCTAATAAACCGTTAACAAATTTCGAGTTATTAGATGCGGCGAAGAAACTAAACATACAGAATTTCAGAGGAGTTTTTTATGCGAGACGCTCTACCGAAAAAACCAAGACGGAACGAGTGCGGAATATTAAACCTAGATGATTCTAATGGGAAGGGGACCCACTACTGCAGCTTTTTTAAGAACGGTAACGCCAAAATTTATTTCGACAGCTACGGTCTCCCTCCACCTACTGAACTGTTAAAGTATTTAGGCGATCCAGTATACTACAACAGCGAGCGAATACAGCCGGATAACGAAGTCTTTTGCGGTCATTTATGTTTGTACGTGCTGAAGAAAATATGCAACGATGGTCGTAAATTTCAAGAAATTATAAACGATTTATATTAATAAATAATATCATATATTTAAAAAAAACAATGCCTGTTGATAAATTTGGTCACACAGACTCTGGTAATATGCAACGAGTTATAGCCGGAGGTGTAACGCTAACTCAGATAAATAATACTTTTCTAAGGCTGGATGGAAGCAACGACGTTACCGGAGATATAGATATGGGTGGCCATCTTCTCGTAGGTTTACCGACTGAGTATCCGTCAGCGGGCAACGGCGATGAAGCTATTAGCTTTAGTCAGGCTACTGCTCTAATCGTCGATAAAATTACTAATATCGTCACGCCAACCGCCGACGACCATTTAGCTAACAAAAAATACGTCGACACGAAGGTATCAAAGACCGGTGATACCATGACGGGTAATTTATTTCTAAGCGTCAACGGCGATCGCTTTCGCACCATGGGGTGTAAGGATTTAGGAGGAAATAAACAATTCCAGTTGTTGTTGGGTAGTACGACGAATAAAATGCAATGTCAGGCGAACAACCCTATTACATTACAAACGACTGATGGATTTTTATGCAAGCACGGGGAGCATGATATAATAAGATTCGGTAAATCTTCTACCGATCGTAGAACCGAACTCTATCAAAATATCACGATGAACGAAAAATATATCTCTGATTTACACGATCCCGTCGAAGCTCAAGACGCGGCTACTAAGAATTACGTCGATAATTCTTGGAAAAAGTGCCGCGTCGGATACGTTCCTAATTTGGAAGCTAATAATAGTTTAACCGGTTTCGTCGTTAGCGCCAGTTCCAACCATTGGGCATGAGGCGTTTAGAGCTTTTAACAATCTCCTAACGGGTGATTCTTGGTTTCAAGGTGAGGTGTAACCTCTTGGATACAGATAAAATGTCCCGAACCGGTTATAATTTGGAGATTCGCGTTGAAAGTTAGAATGGAATGCCCGGGCATTAGTCTCACCGCGAGTAACGATGGAATAACGTTCACGGCATTATTCGCAACGAGTTCCGCGATACTATCACAACCGGCTCCGACATTTTTTAATATTTCGACGACGACCGCTTATCAGTATTACAGACTAACGATAGTAGAGGATGCGACTGGCTTCTCAATGGAATTCAGGTCATGCAATTATACATTTACGATACATAAATCGTTGAATTTAAATAGAACTTATCCAGATCTATTTAAATTCTTATAACTAACCGGTACTCTCTTCACTGCTACTCCGCCTCACTCGTTACGCACTCATACCTAGTGGTACTTTCTTCACTGCTACTACTCTCTTCACTCGTACTCTCTTCACTCGTACTCTCTTCACTGGTGGCACTTTCCTCCTCACTCGTACTTTCTTCCTCACTCTCCTCGAAATTAATTAGATCTTTCTCCTCACTCTCTAACACTTTAATTTCGTATCTTTTTTATATACTTTTCCGTTAAACATCGTTATTACACCCGCGTTTTGGTTAAGCGCTTTCGCGGCCTTATACATCGATGAGTACGAATCGATCAGACCCGTTTCCCGATCTAAGATTTCTACGCGCCTAGGGTGTGTCCTTATTCGTTTCAACCTATCGTATTTTTCATCCTTACTCGTTATTTTCGGTGGTTGTTTCCAATTTTCCACAACCTCCAGAGTAAGCACGCCTTTCTCGACTAGCCGCGAAATCATTTGCGGTTTGTTGAGATAAGAATGTCCGCGAATATTGTGTTGTTTCATTAATTCTTTCAATTCTGGCAGCTTCATGTTTTGTTTTTATAATGATAATATTATTTCTTAAGTTAGAACTTTTTAGTACACCACGCTCATTTTCTCTCCATCCGATTGGAATTTTAACAACTTATCCGAAATTATAACCGCATAGGCCTGTGTCCCAGCAGCGACCGCCGCGTTAAAAAAAGCTTTGATTTGGATATCTACGACCGACGATTTCAGTTGTTCCGGCTGTTTACTAAGGTCGAATACCATGAGCGGGTATAGGTCTTTATAGTCGGCTGGGGTGATGTTACTTTGCGTAATCAGCTGATTCATTCCGAAGAACTTTTCGCTAAACGTCGCCGCGTCTCTGTAAGCTCTCGAAAATTTCTGGTTGGGGAATGATAGGTCATAGTCTACGGCTGGGTATCTCACTTGATTCAACATCACGTACATGTTTTTGAGATTGCAATGATCGAAGATCGATGGGTTATGTAGTTGGCTGCCGCTGCGATTGGTTTGAAATCCGACGACTATCCACCTAGGTTTTTCCGGAGCCGTCTTGACGCTAAGACGCCAGCTAAAAGTGGTCGATTGAGGAACTGTGATAGTATCGCATTGACGAGCGCGATAGGCAACTGGTAGCGACGCTTTCGATTCGATAGTTTTATATAACTGCATCTTTTCCATAAGCGATGGTATAACGGACGGCATAAACCACGAGATTTTCGTAACGTCAACTTTCCCAGCAGCTCGCTGCATAGCCGCAGCGTCAGCGCCAGGAGCTCTAAAAATTGCGTCGTCGTCCGATTTACGAACCAGAGTTAGCGTGTGCTTCATTCCGTATACTATTTTATCGTAATCTTCGCAAAATCCGAAAATATGGCTAAGAGGAACTACGAAACTGAATGTTCCTTTAGTAGTTGGTTTTTGAATAAGATACGCTTGACGTGCCGCGAAACCCGCATTATCCGCTATAACAGCGGTTGCGGCAGTGTCTTTACACCATAACTGGTTAAGACCTTGCGCTTTAGCGAAGTCGTCCGGATATTTCAGCAAACCCAGCATCGTCGTTGCTTGTCCCGGGTGATATATCGTTTCCATATCTTGATTCGATAGCGAATACCCGATTTGACTGAAAAGATGCATGAGCCCGTTGTTGGTGATGGCTACCGCGTTGGCATTAGCATACGCGGTGTCATCTGCTTTGAGTAACCTACCTTCGATCAGCAAGTAAGACTCGGCGGGATGACAAAATAGATCTTGAGTTTCTATAGTTATGCGAATCTCACCGGCTGAGTTAAGATTCGTTCTAGCTACTGGTTCATATTCGTGCCACTCATAGCTTTCGATTCCTTCGTCGACTGACGAGGCTTCTGTAAAGTTTAGAATATCCGATTGCATTTTAATTACGAGAGATTATATTTTTAAGTAGTTATCGTGCGAGTTTTAAACCAGCCCCGTTGTTGAGATGTCTCACGAGATCTTGAATGGACACGGCATTCGAAGAAGACGAAGTTTTTCCTAGTCCGTAACCGGCTAATATATTATTAATATTAGTTCCAGCGTTGAGCCCCACGCCGTTATCGATTAACCTCGCTAAGATAGCCGCATTCTCTCGCGTAAGTGCTGGTGGCTGCATCGTTTCAACCTCTCGATTTTCGACAGCGCGCGGTGACAGTACCGACGATGCTAAAAGTTTATCGGCGGCTTTATTTACCAATCGTTTACCAGCTTCTACTGCGGTATTCTTTCCAATCTCTAGCGCCTTTTTACCCAACTCTTTCGCGGTATCTTTACCTACGCTAAGAGCGGTTGAGGCGACTCGGTTAGCAACTCCTGATGTAAAGAGCCTCTTGAAAACTCCGGTAATAGTATCGAATATTCCAGCTCCTCCTATAACGTGTTGTTTCTTATATCTTCTTTTAATAACGACTAGCATTTTATAATTATAACATTAAGTTTTTATACGAGTCTGTGTCTATAACCCCTTGTCTTTGCAGTTCATCGCATATACCGACTATCTCGTTTCTGACCCCCGTATTACCCGCCTGGAAACTAGCGATTCGTAGTGCTAACATTTCTACTAACGCATTCGGATCTTGCGGAAGAACTACAACGCCTTCACCTGTTGAGGGCTTACCTTTCATCGCTTCCCATATCGGTTTAATAATTTTCCACTTTTCACCTCTATTCGATCTCGGTTTATTAGGATTGCTCGGGAGGCTCATAGCATTCGTCGCGTGTAGAATCTCTGCGTAATTGCGGAGGTCTTTACCGTCGTATATCGACTCGTTCGGTTCCTTCATCGTTATTAATTCCCAAAGACCTGGAGTTCCATCGTAAGTCTTATCCATAACTGTTATATCATCGCCTTGGATGGTAATAGGCTCCTCCGACATAAAATACTCCGTCTTTAGAATGTATACCGAACGTCGTATCCGTCAACTTTTTATTCGAAGCGTATTGTTGCAAGTACGCCGCCGCTATCTCTCCTAATTCTAAAGTGCTAACGTCTTCAGCTGAAGGATCCTCATAAGCCTCTATCGAAGGATACTGCGGAAACTGAATAGCTTTTATCGATGACGATATCGACGCGGGAAGCGCTTGTAGAGCGTTAGATGTGGCTGCTGAGTTTTCCTTAATAGTAGATAACAAAGCGTTTTGTTCTTTCGATATAGCTGATTGCGAGTCAACGATTGGCTTATAAAACTTCGTTAATTCTCGCTGCATCCCTATATCACCTAATTTCTCAGATAGAAAGTTCTGTTGAATATTCTTCTTCGTTTTGAGAAAATCTGCGACGATTAAATCTCTTTTTGCCGGATCGGTAATCTTTAGAAATGACATTACGTTTTAAAATAATAGTATAATGTTTTTAAAACGTAATTGATTTTACGTTTTTACGTTTTACGTTTTACGTTTTTTTACGTTTTTTTACGTTTTCATCGATTTCTCAAACACGTTCTTAAACGACTCAGCCATAATTTCTCGATTTTCAACTTCTTCGTCTTTGCTAACTTTTATTTTGTTTCTGATTTCTTCTTTCATTTCGTTAAATTTCACGAGTTCATTTAGAACGAGCGAATATTCCTCATCTGAAATATAACCGTCTTCCAAGGCTTTCGAGATGTAGTCACTGATCGTGTTAAGTCTTACCTCAGCCAACGTTTTAATCTTTTCATGCTTCTCCATCTTTAGTGAGAACTTTCTATTGATCACACGCCCGACCACACTGAAAACACCAGCTCCAACCGCTAGTCCTTGTAGAACCAACGCGATAGGTGCCGCGACTATCGTAGACATAACAGCGATTGATGAAGCAGTTGAACCTAACACGATTAGATCCGATACGTAGTCTACTACGTTTATAATCCTAACGCCTTTACGATACTTCATGTTTAGGACCGCTCTTTTATCACGTTCTGTTTCTATATCTTTTTGAATTTCTGCGATCTTCGCGAGCCGGTAAGCGTGGGCGCCTCCTTCAACCGCGTCCGTTTTCATTATAATTGTTGTATTTCCTGGTGGCATCTTTTTTTTTAATTAAGCAATATAATTTTAAAATCATCACTCCTACTGCGAACGGTATGAGCGACTAAGCATAACGAATCTCCTTCGTTTATGACAACTTCCGAATCGGAATCGTTTAAAATTGTAATGACGATGTCTTCGGTATTTTTAGAAACAACATCGTCTTGTAGTCTGCAAGCGCTCGCCTGTATTTCCTGTTTGAGCTGCACTTTACACCATCCTCTTATCATTCGAACACCTAGACCGAGCTCAAGCGTTTCAGTTTCTTTAGGATTAATCGTTATCGTTCGTTGAGTAAAAATCTCATATACTTGGCAGCCTGGGTGCTTTACGGGTTTGTGAGCCACTTCATTCTTAGGTAACCACTCTACCGGGTTTATTGGAAAGTTTTTCGAACGAACGGGTTTCGTACCAAACTTATGCATCGGTCTTATCCAGTTTCGAGACATTTTATAAATAGGAGATAAAAGTTTTAAATTATAGCAGCCACCCGAGAATCGGAATGTTTGAAAATGGAGAATTAGGTCCGAGTATAAGCCCTTTACCAGTTTTCATAAACAACCCTTTACCAGTTTTCATATAGAGACCATCTCCCTGACCATCTAATCCAGATCCCCTCCACGGTTTTAGGTAAAGACCTTCCCCTTGTTGAACTATCTTGGCGTTTCTGTCTCCTCTTCTGATGTATATCACGCCTCCGGATCCGCTAATTTTATCGATGACTTTCGAAGCAGCTGCAGAGCCTACACCGGCTAAAGCTCCAGTCGCGAGACCTGGTAGTACTTTGGAAAGAAGGAATTTTCCAGCCGTTGCTAGAAACGGTAGAATAGCGCCGATGAATCCTCCTTCGACTTTGGCGTTATGAACTAACTGCGTTTTACTCATTTTGATCGTCATGCCCTTCCCATTCTCATACGCTTTAATCATCTTGTTAATTTGCGCTTGAGTTAGAGCTAATACGTATTCTCCCGACAGATCATCGTGAGATAGTCTAATACTCACGCTATCACACCCCGCTTCGAGCGCTCTTTTAATTTTGTCTTTCTGTCCTTCCGAAATATTAACGTATACATTCGTGTACCGACTCATTTTATATATAACTAAGATAAACTTTTAATAGTACTCACACTTCTCTGATGTGAAATCTAATCGACAATTCTTCTCCTCTAAGGTTAACCAACTTTCCATTTTGGTCGGTAAGCTTCGTCTCCATCGATGAAATCGTGCTCAGCGTGACTGGAAGATACACCAAATTAGTGGGTACTTCGATAATTTTATAACCAGGTCCCACGTTAGGAAAAAACGAATATATCACGTTCGCCGTCGATCCGTTGGTATACGAAGCCCCGATTATATCGCTCGTTACCCTCAAACTGGTTACGTTCATTATGTTTACTATTTGTTCGGATTCGTTATACCCCTCCGAATATGTCCGGCGATTGAAACCTAGGACCGTTCTAATCGAGTTGTCCGATGTAAAATCAACTTTATAATTCGGCGCAATAGTTAGCACGGACTTTAACGTATTACTATTTGGTTCTATCGAAATATTAGGTTGTGCGTCGGCATCATTATAATGCCCACGCTCTTTCATGATTCTCTGCAGGTAATCGTTTACATCTGTAATTTCATAACACCCCTCCGGAATGAATACATCAAACCATTCATGGTCTCTGGTTTCAGCCAATATTCTATCGGCGTTGGGTGTATATCTGAAATGGTTGTTTGTTGCGCTAATATTCGGAAAACTAAAATAAGTCTCTAGATTCAAAAGAGACATTTCATACTTTTTACTCGCGTCCAGTTCGATTAGCGGATTAAACTGAGTCCTAATCTTCGCGTTCTTTTTACTCACCAAAATATAGAACGACGATTTTGGACTCGTGTTACGTTCCACCTTTTCCATAATAGTCGTCAGCTTTTCGAGAGCAGATTCCATTCTTTTTATATAATGAGATTATATATTTTAAATAGTCGTCGGTATGTAGAATTCATCGAATCCGCATCTATACTTGCCGTTATTTTTATTGCTGGACTGGTCTATTACTAGAAAGCCGTGGCGACGCTTCCAGGCTGTTTTACATAGTTTCTTAAACTCATCCTTAGGCATGTCCGTACTCGCGTGATCGTTGTATATATGATTAATATTTTTCTGGTCTTGTGGAAACAAACAGATAAAGTTTGCATTCTCTCTAATCGTCTGTCTCGGTAGTTTGAAATAATTTTGGGCGAGGTAGAAGCAGTCAACGTTGCTATGCCTTCCTCGGATGTAGTACGATTCACACTTGTGCTGCTTTTCTAACTGAAGATCGTCAAAGATCATCAAGTTCTTCTTCTCACGATTCAAATCTCTCGGATCGGGCACGTCTTCGGAACTTTCAAAGAACTGGCAGTTATATCGGTTTTCTCATTCAAATTTTAGCCATTTCCTCAACTATAACTGCTGGTGGAATATCAAGTCTTCATGATCTCGTCTTGGCAATCGAATAACCCGACTATGGATTGTTTAGGTAATTTTTCTTCGAGTGCTTTTTTTAGTATCTTATACTCTGGTTGAAAGAGAGATCTTCCGAATACCTGTAGGTTATCGTAGTCTAACCATTCAGGTCTTAAGAGTAAATTCAGCAGTAAAGTCGTCTTCCCACAACCAGATTTCCCTACGATTAAACCTCTTATACTTCTAGGTAATAGCGGGTTATTTAATCTTTTCGATGCGTTTTCGTTCCACGATAAATCCTTAACTTCCATAGTCATTTTAATATAAATGTTTTTGTATTTAAAATAACGATGTATTGCGTAAAGTGTAAGAGAAAAACCGAAACGAAAGATATTCAGAACGTCGTCAGTAAAAATAATAGGCCTATGCTTCGAGGCGTATGCGCTGTATGTGGAACTACTAAAACTCAATTCGTGAAAGGAACTGCTTCGAATGGAGGAGATCTAGTTAGTTCTCTAAATTCGGTTACAAGTAACATCAAGTTACCTTGGGCTAAATTTCAAGGTGAGATGCATTTACCTGGACACTCATTTACGGGACCTGGAACTAGATTAGATTTGAGACTTAATCCTGATGGCACTCCTAAAGAGTGGTCTAAACCCGTTGACAGAGTCGATAATGCTGCTTATATTCACGATTTAGCTTACAATCAATACTCCGATACGGCTAATAGGAATGTAGCTGATAGAACTATGATTAATGCTTTGAATAATATTTCTAATCCAAGCTTACGAGAACGAATAGAGAGGAGTTTAGTTAAACCTATATTATCAGCAAAATCGAGTTTGGGATTAGGTTTAAAAAAAGCTTAAAATGGACTGATGAACTAGCGGAAGAATTACATAAACCCGTAGTAAGGCATTTTAGAAAAAGGAAGGTGTACGTCGGTGGTATAGATGACATTTGGGCAGCTGATCTGATCGATATGCAGGCTTTCGCTAAAGATAACGATGGCGTGAAATACTTGTTAACGGTTATAGATGTTTTTTCAAAGTATGGTTGGATCGTGCCACTGACATGATAAAAGCGGAAAATCTACAGCTAGTGGTTTCTTGAAAATATTAAAGAGCGGAAGAAAACCGGGTAAAGTATGGGTTGATAAAGGAAAAGAATTTTATAATAAGGATGTAAAGAATTTGGTTGAGTTATATTCCACTGAAAATGAGGAGAAATCCTGTGTTGTTGAGAGATGGAATCGAACGATGAGGGATAAAATGTTTAAGTATTTTACAGCTAATTCAACTCGAAGATATATCGATGTATTAGGCGAAATGGTTAGTAATTATAATAACGCGAGACATTCTTCTATTAAAATGACGCCTGCAAAAGCGAGCCTGAAAAATAATGAAAAGACTGTATGGATGAACTTGTACGGTGATGAAATTTCAGAACCCATTAAGCCTATGTTCTCGGTAGGTGATAAAGTTAGAATAACGAAGAAAAAGACTACATTTGAAAAAGGATACACGGCGAGATGGTCTGAAGAGGTGTTTACCGTGTCTGGAGTTCAATACACTGATCCTCCAACCTATAAGATTAAAGATTATAACGGAGAAGAAATTCAAGGCTCATTCTACGAGCAAGAGCTACAGAAGACGACTCAAGAATTATTTAGAATCGAGAAGGTTATTAAGAAACGCGGAAAGAAATCGCTCGTAAAATGGCTTGGTTATCCCGAGTCCTTTAATTCGTGGGTCAATAATGAAGACTTAACGACCGTGTGACGGCTCATCATCAAAACTGACGACTGATCGAAACTGTTGGGAACTTTCGCGACCGATGACTCATCGATCGATACCTTGGGGATTTCCGATAGTTTCGATCGATGAGTCATAGCGAGAACTTGGGTATTATATATAAATGTGGTTTCTTATAGGTTCAATTTGTAATATAGTAGGTGGGAAAAGCTCTGTCAGAACGTGTGAACTGTTCCTTTGGACCGCAGATAGCAGCGTATCCTCAGCTTTAGTAACCATCGTCTCCACATCAGGAATGTCCAAAGATAGATAACCAGCCCGCCGAGCTCTGACAAGGACCTTCTCCAGCCTACAACGTTGTTCTGCATTGGTGAGACCCCACCATGCAGGTATGGCGTAAATCAGTTTTGCAACCAATGTAGCCCGAGCAACCTCTTGAAGAGCACACGCTGGAAGTCCGTGAAACCTAAGGATGCGGAGCGCATGAAAGGTTCCCATGCACTTGGCCAAGATATCTGCTACATGTGTTGCGACTTTTAGGTTGGCTTGGATAGTGACACCTAAAATCTTGACTATAAATGCTTAGCAACGTAAAGCACGGAATTCAAACATGGCATTAATTTATCTAGCATCGTAAACTACGGTTTAACCCGAAATCGAACCTACCTTTCCGAAAAGGATCCAGTGGCTAAGTTTTCACGTGACTTAGAAAGAGTTGAAGGGCTGCAGTGACTTTCCAGTTTCCAGAAATTCTTTACTTAAAAGTAACAGCCTTTTATTGTGACGTCATCGTATCTTTGATGAGATGACGCAATGTATATATAATTATATTATGCACGTGTATTGATAATAAAAATAATGATCTTATAAATCCTATAGCGCCATTCTAATACTGCTTAATGTATCAATCGATGGTCATTACAATGAGCATTGGGTTGTATAATTAATTAATTATTATTATTGTTATTATTATTATTATTTTTTTCAACATTCTTTTACTTTTACGTTGTTACCGATTGCTTTTTAAATTCGTAAAGTCTTCTGTTGAATCTAAAGTTTATGTTATTATTATTATTATTATTATTATTATTATTTTTTTTTTTTGCCCCGAGGTAAACATGATCCCTCAGGGACTTCAATATTAATTAAAATGATAAAAGTCTGGAACGGTTATTATTAAAAGTCTGGAACGGTTATTATTTTTATTATTATTATTATTATTATTATTAGGGCCTATTATTATTATTATTATTATTATTATTATTATTATTATTATTATTATTATTATTATTATTATTATTAGTGTCATTGTTAAAACACGGTAAGGCTTAGTGTTGTTGAGGTGGCCGCTCCTCAGCGCCGGGCAACCTCGACATGGTGCCCTGGAAGGCAACCGCGTTGAAACGCTGGACCGTAACCGAAAGGCGCTGGAGGATGAATCCTGTCTCTCGGGTGTCTCCGGATATTTTCGTCAGGCGGCGACCCATCTCGGAGATGAAGGCGAGACCCTCTCTGTTGAGAGGGCCAAGGGTCTCCAGGGCTACAGGGACGAAGGTGTACCTCCTCTGTAGATCTGCGTATTTGGCGTGTTTCCTTGTGGCAGCCAACTCCGCCGCCCTTCCAGCCTCGGTCGCCGTCTCAGGGATGTATGAGGCGGCCACGGTATCCACCACCGTCGCGTCCCATATCAAGGTCCGCCCGTTGCCCCACGGTATCAGGGTCTGGCCATCAGGCCTCCTCCCGTCCGATCTGGTGAGGCCAGACGGCTCCTTAACCGCAGGGGTGCCGGCTCTGTTGAGGCTGCGGTAGATGATGTCGTTGACGGCGCAGTGTCTAGCCTGACGTCCAAACCCCAAATGGCAGGAGAGGCCATGTGAGCCTCTGGACGACACCGGAGCACCGCATGCGCACGTGTGCGGCTCGCAAATGGCCAGGCCCAAGCGCAAACCGGCCGCAACTCTCACGGCCTCGTCGCTCATCCTCAGATCATATGCGGTCAAAGGGAGGGCATGCATTATTATTATTATTATTATTATTATTTTATTATTATTATTATTATTATTATTATTATTATTATTATTATTATTATTATTATTATTATTATTATTATTACTACTACTACTGCTACTGCTACTGCTACTGCTACTGCTACTGCTACTGCTACTGCTACTACTACTACTACTACTACTACTACTACTACTACTACTACTACTACTACTACTACTACTACTACTACTACTACTACTACTACTACTACTACTACAACTACTACTATTATTATTATTATTATTATTGTTGTTATTATAATTATTATTATATTATTATTATTATTATTATTATTATTAGTATTATTATTATTATTATTATAGTAAATATTTCATAAGGGAATTAAATATTAAAATCTAGTGTAACTGGAAGGGCTATCCCTCTTCCATTTTTATTATTATTATTATTATTTATTATTGATAATAATCATCACCACCACCACCACAACCATCATCATCAGCAGATTCATCATCAGAATGATCAGATTCATCATCATCATCAGATTCATCACCACCACTACCATCATCATCATCATCATCATCATCATCATCATCATCATCATCATCATCATCATCATCATCATCATCATCATCATCATTATTATTTAGTAACTTCTATGGCGCCACTGTTTAATGCACAAAGTATTAACCGATGACGCACCAAAGCCAAGCCACAATCTGTTCAACGTCTCTTACATCAGTACGTTGAAACATACATCCAGACCATCAGTACGTTGAAACATACAACCAGGCTTCGGTGGATAATAAGCCATGTGGATAGACCACAGCAGCACTCGTTTACAGTAGCCTAGGCTTCCACGCTTTGAAATAAACTATATAGCCTACGAGTACACAACTTCTACTTCTCGTCCCTACATGGTAATTTATTTAAAATTTGATATAAAACAAACGTGTAAACTGTATAGATATTACACGTACATGTACAATGTACATGTGCATGAAAAGCAAAATTAATAAAAGTTAAACTCGTATGGTGAAACATTGGCGTGCACAACTGCACATGCTTCGGAAAGATCCTCTTTGATCCTTGCTGATTCGGCTGACTCCTAAGTTCTAGACTAGTGTTTCAAGTCATTCAAATTCTACAATAAAGGTTTTCTAAATATTCATTAAGCTAAATTTTTTTACTCCACGGGGCGGGGGGCGAAATTTCCAAAGGGCGAAATGTGTTGGAGTGAATTCTCTGGGACGATTTTTTGTGTGGGCTGCTGTCCGTATCCCGTCTGTTACTTGGGCGTTTTCACTCTTACTTCAGAAGTATCTTAAAAGTGAGTGTCAAGCAAACGGTTTCCCTCTCCATAGAGAGAGAGAGAGAGAGAGAGAGAGAGAGAGAGAGAGAGAGAGAGAGAGAGAGAGAGAGAGAGAGAGAGAGAGAGAGAGAGAGAGACAGAGAGAGAGAGAGAGAGAGAGAGAGAGAGAGAGAGAGAGAGAGACACACACACAGAGAGAGACAGAGCAGACACAGACACAGACAGACGCAGACACAGACACAGAGACCGACAGAGAAAGAGACAGAGACAGACAGACAGACAGACAGAGACAGACAGACAGAGACAGACAGACAGAAGACACAGACAGACAGACAGACACACACACACACACACGTGTCCATCTCTATCCACGACTTACAAGCAAGCAAACGACGCAAGACGATCATCGATCGGCGAACATGCCAACCTTCTAATTCAGGTGAACGTACAGAAGGAACTACATGAAGTCCGCCGTCTACAGTATATATATATACCCACCCCTATCCATCCGTACTCCCATCAGCCGCGCAGGAGACGGACGACAGCCCGCTCGGTGACCAACACGTTGGCCGCTGCCACGCGCGCGACGAAGGCTCAGACGCACTGGACATATCGTCTGCTCTCGTCGATGCTTCCGCAAGAAGTGAAATTTTCGTCGGATGCTATCGCCGTCTATTCGTACGGTAGTCGTGTGCCAGGGAAGGCGAACCTTTTTTATTGTGCGTTCCGAAATGCCGCTAAAACATTAAAAAAAATATTGCAGCGTGTCCCTCTGAATTTTCCATTATAATATTATAGTCTATATCAGAGATGGGCGCGGTTAGTTAAATTGCTAATCGATTAGAATTAGAATTAGCTGCTGAAATTTGCTAATCGATTAGAATTAGAATTTATAGCAAAATCTTGTAGCTGATCAATTAGAATTAGAATTAGCTGTTTGTGTAAAAATTTCTAATCGATTATTAGGCTAAATTGCTAATAATTATTGATTATAATTAGAATTAGCTACTGAAATTTGCTAATCGATTTGAATAAGAACCAGCAAAATCTTGTAGCTAATCAATTAGAATTAGAATTAGGTGTTTGTCTAATCGATTAGCTAATAGATTAGAATCTAATCGATTAGTTACCCATCTCTGATTATATTATACATGTAATTGGCGTTCTCGTGTAGGTTTTAATTGAAAAAATGAGTTTAGATACGTTATTTCAAATATGGTTTTAGAATGTTGTTACAATAAAGTCCTTCATAAAAGAAGATGTAGATTCCTACAGTGATTTTGTATTTCTATTTTGAAATTATGGGGCACGCTACAAACTCCGCGTACCGAAAAAATTTGAGCGCATGCCACTTTGGACACGCGTGCCATATAGGTTTGCCATCCCTATCGTTGCTCTCGAGTGTTGTCGTTATTAAAACGTCGTCTGTTTGGGAGATTTTCCTATTAGACTGTTTCTGCAGTTGGTGCATGTGTGTCCTTGGTCGCTGCAAGAAACTTTCGTCCACCGGTGACAGTTATGAAGATTTTTGCCTGTTGTCTGTTGGCGTTTCCGTTTCCTGATATTGGTAAGCGTTCTCATTCATGCGTATCTGTATATCAGGTGGTATACATGGTGCAGCTGTTTCATTCGTTCGTTCAGTCAGTCAGTCGGTCGGTCGGTCAATCAGTCATTCAGTAAGTCATTCATTCATTAAATCATTTAGTCAGTCAGTCGGTCTGTCAGTCATTCAGTAAATCAGTCAGTCAGAAATTCAGTAAGTCAGTCAGTCAGTCGGTCAGTCAGTCATTCAGTAAGTCATTCATTCATTAAATCATTTAGTCAGTCAGTCATTCAGTAAATCATTCATTAAATTATTTAGCTAGTTCAGTCATTCAGTAAGTCAGTAATTCAGTAAGTCAGTAATTCAGTAAGTCAGTAATTCAGTGAGACAACAATTCGGTCAATCAGTAATTCGGTCAATCAGTAATTCAGTCAATCAGTCAACAATTCAGTAAGCAAATAAGTCAGTCAGTCGTTCACTGAGTAACTCATTAGAAGTTCTTTTCAGGCTTTTTGTCGATGGATAAAACCTCCATCTTGCCAACAATGCCCGTGACAGGTTAAGTTACCAATGAAGCTATAGATGTAAGTCCAAAACAACGAATGAAACATCAGGTGAACGATGTCTGCGTGTGTTTCGAATCATGACAGCTAATATAGCGTCTTTTCTAAGGATCTGGCCAAAGCACTGGAGCATGTGACTATTCTATCGTAATCTATTCTACACGTAAAGGGTGTTATTATTATTATTATTATTATTATTAAATAAATTTGTAACGCGCGCAAGGTCACACCGAAATGTGAATCTGAGGCGCGGATAGTCAGCCGCCAGGTGAAGATGCACATTGCACCTAGATTTCCAAATCCTTGAAAGCCAATGAGAAATATTGAGTTTTGAGTCGCTTTTTGAAGGAAGGAAGTGAATTTGAGCTACGAAGAGAGAGTGGTAGTCGATTCCATTCCTTTGGAGCAGAGGCGTGGAATGCACGAGAGCAGCGCACACAATGTATAATTCCACACATTTCCATACATTTCACACAGAGCTTCTGTTTAACGCCGCCTCTGATCCTCTGACAACCGGAAATCGGACGACCCCTCTGATTCGACGCAGCGCTCGTGAATAAGCTGCGCTTGGCTTTCGAGTGGCGCTCTAGAAGTTTTGAGTTTACGATTACAATTAGGAAAGATGATTAGCGTCGCCCTTCTCCTTTATCCATGCTTGGGACTGGCACTACGGTACTACCAAGGTACGAGTGAAGTGGTGGAGTTATAGACCGGATGTTGCTGGGAGACGCTGGAAACGATTCAAAGAGGTCAGACACGGGTATTCATTTGCAAATAACAGGAATTCGGAGATTGTTATTGCTTAGGAATACACGTAGCCGACCTCATGTTCTATCAGCTGCAGGCGATTCGTGCGACTCGCATGTCGACATGTGGTTCGTTTCGTATACGCAGACCTATAGCCTATATAACATGGGTTATGTCAGAAAACATACGTAGGGGTACATAGGCCTACACAGGCATCACTTTGATATGTAATTGAACATTTATATAGCGCCCCTTCAATGTATCTACTCACTAGCCTATTATGATGTTAAACGTCATTACGAACGAATATATTAAATCAGTTAGCACAACAGTGCACAGTAAGCTGAGTCACGAGCGGCTGGCCCACGCACACACGTGTAACCAACCAACCAACCAACCAACAATAATGATAATGATAATGATAATGACAATGACATTGACATTGACGATAACGATAACGATATTAATATTAATATTGACATTAACATTAACGATAATGATAATGATAATAATATTAAAGATTACGACAATTTATATGGCGCGCAGTAAAACGGCCATGCCATTACAAGGACGCCTCACAAAACAGCCAACAACAGTCGGGATAAGCCTATAGCGAGCAGGTGTGATTTTAGCATGGATTTAAATGAGTCCACTGAGTCGGGCAATCGAATAGCAGGAGGAAGTCTGTTCCAGCATCGAGGACAAGGGCTAAACAAGGGCGTTGGCACGATGGCCTTGTTGAAGTATACCTATATGCCAGGCCTGCTATATAACTGAACACGTTCATGTGGGGTCTAATTGTCTGGTTGCTGTGTCCATGTAGACCAGGCGTTTGGAATGAGATCCAAGTCGTGACAATAGAAGAAAAACTAATTAGTCTGTGTCTATTGTCTAGAACTTTCTGTAGACCTTTAAGGCGAATGAAGAAGAAAGCGTCATTTCAAGATTGCATTCGTTTTGAGCATTTGAAACCGTGGATTTGCTTACACAGACGTATATAACATAAGCTATTATAGATTATATAGGTACGCATACAAGGATATTTGTGTACACGTATAGGCCTATACACAGCGCTGATTATATGCTACGATATATATATATATATGCGGGTGTATATATACATATGTATAATATTATACGTTTAAATATACCTATAGAGTCGATTATTTTCGATGATTAGGTATACGTATTTATGCATATATATATATATATATATATATATATATAGACCTAGATATACTAGATATATACCTACATACCTAGATATATATATAGGCATCCGCAAACATTCGAATATGTACACTGTAAATGAATCGAGTGTAAAAATAACGGTAGATCGACTGGCAGCTAAGAACACGGTGCAGAATGTAGAAATATACGGCAGACCGTTGCCATATATCGACCGTTAAAATAACTGCTGACGGCTGTAGATTTTTACACTGTATTTAACGGTGGCCGACTGTATTCTAGCATTACCTGCAGTTTTCCACCGTAATATTTAACTGTGAAAGACTGTACAAACTATCCTATTCACAGTAGGGGTAAAAAAAAAAAATTTTTTTCCAAAAAATTTTTTTTTAAAGGGGTTTTTAAAAAAAAAATTTTTTTTTTTCCTTTGAAACCCCAAAAAAAAAACCCCCAAAAAACAAAAACCCCCAAAAAAAAATTTTGGGGGGCCCCCCCCCCCTTTTAAAAAACCCCCCCTTTTAAAAAAGGGGGCCCCCCAAATAAAAAAAAAAATTTAAATTTTTAAAATTTTTAAAAAAAAAAGTGCAAAAAAAAATTTTAAAAAAAAATTTTAAAAAAAAAGGGGGGGTTTTAAAAAAAAAAGGGAAAAAAACCGGCCCCCAAAAAAAAAATTTTCCCCCAAAAAAAAAACCCCAAAAAAAAAATTTAAAAAAAAGGGGAAAAAAAAAAGGAAATTTTGGGAAAAAAAAAAAAAAGGGGGTTTAAAAAAAAATTTTAAAAAAAAAAAAAAATTTTTTAAAAAGGGGGGTTTTTTAAAAAAATTTTTAAAAAAAGGGGTAAAAAATTAAAAACCCCAAAAAAAAGGTAAAATTTTAAATTTTTAATAAAAAAAAAAAAAAATTTTTTTTGGGGAAATTTTCCCCGGGGCAATGGAAAAAAAAATTTTTTAAAAAAAAAATTTTTTTTTTAAAAAAAACCGGGGCCCCCCGGGTTTTTTTTTAAAAAAAAAATTTTTAAAAAAAAAACCTTGGGAAAGGGTTAAAAAAAGGGGAAAATTTTTTTGGGGGAATCCCAAAAAAAAAATTTTTTAAAAAATTTTTGGGGTTTCCCTTTTTAAAATTTTTTTTAAAAAAATTAAAAAGGGGGAAAAAAATTTTCCCAAAAAAAAAAAAGGGTTTTTAAAAAAAAATTAAATTAAAAAAAAAAATTTTTTTTTGGGAAATTTTTTTTTTTGGGGGGGTTTAAAAAAATTTTTAAAAAAAAAAGGGGGTTTTCCAAAAAACCTTACCGGGGGGGAAAAAAATTTGTAAAAGGGGGTTTTTTGAAAAAATTTTTTTGGGGGGGGGGAAAAAAAGGGGTTTTTTAAAAAAGGGTGGCAAAAAAAAAATTAAAAATTTTAAAAAACCCCTTCCAAATTAAAAAAAGCAATTTAAAAAAAAAAAAAGGGGAAAAAAAAAAAAGGGGGGAAAAAAAATTTAAAGGAAAATTTTAAAAAAAAAAATTTTTAATTTAAAACAAAAAAAAAAAAAAGGGAAATTTTAAAAAATTTTGGGGAAAAAAATTTTCCCCCAAAAAAAAAAAAAAAAAAAAGGGGGGAAAAAAAAACTTTAAAATTTAAAAAAAAAAAATTTTTTAAAAAAATTAAAAAAAAAAGGGAAAAAAAATTTAAAAAAAAAAAAAAATTTTAAAAAAACCAAAGGGGGAAAAAAAAAATTTAAAAAAAAAAAAATTTTAAAAAAAAAAAAAAAGGTTTAAAAAAATTTTTAAAAAAATAAAAAAAAAAAATTTTAAAAAAAAAAAAATTTTTAAAAAAAAAAAGGGGAAAAAAAAAAAGGGGGAAAAAACCTGTAGAAAACCGGAAAAAAAAAAAAAAGGAAAAAAAAACCCCCCAAAAAAAAATTAAAAAGGGGAAAAAAAATTTTAAAAATTTTTAAAAAAAAAAATTCAAAAAAAAAAAATTTTTTTAAAAAAAATTTTTTTTTAAAAAAAAAAATTTTTTCCTTTTTTTAAAAAACTGTTTTAAAATTTAAAAAAAAGGGGGAAAAAAAAAATTTTAATAAAAAAAAAAAAAAAAAAAGGGAAAATTTAAAAAAAATTTGAAAAAAATTTAAAAAAAGGCTAAAAAAAAAGGGAAAAAATTTTGGGGAAAACTAACCCAAAAAACAAAAAAAAAAAACCCCCCCCTTTAATTAAAAAATTTTTTAAATTTTATTGGATTTTACCAGATTTTCAAAATAAAAATTTAACCTATTTCTACCTGATGCATTAATTAAAAATTTTTTTTGGGGGGGTTTTTTTAAAAAAGGGGAAAAAAAAAAAAAAAAAAAAAAATTTTTTTGGGGGGGGCCCCCCAAAAAAAAAAAAAAAAAGGGTTTTGGGGTGGAAAAAAAACCCAAAAAAAAAAAAAAAATTTTTTTAAAAACCCCCCCCCCAAAACCCTTTTTAAACCCTTTTTGGGGGTTTTAAAAAAAATTTTTTTTTGGGGGGAAAAAAAATTTTTGGCCCCCTTTTTTTAAACCCCTTTTGGGGGTTTTTTTTTTTTTTAAAAAAAAATTTTTTTTCCCCCCTTTTAAACCCCTTTTTGGGAAAAAAAAAAAAGGAATTTTTTTCCTTTTGGGGAAACCAAAAAAAAGGTTTTTTTTTTAAAATTTTCTTTAAAAAAAGGGTTTTTTAAAAGGGGGTTGGGGGTCTTTTTAAAAAAAAAAAATTGGAAAAAAAAAACCTTTTTTCCCGGGGGGAAATTTTTTAAAAAATCTGGTTTTTTTTTAAAAAAAAAATTTTTTTTCCCTTTTGAAGGGGTTTTTTCCCCCCAAAAAAAATCCAAAATTTTTTGGGGTTTTGGGGGGGGGTTTTTTTTTGGGGTTTTTTAAATTTTTCCCCCCCCCTTTTTTTTTTTGGGGGTTTGGGGAAATTTTGGCCCTGGGTTTTTTGGGGAAAAACAATTTTTAAAAAAAAAAACCCTTTTTTAAAAATTTTTTTTTAAAAAACCCCCCTTTTTTTTTTTTCCCCCCCCCTTTTTCCTTTTTTTCCCCCCCCAAAAAGGGGAAATTAATATTTTTTCCCCTTTTTTTTTTAAAAAAATTTTTTTTTTTTAAAAATTTTAAAATTTTTTTTTTCCCCCTTTTTTTTGGGGAAAGGGGAAAAAAAATTTTTTTTTCCCCCAAAAAAAAAAATTTTTAAAAAAAAAAAGGGGGGAAAAACAAAAAATTTCCCCCCCAATCCCAAATTTTTTCCAAAAAAATTTTTTAAAAAATTTTTTTAAAAAAAAAAAAAAAGGGAAAAAAAATTTAAAAAAAATTTAAACCCCCAAAAAGGGGGGGAAAAAGGGCCCCCAAAAAAAAAAAAATTAAAAAAAGGGGGGAAAAAAATTTTTTTTTAAAATTTTTTTTTTTTCCTTTTGGGAAAAAAAAAAAAATTGGGAAAAAAAAAACCCCAAAAAAAAACCCAAAAATTAAAAAAGGAAAATTTTTAAAACGGGTTTTTTTTTAAAAAACCCCCGCCCCGGGTTTTTTTTTTTAAAAAGGGCCCCCTTTTTTTTTCCTAAAAACCCTTTAAAAAAAAAAAATTTTTTAAAAAAAAATTTTTTAAAAATTTTTAAAAAATTTTTAAAAATTTTTAAAAAAAAGGGTTTAACCCCGGGTTTAAAAAAACCCCCCCGGGGTTTTTAAAAAGGAAGGGGCCCAAAAATTTTTTTTTTAAATTTTTTTAAAATTTAAATTTTAAAAAAATTTTTTTTTTTTTAAAATTTTTAAAAAACCCCCCCTTTTCCCCTTTTTTTTTTTTT
>JACEVL010000068.1:354833-427333 GCA_020284085.1 Aporrectodea caliginosa
CACGTACATGTACAATGTACATGTGCATGAAAAGCAAAATTAATAAAAGTTAAACTCGTATGGTGAAACATTGGCGTGCACAACTGCACATGCTTCGGAAAGATCCTCTTTGATCCTTGCTGATTCGGCTGACTCCTAAGTTCTAGACTAGTGTTTCAAGTCATTCAAATTCTACAATAAAGGTTTTCTAAATATTCATTAAGCTAAATTTTTTTACTCCACGGGGCGGGGGGCGAAATTTCCAAAGGGCGAAATGTGTTGGAGTGAATTCTCTGGGACGATTTTTTGTGTGGGCTGCTGTCCGTATCCCGTCTGTTACTTGGGCGTTTTCACTCTTACTTCAGAAGTATCTTAAAAGTGAGTGTCAAGCAACGGTTTCTCCTAGAGAGAGAGAGAGAGAGAGAGAGAGAGAGAGAGAGAGAGAGAGAGAGAGAGAGAGAGAGAGAGAGAGAGAGAGAGAGAGAGAGAGAGAGAGAGAGAGAGAGAGAGAGAGAGAGAGAGAGAGAGAGAGAGAGAGAGAGACACACACACAGAGAAAGAGAAACACAGAGAGAGACACAGAGAAAGACACATAGACAGACGCAGACACAGACACAGAGACCGACAGAGAAAGAGACAGAGACAGACAGACAGACAGACAGAGACAGACAGACAGAGACAGACAGACAGAAGACACAGACAGACAGACAGACACACACACACACACACGTGTCCATCTCTATCCACGACTTACAAGCAAGCAAACGACGCAAGACGATCATCGATCGGCGAACATGCCAACCTTCTAATTCAGGTGAACGTACAGAAGGAACTACATGAAGTCCGCCGTCTACAGTATATATATATACCCACCCCTATCCATCCGTACTCCCATCAGCCGCGCAGGAGACGGACGACAGCCCGCTCGGTGACCAACACGTTGGCCGCTGCCACGCGCGCGACGAAGGCTCAGACGCACTGGACATATCGTCTGCTCTCGTCGATGCTTCCGCAAGAAGTGAAATTTTCGTCGGATGCTATCGCCGTCTATTCGTACGGTAGTCGTGTGCCAGGGAAGGCGAACCTTTTTTATTGTGCGTTCCGAAATGCCGCTAAAACATTAAAAAAAATATTGCAGCGTGTCCCTCTGAATTTTCCATTATAATATTATAGTCTATATCAGAGATGGGCGCGGTTAGTTAAATTGCTAATCGATTAGAATTAGAATTAGCTGCTGAAATTTGCTAATCGATTAGAATTAGAATTTATAGCAAAATCTTGTAGCTGATCAATTAGAATTAGAATTAGCTGTTTGTGTAAAAATTTCTAATCGATTATTAGGCTAAATTGCTAATAATTATTGATTATAATTAGAATTAGCTACTGAAATTTGCTAATCGATTTGAATAAGAACCAGCAAAATCTTGTAGCTAATCAATTAGAATTAGAATTAGGTGTTTGTCTAATCGATTAGCTAATAGATTAGAATCTAATCGATTAGTTACCCATCTCTGATTATATTATACATGTAATTGGCGTTCTCGTGTAGGTTTTAATTGAAAAAATGAGTTTAGATACGTTATTTCAAATATGGTTTTAGAATGTTGTTACAATAAAGTCCTTCATAAAAGAAGATGTAGATTCCTACAGTGATTTTGTATTTCTATTTTGAAATTATGGGGCACGCTACAAACTCCGCGTACCGAAAAAATTTGAGCGCATGCCACTTTGGACACGCGTGCCATATAGGTTTGCCATCCCTATCGTTGCTCTCGAGTGTTGTCGTTATTAAAACGTCGTCTGTTTGGGAGATTTTCCTATTAGACTGTTTCTGCAGTTGGTGCATGTGTGTCCTTGGTCGCTGCAAGAAACTTTCGTCCACCGGTGACAGTTATGAAGATTTTTGCCTGTTGTCTGTTGGCGTTTCCGTTTCCTGATATTGGTAAGCGTTCTCATTCATGCGTATCTGTATATCAGGTGGTATACATGGTGCAGCTGTTTCATTCGTTCGTTCAGTCAGTCAGTCGGTCGGTCGGTCAATCAGTCATTCAGTAAGTCATTCATTCATTAAATCATTTAGTCAGTCAGTCGGTCTGTCAGTCATTCAGTAAATCAGTCAGTCAGAAATTCAGTAAGTCAGTCAGTCAGTCGGTCAGTCAGTCATTCAGTAAGTCATTCATTCATTAAATCATTTAGTCAGTCAGTCATTCAGTAAATCATTCATTAAATTATTTAGCTAGTTCAGTCATTCAGTAAGTCAGTAATTCAGTAAGTCAGTAATTCAGTAAGTCAGTAATTCAGTGAGACAACAATTCGGTCAATCAGTAATTCGGTCAATCAGTAATTCAGTCAATCAGTCAACAATTCAGTAAGCAAATAAGTCAGTCAGTCGTTCACTGAGTAACTCATTAGAAGTTCTTTTCAGGCTTTTTGTCGATGGATAAAACCTCCATCTTGCCAACAATGCCCGTGACAGGTTAAGTTACCAATGAAGCTATAGATGTAAGTCCAAAACAACGAATGAAACATCAGGTGAACGATGTCTGCGTGTGTTTCGAATCATGACAGCTAATATAGCGTCTTTTCTAAGGATCTGGCCAAAGCACTGGAGCATGTGACTATTCTATCGTAATCTATTCTACACGTAAAGGGTGTTATTATTATTATTATTATTATTATTAAATAAATTTGTAACGCGCGCAAGGTCACACCGAAATGTGAATCTGAGGCGCGGATAGTCAGCCGCCAGGTGAAGATGCACATTGCACCTAGATTTCCAAATCCTTGAAAGCCAATGAGAAATATTGAGTTTTGAGTCGCTTTTTGAAGGAAGGAAGTGAATTTGAGCTACGAAGAGAGAGTGGTAGTCGATTCCATTCCTTTGGAGCAGAGGCGTGGAATGCACGAGAGCAGCGCACACAATGTATAATTCCACACATTTCCATACATTTCACACAGAGCTTCTGTTTAACGCCGCCTCTGATCCTCTGACAACCGGAAATCGGACGACCCCTCTGATTCGACGCAGCGCTCGTGAATAAGCTGCGCTTGGCTTTCGAGTGGCGCTCTAGAAGTTTTGAGTTTACGATTACAATTAGGAAAGATGATTAGCGTCGCCCTTCTCCTTTATCCATGCTTGGGACTGGCACTACGGTACTACCAAGGTACGAGTGAAGTGGTGGAGTTATAGACCGGATGTTGCTGGGAGACGCTGGAAACGATTCAAAGAGGTCAGACACGGGTATTCATTTGCAAATAACAGGAATTCGGAGATTGTTATTGCTTAGGAATACACGTAGCCGACCTCATGTTCTATCAGCTGCAGGCGATTCGTGCGACTCGCATGTCGACATGTGGTTCGTTTCGTATACGCAGACCTATAGCCTATATAACATGGGTTATGTCAGAAAACATACGTAGGGGTACATAGGCCTACACAGGCATCACTTTGATATGTAATTGAACATTTATATAGCGCCCCTTCAATGTATCTACTCACTAGCCTATTATGATGTTAAACGTCATTACGAACGAATATATTAAATCAGTTAGCACAACAGTGCACAGTAAGCTGAGTCACGAGCGGCTGGCCCACGCACACACGTGTAACCAACCAACCAACCAACCAACAATAATGATAATGATAATGATAATGACAATGACATTGACATTGACGATAACGATAACGATATTAATATTAATATTGACATTAACATTAACGATAATGATAATGATAATAATATTAAAGATTACGACAATTTATATGGCGCAGTAAAACGGCCATGCCATTACAAGGACGCCTCACAAAACAGCCAACAACAGTCGGGATAAGCCTATAGCGAGCAGGTGTGATTTTAGCATGGATTTAAATGAGTCCACTGAGTCGGGCAATCGAATAGCAGGAGGAAGTCTGTTCCAGCATCGAGGACAAGGGCTAAACAAGGGCGTTGGCACGATGGCCTTGTTGAAGTATACCTATATGCCAGGCCTGCTATATAACTGAACACGTTCATGTGGGGTCTAATTGTCTGGTTGCTGTGTCCATGTAGACCAGGCGTTTGGAATGAGATCCAAGTCGTGACAATAGAAGAAAAACTAATTAGTCTGTGTCTATTGTCTAGAACTTTCTGTAGACCTAATATGTACACTGTAAATGAATCGAGTGTAAAAATAACGGTAGATCGACTGGCAGCTAAGAACACGGTGCAGAATGTAGAAATATACGGCAGACCGTTGCCATATATCGACCGTTAAAATAACTGCTGACGGCCGTAGATTTTTACACTGTATTTAACGGTGGCCGACTGTATTCTAGCATTACCTGCAGTTTTCCACCGTAATATTTAACTGTGAAAGACTGTACAAACTATCCTATTCACAGTAGATTGTCGTTAGGGTCACCGTGAATGACTGTATTTAGGTTGTAGTTTACAGTAGTCTGCCGTTGATTATACTGTCAATGACAGTGGGCATAAACATTGTTACATTGTATTGCCGTTGATGGGTACTGCAAACCACTGTATTTCTTACGGTTGCCTAGTGTAGTGCTCTTGATATTTACAGTCTTCAGCAGTCTTTTTATACAATGCTGCCGTTGATTTTTACAGCGAACGTCCATTCATTCTGCTTATTTTTTTCTTTGAACCAGTTTTCAACTTAATCATTTGTTACAAGTAAATTGTGCAAACACTGCATCAGGTACATATTATAATAGCTAATTCAGTGAATGGAATAATTTTAAAATTTGTTCTGTCCGTTATTCTTTCTTTAAGCCTGTTATCTTATTCTAACACTTCATCCTTATGGCTGCCTCTCATGCTATGTATCTCAAGGAACTGTTCTTTATCCAAACTTAACGGCTACAGTTCACTTAGAATAATAACAAATAACATGTACAGCATTTTAACTTTTATATTATTTATTTCATAATGACAAAAGTCACTTTAAATCAGTCAACCCAAAAGTTTTTAACAACACCAAAATGAAGACAAATACTACAAGAAGTCTGCAAATATTACATCTCTTGATACACAAGATTTAGCACCAAAATTGTCCAGGACATAATAAATAAATGCAGTTTCAAACAGTATTATAAAACAAAGAACAAACTAAATTTAAACCTTATAGTGGAAAAACGCACAGCCTTCTGTGACTTCGGCCAAGAAAAGGGACAAATTGTCGGGAATAGACTAACAGTAACAGTTTTCATATGCTGATATCATAAGAATGTCATGGAGAAACAAGATATGTAAATGAAAATTACTCTCCAAATGTTTTACAGCATTTCTTAAATGGGCATTCAATTGCCGTTCCTGAAATTATATGCGATTTCAAATGTGCAAGGTGAACAGTCAAATTGTTAGAAATAAATGAGCATAAGATAACATTACATACGAGACTTGTACCATAATGGTGTACCACCTTATGAAATTTTACCTTGTGGTTATGTAAAACATGCATTCATAAAGCATTGTGCGTTAATAAAACACTGTAGCAAGTGCGTTAGTAAAACACTGTAGCAAGTGCATTAATAAAACAATGTAGCAAGTGCATTAATAAAATACTGTAGCGAGTTAATAAAACACTATAGCAAGTGCATTAATAAAACACTGTAGCAAGTGCGTTAATAAAACAATGTAGCAAGTGCATTAATAAAACAATGTAGCAAGTGCATTAATAAAACACTGTAGCGAGTTAATAAAACACTATAGCAAGTGCATTAATAAAACACTGTAGCAAGTGCGTTAATAAAACACTGCAGCAAGTGAGTTAATAAAACACTGTAGCAAGTGAGTTAATAAAACAATGTAGCAAGTGCATTAATAAAACACTGTAGCAAGTACGTTAATAAAACACTGTAGCAAGTGAGTTAATAAAACACTGTAGCAAGTGCGTTAATAAAACACTGTAGCAAGTGAGTTAATAAAACACTGTAGCAAGTGAGTTAATAAAACACTAGCAAGTGCATTAATAAAACACTGTAGCAAGTGCGTTAATAAAACACTGTAGCAAGTGAGTTAATAAAACACTGTAGCAAACTTGTGCGTTAATAAAACAATGTAGCAAGTGCATTAATAAAACACTGTAGCAAGTGCATTAATAAAACACTGTGTAGCAAGTGCGTTAATAAAACACTGTAGCAAGTGAGTTAATAAAACACTGTAGCAAGTGAGTTAATAAAACACTGTAGCAAGTGAGTTAATAAAACACTGTAGCAAGTGAGTTAATAAAACACTGTAGCAAGTGCGTTAATAAAACACTGTAGCAAGTGAGTTAATAAAACACTGTAGCAAGTGAGTTAATAAAACACTGTAGCAAAGTAGCAAGTGTTAATAAAACACTGTAGCAAGTGAGTTAATAAAACACTGTAGCAAAATAAAACACTGTAGCAAAGTTAATAAAACAATGTAGCAAGTGAGTTAATAAAACACTGTAGCAAGTGAGTTAATAAAACACTGTAGCAAGTGCGTTAATAAAACACTGTAGCAAGTGAGTTAATAAAACACTGTAGCAAGTGAGTTAATAAAACACTGTAGCAAGTGAGTTAATAAAACACTGTAGCAAGTGAGTTAATAAAACAATGTAGCAAGTGAGTTAATAAAACACTGTAGCAAGTGAGTTAATAAAACACTGTAGCAAGTGCATTAATAAAACACTGTAGCAAGTGAGTTAATAAAACACTGTAGCAAGTGAGTTAATAAAACACTCTAGCAAGTGAGTTAATAAAACACTGTAGCAAGTGAGTTAATAAAACACTGTAGCAAGTGAGTTAATAAAACACTGTAGCAAGTGAGTTAATAAAACACTGTAGCAAGTGAGTTAATAAAACACTGTAGCAAGTGAGTTAATAAAACACTGTAGCAAGTGAGTTAATAAAACAATGTAGCAAGTGAGTTAATAAAACACTGTAGCAAGTGAGTTAATAAAACACTGTAGCAAGTGAGTTAATAAAACAGTGTTATAAAAAGTGCATTAATAAAACACTGTAGTAAGTGCGTCAATAAAACACTGTAGCAAGTGAGTTAATAAAACACTGTAGCAAACTTGTGAGTTAATAAAACACTGTAGCAAGTGTTAATAAAACACTAGCAAGTGCATTAATAAAACACTGTAGTAAGTGCGTCAATAAAACACTGTAGCAAGTGAGTTAATAAAACACTGTAGCAAACTTGTAAGTTAATAAAACACTGTAGCAAGTGCGTTAATATAATAAAACACTCTAGTAAGTACGTCAATAAAACACTGTAGCAAGTGAGCTAATAAAACAATGTAGCAAACTTGTGCTTTAATAAAACACTGTAGCAAGTGCGTTAATAAAACACTGTAGCAAACTTGTGCGTTAATAAAACACTGTAGCAAGTGCGTTAATAAAACACTGTAGCAAGTGCGTTAATAAAACACTGTAGCAAGTGAGTTAATAAAACACTGTAGCAAGTGCGTTAATAAAACAATGTAGCAAGTGCGTTAATAAAACACTGTTTTATTAACACATGAACAAAACAGCATTTAAAGGAAACATTACTAGAAACTAGAATCAGAGTGGATAATTATGGCTATGACTCAGCCATACAAACACCGAAGAAAATGAACGTGAACAAACTGAGCAAAGTAAACATATTTAAAAAATCAAACAATCCCAGCAGATCTTAAGTTGCAACAATGAATTTTTTAAATTTTATTGGATTTTACCAGATTTTCAAAATAAAAATTTAACCTATTTCTACCTGATGCATTAATTACATATTTTGGCCTTAATACATCATGTGGCATATAGTTTGCAATACAGTTAGCCAAAGGTGCAGCTGCATTAAATAAGCGCAAAAATCAGTAATCACAATTTTAGGGGAAAATCCATTTTCCAGCTGATCTAGTACGAGACACGTGGTAAGATATGCAAGCATCTTCATGTGGTTTGGTCGATGCAAAATCCAAATCAACAGTCATTAATTTTAGAAAATGGATTAACATTACAGACTCTTGAAATAAGAATGGCCATGATGGTTGAAGGTCAAGAACAGTTTTGCATTTATTGATATCCTAATGCTGCAAAAAGGTGAGATCCATTAAATCATTAATAGCATCCATCTGCCAGGCCCCTCTCCTTCACCAAATTTTCTTGCCAATTCAACTTGCTTCTCCAACAAAGATTCCAAGGTTCCACCATCTGGAATATCTTTTGGATTGCGATTCTTGGCCGAGGTCACATGTACAAATTATACCACTAAAACTGCTCGAGAATCAATAATCATGAAGTAACTTCAATTAGTCCTGAACAAAGTTTTTACAGGAACATTAATGATTATGTATACTGTGTGTACTGTTTGCTCTAACTGTTATACAGTACTTAGCCATTTTCCAAGGTTTTCCAAGACCTAGTTGTAAAACCTAAAAAATTTCATGGTTTTCCTGCATGGCCTGGAAAACCAAAAATGAATTTCAAGGGTTTCCAGAAATCAAGACCGCTTACGAATGTAATGTAACATAACAAGACATTTCTAAAGAGCCACTTAAGAGCTGAACACATGGCCAACAGCTGAAAAAGTGCATCTTTAACAGTCTAGAGAAACCAAATTGTCCCCTTGCAGCATTAATGTCACGTTCGGAGGGTGGAAGAGCAGCCCATATCTGTGGTGCCGCTAGTGAGAAGTCCTGAGAACCTTGGGATTGGTCGCACGACAGATCTGATCGGTTTCTTGTTTATTATTGTCCACTTTGGACCCCTTTGATTGATCCAAAATATGCATCTAAAACAAACAAACAAACAAATAGAATTCAGTAATAAAATTGTCTATAGAGTGTATATGCAGAAAGGTATTCTGAAACTGGGTTTTGCTAAAAAAATCTTTTTTATAAAAAAGCCAAAGGGATTAAAAATGGCTTTGACTGACAATAACTGATGGATGTTTAGTCAGCACTTCTGTAGGGTACATTATACTTTCTATGGCACGTTTGACATATAATATGTTCTGATAAAATACTAGAATTTATTAAGCTCACAAGAAGTAATAAAAACAAATGATAAAATAACAACAAAATTAATTTAACCCAAGAACTACATTTGCCATGTCAGAAAATTGTCAGAGTCAAAGCGATGCCACCAACCACCAGGCCTCCTCCCATAGTGATAAACCCTGCTACTGTCAGCTGCTCATTCAAAGTTTTCCTTGCTCAAATGACCACCTGGCAGCAGTTTAGATGTGCTGATAGTATAGCAAGAGTGAGTCACCAGGATACCTAATTTGGGTCCGATTTTTATTTGCCAACTAAATCCAAATATTTTCAACAATCAACACCTCCAAAAACACAGAAAATGATTAATTATTTCATTTTTAAAGCCAGTTATGCCCAGCACTGCTTTAAATAGAAATCATAACTGGTTTGGTTGCTGGTTTCAATAGTGTGTGCTATTAGAAAAAAATCAATTTGCAATCTGATCAAATGGAGCATTAACTCATAAATGTTATATTTAAGTCATTGCATCTTTGCAAAATGTCTACAAGTAGCATTAGTTTGGATTTGCCAATTCATATTACAGAAAACTGGTGCCATTGCTGGATAATCATTCGCTGGGATATCATTTCTGTGCTGATGATACTAAAATCTGCACTTCATTTGACAGTCTACCATGCGACTCATCTGTACAGCTGTTGTCTGCTGTCTTTGATGAGGTACAGTCCTGGATGGCATCCAGTAACTCTTCCTTAACCCATCAGACTAAATTTCTGCTACTGGGCACTCCACAGCAACTTAAAAAATTTGATCGGCTTAAGTCACTTAAACTGGGTGACTCAACTGTTCAGCTGGTCGATGCTGCATGTAACTTAGGCGTCGTTTTAAGTTCTACCACGTCTCTCACTGGCCATGTAAACAGTAATTGTAAGTCATCCTACATGTTTGTTTGTGACATACGCAGAATTAGGAGTTATGTACCCATGTCTGTGAGGATATCTCTGGCAAAATGCATTAGTTTCCAGTCACCAAGATTACTGTAACACACTTCTTACTGGTATCAAAGTTCAACATGCTGAAGCTGCAGCGGGTTCAGAACTCTTTGGCTAGAGCCGTAACTAATACATGTATCCAAATATGAACATATAACCCCATGCTTAAATCTTGCACTGGCTTCCTGTTCAGCAAAGAATTCGTTTCTTCCTGGGGCTCATAGTTTATAAAACTGTAAACTCTGGCCAACCACAATATTTAAAATCAGTTCTTATTCCCTAGACTTATCATTATTCAATGAGGTCATCTGTTTATTTTTGTCTGGTCATACCTAAATCAAGAACTGTTCTCAAGTGGTGAACGGGCTTTTTCAGTTGCTGGGCCTAGTTTTTGGAACTCTCATCCTGTGTCTCTGCGTCTCACTAAGTAGTTTGTGTCATTTCGTTTTCTGCTGAAAACTTACCTCTTTCAAATTGCTTATCTGCCGTAGGCTGCCTCTCTGTCTCTTATGGAATGACCTTCTGGATGTTGACCTGATTACGGCATGATATTTTGAATCGTACTGGCAGAAAGCAGGATTTTGGCCTGCAATTTTAAACAAAACAACGCAATGTTATTTAAAAATTCAGATTTCCAATCTTCAGAAATCACACTCATATTATCATCACAATCAAAATAATCTTCATTAATGCATTCATCATTACTGTCACCAAGGTCCAAATGTGAACTTAATATTTAATATTCCAGCATCAGAGTTTGAATTTTTAATGAAGAATCTAAATTTTTGTGACATCGAGAAACATGAAATGTAAATGATGATTTCTTTGCAAATAATTTTACAGCACTTCTCAAATGGGAAGTCAAGAGCCGTTTTATGAAAGAATATAGGATTTCAAGTGTGCAAGATGAAAACAACAGTTAAATTGTTAGAAATAAATGAGCACGTGGCAACATTACATACGAAACTTGTACCGTAATGCTCTACAATCTTGCGAAATTTTACCTTCTGATTTCTTAAAACATGCATTCGTAAAGCATTGTGCGTTAATAAAACACTGTAGCAATGAGCAAAACAGAAAAAGAAATATTGCTAGAATTAGCGCGAATACTATGACTCAGCGATACCAACACCGAAGACAATGAACGCGAACAAACTGGGCAAGTCAAAAGTCAAAAAATTCCAGCAGATGTCAAACACAGAATAAGAAGTAGAATTAGCTGAGCGACGGTCGACTGCAACAATGAAATTTTTGAAATTTAATTGGATTTTACCACATTTTCAGTTGGTTGAAATGATCCTCACGCGCCATAATCGGGAAACAAAGGAACTTCGACATCCCTGAAGTCAAATACTCTCGAAGCCTTCCAACGCGTTGCCAGCTAAATTTTTATAGCGCATAATTTTATCTTAATAAGTACGACTAACACGCAGCAAGTGTTTATTTATTTAATAATTCATTGAAGGTTACCATAATAGAGTACAGTCCAGTCCGAAAAATCAGTCCATAGAAAATTAATGTGAACTATAATTTCATTATATTTATATTATTTCATCTTAAAAATTGTCTATGAAAGTTTAAATTATGACAAACATTTACACGCATTGTAACGAGTGCAGTCTGTAAGCATTAGCCGACATGGGCTGATATCTCCCATAACGCGAATTTCGTCTTCGAGTTCATTAACCATTTCTAAGCTTAAGCAGAATTTAGCTTAATAAAAATTTTGGTTTTTGCTAGATTAGTATTTTTAATAAATTTTAAATCTCTCTATTTCGGTCTCCCATTGTATTTTTAACACATCTGTCAGGCAGCGCCGAGCCTTCTCGATTGTTGGGACCTCAATCTGGAATGGATTCCCACTTAGGCTGCGCTTGATGCCTCGCAGCAATATGCCTGCTTTCTGCCGTTTGCTCAAGTCTTCTTTGTTTAGCCGTTACTGGGCTGGGAGCGCCTCTGAGTAGGTTCTTCGAAGGGGCGCTATATAAATTCTCGGAATTAATGAATTGATGAAAGTATAAACTATACATATGTAAGTAGAACTTTGTGCTCGCGTACCCTGTCTACGTACACTGATCGTCTTGAAGGAGACAACTGTCATTAGGCCTATCCCGTAATTACTAAATGCAGCAATAATACTTCGGAAACTGTTATTTTTGTTACAACGCATCCCGAATGAATATTAGGCCTATTAGCGCAATAAATAATTCAAATATCTCAGTTTATATTTACACTAATTTCATTGTCTTAACAGGCGATAGGCGTATGCCAGGTTTACTATAATATACCAATTTCATAAATGAACTATTTCTAAACTTTTATTCTAATATGACTTCAATTAAATTATTTAGGCCTATGGCAAATAAAAACTAACATTCAAGAACGTATAAAACAAACATGAAAGTCTATTTTGGTATGAGTAATTGGTGGTCACATTGAAATTTACTAAACTTTACCTTGCGAGATCTAATTACTGTCTAATACCGTTTTATTAAGAAACCGCGAAATTTACAGTGAGCCAACCCAAATTTACAGTGAGCCAACCCAAAAAACAGCGGAATACTGTATAAATTTCCAACGGCCGTAGACTGTCGAAGAAAACAGTATTCCACAGTTTTTTTAACGGTAACATCCCTTCCCTTCCTTCCTTCCTTCCCTTCCCTTCCCTTCCCTTCCCTTCCCTTCCCTTCCTTCCCTTCCCTTCCCTTCCCTTCCCTTCCTTCCTATATACCACGGCATCATCCCTCCGCCTCTCTCCATTCCCCTTGTCTTTCCCTTCTATTGCCTTGCCTTCTCTTTGCCTTCTCTTCCTTCCCTTCCCTTGCCTTCCCTTGTCTTGCCTACTCTTGTCTTGCCTACTCTTGCCTTGCCTTCTCTTGCCTTGCCTACTCTTGTCTTGCCTACTCTTGCCTTACCTACTCTTGCCTTGCCTACTCTTGTCTTGCCTTCTCTTGCCTTGCCTACTCTTGTCTTGCCTTCTCTTGCCTTACCTTCTCTTACCTTGCCTACTCTTGTCTTGCCTACCTCTTGCCTTCTCTTGCCTTTCTCTTACCTTGCCTACTCTTGTCTTGCCTACTCTTGCCTTGCCTACTCTTGTCTTGCCTTCTCTTGCCTTGCCTACTCTTGTCTTGCCTTCTCTTGCCTTACCTACTCTTGCCTTGCCTACTCTTGTCTTGCCTTCTCTTGCCTTGCCTACTCTTGTCTTGCCTACTCTTGTCTTGCCTTCTCTTGCCTTGCCTACTCTTGTCTTGCCTTCTCTCTGCCTTGCCTACTCTTGTCTTGCCTTCTCTTGCCTTACCTTCTCTTGCCTTGCCTACTCTTGTCTTGCCTTCTCTTGCCTTGCCTACTCTTGTCTTGCCTTCTCTTGCCTTACCTACTCTTGCCTTGCCTACTCTTGTCTTGCCTTCTCTTGCCTTGCCTACTCTTGTCTTGCCTACTCTTGTCTTGCCTTCTCTTGCCTTACCTACTCTTGCCTTGCCTACTCTTGCCTTGCCTACTCTTGCCTTGCCTCTCTTGCCTTACCTACTCTTGCCTTGCCTACTCTTGTCTTGCCTTCTCTTGCCTTGCCTACTCTTGTCTTGCCTTACTTTTACCTTCCATTGCTTTTCCTTCCCTTCTCCTGTATTGCCTTCTCATGCCTTTCCTTGCCTATACTCTTGCCTCGCCTTGCCTTACCTCATCTTGCCCTGCCTCACCTTGTCTTGCCTTTTCTACATGCTTACATCGTACATAGTAGACATAGATGCATACATAATTATCCAGTATATATTTATTACATGCATACGTAGCCTTTTACATGTAGTCCTGCATTATATCATCTTGGGTAATTACATTGTATGCATGCATTTTGCATATCAGTGCATACACAACGCATACATACATTCACATGCATACATTCACAGTGTCAGTATGTATAAATGTATTACATTCGTTATATATATACACACATTAGGGCTGCGGATTTTAACGATTAACTAATCAATTAATCGTTGAAAATTTTAATCGATTAATTTCGGCTTGTTCGATTAATTTTCGATTAATTTTCTTACTTTTTTTATGACATCAACCGACCTATTTTCTGAATAAACAATATGGCGGACAGTAATAATGTGAAGCATTTGAGTGGAAATTTAAGCGATCATTTTGCATTTAAAGTAAAATGCTTAGGGAAAAGTCGAAGATGGCGAAAATATTGAAGATTTGTGTATAGATAGAAGGTAGTTACTACTGACTACATTTTCTCAGTTTGACAATTTGAACTTTAGCATGTCGACTAATTTGAAGGATTTTTGCAGTGTATACAATCTAAACAGTTCTTTTAGCTTTATGTAACATGGACCAAATTAATCGATTAATCTCGATTAAATTCTGGAGATTAATCGATTAAAACTATTTTAATCAGTACCAGCCCTAATAATATGCATACATACATACATACATACATACATGCATACATACAGAAGTAGGAAAGACCGTGCGTATGAGCCTATAAGTATACGTATTACATGTACGTATATTCGTATATCCGTGCACCTGTTGGGACAGCTGAAAGAAACGTAATTCCGCAACCTTCTTTCTCCCGCTGTTCTCGAAATTGCCGACTCCGATCTCGGCCTTCTTGAACTTGACATGTCCATCCATCCTTCCATCCCTCCATCTCTCCCTCATTCCTTCTTTTCCCTGATACGTGCATATATAGAATCGGCGAATTCGTTTAGGAGTGGCTGACAGCGGCTGCGACAGAGGAAGTGACGAATCACTTGGGTCGGCGGGTGACGTATTCAGATAAGAGGGAGGAGGCATTTCAAGAGGCATCCGCTGATTACTGGCGCCCTCTATAATAGGCCAAAGCCAATGCTGCGATGTCTAAATTCAAACGAAACGAACACACACAGATGCCTGGCAGATGGTCCTGAACAGAAACTTCAAGAGATAATTGGAGACAGGCGATTAAGTCACTGCTACACATTATGCTGAACTCCTTTTTATCACTACTAATCAACTACTAGTGTTGCTGCTGCTTCTTCTTCTACTACAACTACTACAATTACTACTACTACTACTACAACTACTACAATTACTACTATTACAACTACTGCTTCTGCTGCTGCTGTAACTGCTACTGCTACTGCAACTGCTACTGCTATTGCTACTACTACAGCTACTGCTACTGCTACTGCTACTGCTACTGCTACTGCTACTACTACTACTACTACTACTACTACTACTACTACTACTACTACTACTACTACTACTACTACTACTACTACTACTACTACCACTAAATAACTGGGTATTACTGTGAGAGGCGCTCTATAAATTTCTAAATACAATACAATGCAATACAACTACTACAGTACTGCAACTACTACTACTACTACTTCCACCACAACTACTACTACAACCACTACTACTACTACTACTACTACTACTACTACTACTACTACTACTACTACAACTACTACTACTACTACTACAACAACTACTACTACCACTTTCTAGACCAAAGTAACGACGGTTACACCCGCCGACCAAGATTACGATCAGCACGTCACGAGTGTAATCCGCCAAACCCTCTTCCTAATAAGCCTACTGGGTTCACTGTTGAACAGCACAGCAATGGAAGCTTCTCTACTTTCTTCTTCCCGGAAGAAAATATAATTAAAACGCCAGGCTCTCTAAGCAGACGATCGGCTTCAAACAAAGACAAACCGCAGGGCGCATGCGCGGGTCAGACCACGCGCAGGCGGAAGGATTGCATCTAGGCCGTTGAGCAAACAGACCTGGAGCGCTGCACAGAGGGGGGGGGAATTGTGTCTGTCAACTACAGACACTATCGTTCCGTTAACTTTGCGACACTACCCACTGCCATCATCAAAGGAAGGTGAGAACTGTTCAGAATTCATTTCTCTAGCCGAAGACGGACTTTGTTGATAATTGTAAGACAGATAGAGAGACAGAGAAAGAAAAAGAGAAACAGACTCCAGTGGCGTAACGAGAGGGGGCAGGGGGCGGCCGCCCCCGGGCGCAGGACGGGGGGGGCGCAAAATTAGGCTTTCGACAATGGTTTTGTGAAAGAAACCGGGCGCCGGACCCCCTAGTTACGTCACTGACAGACTGACAGAGACAGAGACAGTGACAGAGACACAGAAGACAGAGGCAACGGAGACAGACAGACAGACAGACAGAGATGTGTCTGTCTCTCTGACAGACACAGACAGACAAAAACACAGACAGACAGAGAGACAAACAGACAGAGACAAACAGAGACAGCCAGAGGCAGACAGAGACAGACAGAGGCAGACAGAGGCAAAGAGACAAAACAGACAGACAAAAACACAGACAGACAGAGGCAGACAGAGACAGACAGAGGCAAACAGAGACAGACAGAGGCAAACAGAGACAGACATAGGCAAACAGAGACATACAGAGACAGACAGAGACAGACAGAGGCAGACAGAGGCGTAAAGTGATGGAGAGAGCGACGGCAAAGCGATTCGTTTGCGCCACATCTGACGTCAGAGCCACCTATTTGCACCATGAGTGACGACCTAACCGCACGGGGCTGAGTGTTTTGATTCGTGTCTTAACCGCACGGGGCTGCATGTTTTGTGACGTCTACCTTCTATACACCCACCGACCGTTACATGTATCTGCTAAAAGAACAGAGGACGACACGAGCACACAATGTCAAGTCACCAAAAAACACCTCAGCAACAGTTGTTACGTAACTCAGGTATACGGTTATTACGATAAGCTATGACATGACAATATTATATATGTGTATATATATATATATACACACATTATATATATATATACGATGGAAGCCATATTATAAGCATTATATCTGCAGGTCCGAGAAGCCAACTGCCATTGGCTTCTCTATAGCTCTCACTGATTTAAGCATCATAATATATACATATATGTATATATAATGATAACATATATATATCATAATGTATCATGTATATATAATGATGTAATATAAATATATATAATGATGTAATATATATATATATATATATATATATATATATATATTATGATGCAGACACAGAGAGAGAGCTATGGAGAAGCTAATGGCAGCATCTATGTATACATATATTATTATGTATATAATTATTCAATTCAATACTCGTTTCTTAAACCTCCAACATACACAGCATCAATAGGATTTTTTATAAAGAATATATGCGTAGTATAGGCCTACGTGATTACAATCGACTTTTTACAACCTTAACTTTACATTCACTGAAGATATTGAAACAAACCTGATATATCTTTTATTACATCTTTTCTCACACACTTCGTCCTCCTCCTCCTCCTCCTCCTCCTAAACCTCACGCTCTAAATTCCCCCAGTTTCCCAGATCGCAGCGCGACACTCGCCTGCGTCGCGCGTAGCAACGGCAACCGTTACCCTAGCAACAGCCGGCGACCGTAACCACGTCTCAACCGTAACTATGACGACTGAACGCAGGCTAGACTTGGACGGCGGCCATTCCGTATCCGTAGTCGGGCTGACCCGTCGGGAAGCTCTTGATGACGGCGGCGTGAGAGACGGGGTCGGCCGAGCAGGCACGGACGCAGGACAGGCGCCGCATCGTCCGCTGCCAGGCGATGAGTCGCGGGAAGCGGTTCTTTGGGAGGGAAAAACTGGGCGCCAGTAGCGAAAGGGCGGGAAAGCGCTCGAACCATGGATAGATGGAGAAGTCGACGAGACTCGGCAACTCACCTTCAATCAACGATGCAAACAAAACGAGTTATACTCAGCTAAACAACACGGCGTTTGCATGTGTGTATTGTATTGTATTGTATTGTGTTTATTAATTTACATGTATATAGCACTGCTCTTTAAAACATGTGTGCATGTGTGTATTGTATTGTATTTATTAATTTATATAGCACTGCTCACATCTGTGGCCATTCAGTATTGCTCCCAGTGCGTGAACCTATATAGAAGAAGGTTTTGAGGAGGGAGAAGGCTGTAGGAAGATATTGTATTGTATTGTATTGTATTTGAACACTTGTTATAGCGCCTCTACCAGATTTCCTATTCAGAGGCGCTCCCGACTACTGCTGTAGTCGGAGTTTCACGCCGAAGCGCATGAGCAATTGCGAGTGAAGGACTTGCCCAGGGTCCCTACGCGACGGCTTTGAGGTGGATTCGAACCCGCAACCCTCCAGCTGCAAGGCACCGAACATACCCCCAAACCACCGCGCCCCAGTATATTGTGTTGCGTTGTGTGTTGTATTGTACTCCACGTTTATAATGCGACCGAGCCACCCGCAGTAAAGATCCGAGAAATTAATCTCTGATAAACCGACCCGACCGGGAAGCGAACCCGGGGCGCCAGCGCGGCGAGCAGGCACCAACCCACTCGGCCACTCAGGATCCTTGAGTATGCATATGTGTGTGCGTGTGTGCATGTGTGTATACAGTATGTATGTATGTATGTATGTATGTATGTATGTATATGGTTATTTATATGGCTGACTACTGACTGACTGACTAACTGACTGACTGACTTACTCAATGACTGACTGACTTCGGACAGAACCAGCCATTAAATCAGTGACAACTGCTCAACTGATGGATTGATGCTTAATAAGCGCGTGCTGCTGATGATGATGATGACGACGACGACGACGACGACGACGACGACGATGATCATGATCATGATCATGATCATGATCATGATAGTAATAATAATAACATTGTTATTATTATAATAATAATAATTAATAACAGTAATAAGTGATAATAATAACGATGATAATAATAATAATAATAATTGTTATTATTAGTTAATTAATTGATTAATTAATTAATAGTGATAATGGGAGTGGGTGAGTGATTACCTCCGAAGAAGGTGGCTCCGGCTGGGAACTCCTTCTCGAACCTGTCGAGGGCCGTCAGCAGACCGTTCCACTTCTCCTGGTCATCGACCTTGTCGACGATGGCGTGGTAGGCAGACGTCACCTATTATACACCAACGCAGAACGCATGACTAGTGGTAACGAATGAGACGACTAGCAGACAAAGGAGGAGGAAGAGGAGGAGGAGGAGGAGGAAAAGAAGACGGAGGAGGAGGAGGAGGAGGTGGAGGAGGTGGAGGAGGTGGAGGAGGAGGAGGAGGAGGGGGAGGAGGAGGAGGAGGTGGGGGGAGAGGAGGAGGAGCAGAGGAGGAGGGAGGAAGAGGAGGACGAGGAGGAGGAAGAAGAGGAGGAAGGAAGAGAAAGAAGAGGAGGAGGAGGAGAAGGAAGAGGAGGGGAGGAGGAAGAAGAGGAGGAGGAGGAGGAAGATGAGGAGGAGAAAGGGGAGGAGGATGAGGAAGAGAAGGAGGAAAAGGAGGAGGAGGAAGAGGAGGATGAGGAAGAGGAGGTGGAGGAGGTGGAGGAGGAAGAAGAAGGAGCAGGAGGAGGAGGAGGAGAAAGAGGAGGAGAAGGAGGAGGAGAAGGAGGAGGAGGAGGTGGAGGAAGAGGAGGAGTAGGAGAAGGCGGAGGAGAAGGAGAAAGAAAAGTAGGAGAAGGAGGAGGAGGAAGAGGAGGTGGAGGAGGAAGAAGAAGGAGCAGGAGGAGGAGGAGGAGAAAGAGGAAGAGCAGGAGGAGGAGGAGGGAGGAGGAAGAAGAGGAGCAGGAGGAGGAGCTGGGAAGAGGAGGTGGAGGGAGAGGAGGAGTAGGAGGAGGAGAAGGAGAAAGAAAAGTAGGAGAAGGAGGAGGAGGAAGGAAGAGGAGGTGGAGGAGCAGGAGGAGAAAGAGGAGGAGCAGGAGGAGGAGGAGGAGGAGCAGGAGAGGAGGAGGAGGAGGAGAAGAGGAGAGAGGAGGAGGAGGGGAAGAGGAGGAGGAGGAGGGAGAGGAGGAGAAGAGGAGGAGGAGGAGAAGAGGAGGAGGACGAGGAGGAGGACGAGGAGGGAGGAGGACGAGGACGAGGAGGAGCAAGAGGAGGAGGTGGAGGAGCAAGAGGAGGAGGAGGAACTAGGAGGAGGAGGAAGAGGAGGACGAGGAAGAGAACGTGGTGAAGAATGAAAGAGGCGGAGGAGGAGAAGGGAGAAGGAAGAGGAATAAAAGGAGGAGGAGGAAATGGCGAAGGAGAAAAAGGAAGACGAGATGGAGGAGGAGGACAAGGAGTAGGAAGAGAAGGCAGATAAGTAAGAAGTGGAGAAGGGAGAAGGAGGAGGAATAACAGGGGAACGAGGACGATGAAGAAGAAGAGGAGCAAAAGAAGAGGAGAAGAAAGAAAACGAAGAGAGATGAGTAGGAGGAGTAGGAGGAGAAGGTTGCGTCATCGTCATCCACAGGTAAATCTGCGGCAGAGGGTGGATCATCGAGAGCGGACAGTAACAGCTTCCGGTAAGTCTAGACGTTTCCGGTTTCAGTGATACAGCTCTGCAGCTATATAAGGACCAGTGGGCAGTCTGCACTCTGCAGTCCAAGTATCGGTGCTACTTTGCATGTCTACGTCAGCCTCTTTGTCAGCCTCTATGTCTGTCTGTCTGTCTATGTCAGCCTATGTGTCTGCCTACGTCAGCTCCTGATGCCAGCCATTTGGCGGCGATGGGTACGAATAAATTATATCCATTGTCCTCGGTCTTTTGTCAAGTCCATTGCTCCCTTTAGTGTTAGTAGGCCTACAAGGATGTTACGTCCTCATTTGTTGTCTATCCAGCGTAGTCTTGGTCTGCCTTTGTTTCTATTTCATTCGAATCTTGCATGTAGTACATTGTGTGGGATTCTGTCAAATGGCATTCTCTCAGGTAGGAATATCAATCAACCAATCAATCAATCAATCAACCAATCAATCAATCAATCAATCAATCAATCGATCGATCAATCATTCATTCATTCATTCAATCAAATAAACGTGATATAGCGCCCCTTCTACTCAGAGGGGCTCGAATATAGGCATACTTAACCACTATTAGTAATTTTCTGAATGCGTGCATGCATTTGATACACACGTATACCTTGTCCCAGGCTGCGATGAGCATGGCTTGGCAGGCCTTTTCATACGGATCGGATGGAGTGAGTTTCCGCCGTGGAAAGGCGTCGTCCAGGTACTGGGCACAGACGAGGGACTCGTAGATGATCTGTCCGTCCATTTCCAGGATCGGAACTAATCCGCTCGGATTGCGATCCTTGATCCACTGAGGACACTTGTCCCTCAGCCAGACGAAGACGATGTCATAGCTGAAATGATCGACAGGTGAGATGATTGACAGGTGAGATGATCGACAGATTGTTCCTGTAAAGTAGCCTAACTAACCTTCTTCAAATTGCTACTAACCTTTCTCAGATTTATATCCATCATAAGCTCCCGCTCTATCTTATGACGGACTGAAGAAGAAGAAGAAGATCAGTCCCTTATAATGCTAGCCCTGAGGCAGTCATGGGTATGAAGTGTTAGTGACTTCATTTTCTAAGCCTCGGCATATGAGAGCGAGTGGCCAGTCCTCTCCCTCGACGTTTCATCTTCCCACCGACGATGTACGGTCAGTGTACTCGTTATTGCCGACCATAGCTGAGTTGGCTAGGGGGCGCGGGCGGAACAGAAATCTGAAGCCCTGGCAGCGATTTGAACCCCAGACCCATCTGTTGACAGCCCAGCACGCTAACCACTACACTGTCGAGCACCCCAGTGGACTGATCTTCTGGAAATTGAGATGATTACGGCTTGATTTGGAGCATCCATGGCTGAGGTCATGGGCATCAGAAGTTACTAATAATAATTACAATTAACTGCATTTCACAGAACTGAAAGCATAATGAAAATTGAGTGTACTTTAATATTTTAGAATGACTCAGGGCTGACGACGATGAATGATCCTTATTTAAAACAGACTGGTGGTTCATTAACTGGCTGTAAACGTATGGTTACTTATGGTTAAAATTTTCTAAACTGATATTTGCCATGTTGACTCACGGAATTTTCTTGTACTCGAGAATCAGCCAAATCCTGTGGCTATAGGGACAGTAGCGCATGGAGTAGAGTCTCATGTGGCATGGCTTCAATGATGGCATGGGATCGCCTGGAAATGTAAGGCAAGGCAGAGACATGTAATCGAACTATTAGCGACATATGTTATCAATAACACTGGAAACTTGTTATAACATGCTTTGTTATAATAAACTTTCTCGTATAACACGGTGGGATCATGGATCCTAAACTAAATTCAACTGTTCACAATAAAGTCGTTAAAACGTGGCCTCGTTATACGGTAGTTCTTGGTATGATTTCCAAAGGCGGCATTATATATAGGGAGTTTATGGTATAGCCTATATTTTATACGCACTCATCACTCAAAATGTATATTGATATCTAGCCTGGGTCGGAAGCGCCTTTGAGTAGAGGTCTTGAAGGACGGTATATAAATTTTAATTGATTGATTGATTGATTGATTGATTGATTGATTGATTGATTGATTGATTGATTGATTGATTGATTGATTGATTGATTGATTGATTGATTGATTGATTGATTGATTGATTGATTGATTGATTGATTGATTGATCGATTGATTGATTGATTTATATTGCTTGCTATGAGAATAGCTGAGATGACTTTTCCAAAATATTTCTTCAGTTTTGCCTCGAAATATGGGCCTAGGCCTAGGTGGTTTCAGAATGCTTTTCAATTTTTTCATACATCTTCGATGGCAGAACTCTTCTGCCAAATTCTTCTTTGACAGGAACTGCTTCTCTCAAAACATTTGAACACTAGTGTCAAGACTTGTATACCATCTGCAACCTGAAAATCACGGAATCGGTTACGCAATGACTGGCAAAGGTGAAGTTAGCACATCTGTTTATTAGTCTCCGTTTAGAAACTCCTTTGCAGTGTGTTGCAGAGTTCAAACAATCATTCGACCTCTTAAAGCGCAAAGACGAGACGACAGGACACATCTCGGTACTTGTCGGTTTTACGACCCCCAAAATTCTTCATAATATTATCTCATTTAAAATTCTTCATATTCTACGTTATTTTAATTCTTTGTTACGTCAGAGCTTATCTATTACGTCATAAACCTGAACTTTTCGTCATTAGAAAACATGGACGACACTAACCCTAACACTGACCCTAACCGACCCTCACGGCGCGTAACAACGAGGCATAACCTCAACATAACCGATATGGACTATAAAACTTGAAGTCGTTAGGGTCAGGGTTAGGGTTTTAGTGTCGTCAGTAGAAGACAGATATTAACTGTCGCGAACACTTTCCTGTAGGCCTACAGAGGTCTCATCTGGTTATAATTAAAGGATCTATTTTGGGGGTCGTAAAACCGACAAGTACCCACATCTCTTTAACTTCTCAACTTGGCGATGGTACTCTGCAGTTACTGGCCTCAGAAGGATGGAAGGCTGAGTGGGCACCATATGGCCTCCTTTAAGACTTTTGGACGATTGATAACCCATCTACGTAGGCCTACTGACCACGCTCAACTATATCTGTCAAACACTCTGGTCTTCAGTGCTTCGTTAACAGTTCACTACCGAGAAACTTTTGACATTTCGGTAACCAATGAAGTTGCACGCCAAGCTCTTTAAGAAACCAACAGGGAGACCTATGAACTATAGGCTACAATACGAGCTAGTAAGGTTAGTTTTAAACAATGCATTGTTTAGTAACTTACCTATTTTGTAGCATGTCATTTCGTTGGACATTTCGAACTTTCGTGAAACAATTCTATTACTGTTTTGCATATGGATCGATAAATAAAACTTATGTTTACTATAAGTAACTAAATAAAGTTTCAGTAAATAAAAATTATTAGATAAAGGGTGTAAAATGTTTATTACTATATTTTCATCTTTGGTGAAAGTTGACAGTGACGTCATCTGTTGCCATGACTTCCTATAGCAACGCGCTAAAATACGTCGATGGTAATAATAGCATTATGCGGCGCGTACACAAAACAACTCCGTTAAATCAGCATAGTATTTATTTAGCGCAAATGTCAATAGTACAAGATAAAAATCCAGGAGGATCACATAACTTCGAATGTCTTCTTATCAATAAGACAATCTGCGTTGAAGCTTCGAAATAATGTTTATACTGCGTAGGTCGTACAATTTTACTATTTTAAAGACCTCAGTAGACTCTGCAAAAAATACAAAGTCAAAATAATACGTCAGAATTATCGAGGAAATTCCGCGTTCTGACTAAAATTCCACAGAATTACGCACAAGACTAACGAAAGACCAACATGGCCACGGCCAAAAACCGGCCATAGGGCCTATACATGTATTGTTCATTACTGTTGTCTTACGGTAATCTTACCGTTGCAGTTACTGATGCAGTAGGCTAATAACACAAAAATCAATTAACTAAATCAAAACGCTCAAATCAACAACAAAGTAAGAAATCTGACAAGCATAAATGAGTACATGAATATCTAAATGAAGATGCAAAAACCATGTATCGACCTTGACGTTGAACAAACCAATGCATCAGTTGAAACTTTCTTAATTGCCAGATCTAAGCTGTACACAGTTAAACGCCGTTGCAAGTTTTAATAATAATAATAATAATATTCTTTATTGAAACAATCCGGTTGACAAACCGCAACCGGTTACAGTGTACAGTTATGCAATTGAAACAATTCACAAGAACACAAATGACAGAAGACACAGTATGGGAATTGTCAAAACATAACTGAGGGGGGAGGGGTTAGACGTTGATTTATGTGCAGTTTGGGTGTGAAATGTACACTTTACTATGGGATCCTAAGAAGGACTGGGGGGGTTGAACCTCCTCCCCCCCCCCCACCCCCCGACAATTCTCACCCTGAGAAGACATAAATCTTAACTACTAACAGAACAGACAGCCTGCAATACACAGCGCTAATAGCAGCCTACAAAGCATGTCCACCTACGGAATCGATCTCGGTACCTCTCGTTCTCTATGCCAGTGTGTTATCCAATGCGCTATCGCCCCCCCCAATGAAAGTCAAGACAAAAAATATTCACGAAAAATATACTAGAAACGTACCAGCAACAGGATGATAAGTCAATAATACGAACTGAGAAATCATCACATCAAGTCAAACCAGATCTGAATAAACTTTGCGAAATATTAAATCATCTCTTCACTGCAGATATTAATTGGAAGAGACATTGCTTGTCTGTAAATCCATAACTTAACAGACTCAGAGGTCACCAAGGACTGTATTGCAGGCCGTTATAATATCGGAAATCAACAGTAACATTCGCAGCAGGGTGCGAATTGCCAGGGGGTTGGGAGAGTTCAACCACCGCCCTAGACTTTCGTAGGAACCAATATTATTGTTAAGTCTTCATTTCATGCCCCAACTCCACGAAGCCCCAACTCCACGAATCACAGTCTTTTTTTCTACAATTCTCATACTGACTCGCAGTTTATGTTGAAAACGTACGTTAACCTCACTCCCTCACTCTGGCAACCGTGGGAGATCGTTCTTCCCCCACCCCAACCCCATTGGTAGTTACACTGCTCCAGGCACTCAATCAAATGAGTACCAGTAGTAGTGGTGTATGGACAGATCCAATTAAAGAGAACGGTCAGGGTTGTATGATAGCCATTTGGCTTCGTTGATGCGAGGCTGGCTGGTCCATTCAAGACACATGGAGCCAGGTTATTACTTGACATACTCTATCAATTGGTGCCCACTCAACCTTTCATCCTTAAGTGCAGGAGTGTAGCCAGGAAACAATATGAGGAGTTAGTTTTGGGGGTTTCCAAATGGACAAGCTCGTATTGTTCTACATGATTAGTTTTTAATAACGGTGATGCAATTATTTAGGGGGGGGGTTTAACCCGTAACCTCCCCTAAATACACCCATGCTTAAGTGGTTTGTCTAATGAGTACGAATTCATTATTGGGAGGTTAAAATGACGACTCAGCTTGCGAATCAGCCAAGCGGATCCACATGCTTCTTCTTGTTAACCACGTTTCAGTGCTTTGAAGAGTTTCCAAAATGTGCTATATAAATATTGCACAGATGCCTATACAATACATAACTACATACATTATATGGTACATGATACATAAGCTTCCCCACCTACACATACCGCACATGCATACATGCATTCCAAGTATGTACTATATACATTGTACAATGATTTACACATAAATGTTACCTTTTTATGGTAAACTGAGAGAAATGGTGGAAGGACACAAAAACTGTACATGAAGGCATTCAAAAATATTCATGACTGCAAAAATTCTAATATTTTGCATAAAAAATGGAGAATGTTGGAAAACGTTTTTGCAAAATTGTCTTAACACCTGCATAATGTCAGTATTCCAATGTTGCACGGTTTCAATATTGCACAAATAGACTATCATAGCACAAACTGAAAATTTGTGCTCCTTCTTTCTCCATACCAGCCATCCACAAGTCAAAACCAGGGGTGCAAAAAACCAAACTTTTTTCAAAATAAAAAGTTGGTTTTTTGGTTTTTGGTTTTGAGAGTTTTCTATTTCGGATCATAAAACTCATAAAAATGGCATAATACCGTTCAAATTAATCAGATGCATATAAATGAAAATTAACTAGAACAGTAGAACCGTAGAATGTCATAAAACGAAGTTAACAAAGACCATACAACAATTGCCAAGAGAGTTGAAGAGACGCCATTTTTGGCATTTATAATTTTGAAATTTGTAAAAAAAACAAAAATCAAAATTTGCGATTTTTTGGGTTTGTTTTATAAAAAAAACAAAAAACCAAGCCTTTAACAGCCCTGGTCAAAACATATAGGAATACTCCTAGCAAGGATACACAGTTGCATAATTACATTTATACAGCTCAGCTACATAACTGCAGTGCAGTGCACCACGGTATCATGAACCTGTGCGCTGCTGACTTTCAATGCATTGACATTCTTGGCTCACGCTCTGTTTCAAGGCAAGAATTCAGCCATTGACTTCTTTAAGAAAACTGATAAAAATCAGATAAAAAAGGACATCATGAAAGCAATAAGAAAAACTAACGTAAATGGACATCTAAGTAAAAAAACAGAGTCCTGCAGAAATCAAAGTCCAAACAATGTATACTAATATAAAAATGTCAAAAATAACAGACTGTAAGAACAAATATAATATATATAAATACAATACGCTGCTCTGAATAACAAACATAACCTGATTCTTAAATATTTAACTAAATGTTCAAACAAGATCTGTTACATTACATAAGAGGCATGGAACAATTTCACTTACAACACTCACAATGTCGTCAAATGTGAAATCACACATATATATATATATATATATTCATTAGCATAAATCTTCTCAAGGAAATAAAACTTTCTGCCTTTCCTACTTTTGCCCCTAATGGTTGACAGATACCTGGAAAATCATCGAGTAAGGGTAACACCAATCCCATTTTATGGTATTTGTTGAAAATATTGGTACGGAGTCAAACCACGTTAACACTTGTTACTAAAGGTACTCAAATTACTTGAGAGGCTGAGTTGGTTTATTCATACATACCAAATGTTTATGTCAAAGACAATATTTCTTATCACACAAAGAAGGTTCTTACAGAGAACGTAGTGAAACACACTGCAGTAAATCTGACAAATTAATGCTACATACCAAAAAAAATTTGATCTCATTACACTGGGGGTCATATTAGCCATAGCAACAGATATTAATGACTTAGGATAAAAACAATTACGGATGTACATGTAAAAACAGACATTACAAAGTGGAGACCTGGGCAAAAATGACCCCTATAGATCCTTCTCTCTGTTTGACTGAGCCTACCTTCAGATTAGCCTAAAATGTCAATGAAATTTTGAAGATCTACATTACATAACCTTACAAACCTGAATGCTCAACGCTAAAGCCAAAGCACCGCATTCGGTTTTAGTAAATTCCATTATAGACTTATATCAGTACTGATGGTAAAGCCTGGGCCTCAAATACGTCAAACCCTGGGCCAAATCGCCCTTCAGTAACCCCTCACTGTTTGACTACGTCCAATATCAGATCAGACAAGTAACTGTATTCTCCATGGTACATAACAAGAACACAGCCAAAGCACTGGACACACACGTTAATACCCTGATTCCATTACGAGTCTCCATTTTCGTTGATCTTTTCGTCACGCTGTTTCGGTCGTGGGCAGCACTCACTGAGTAGCTCAAAGCACGATATGCATCGTTGGATTCTGTTGCTTCCACCGTTCCAGCTGTTGTTCGGATGACATCGCAGGTAGTACGTCACCTGGATTGCTATGGCGATCAGATGCAGAGCCAGGATCGAGGCCATGACTGGATAGATGTCAAAGGTAGGAGTGATCAGAGGAGTGACGAGAAACAACGTAAGCGTCATTGCCAAGTTCTCCGTGAAAATCAGAATGTAAAACAAAAGGTACCTAAAAGAAAAGAAATAAGAAACTCATCTAAAAAAATTAATGTAACCCAGTCTGCATACATATTACATGTAATGTAATGTAATTGAGCATTTATATAGCGCCCATTCAAGATATATACTCAACTATTCCCCTGCATTGGAATCTGCTGGTAGGTTCTACGTGTGTGAGTGTGCGTGTGTGTGAGTTAACCACAGATAGCTTTTCTAGTTGTCTCACCATTGCTTGATAATTGCTACAATTTCTGAAGTCAGCAGACATTGGAGCACAAACACTACATATACTTCTAACAAATGCTTTAAACTGTGTGGCTCACAGGCTGTGCTGTAACTTGTTGTACTACTCAGTGTTCCTACCTTCTCATTCAACCAAACCATAATTAAATACTATTCCGCTGAAAGTGTGTTGCTTGGTGTTCATATATTATAATCCATATCTATGGATTAAGGTGACTGCTTTCATCCTCATTGACCTCTCAGCTGCTTTGATACTGTTGATCATGACAAACTTCTCTACTGCTTCACACACTGGTTTGGTCGGCCAGTTATTCAGTCAGTCACCCAGTTGTCAATCAGCCAGTCAGTCAGTTAGTCGATCGATCAATCAATCAATCTATTGATCCGATCGATCAATTAATCAATCAGTCAATCAGCAACAGTCTGACAATGCTTTATTAATCTACGCAAAATTCAAACATTCATTCATTCATTCTGAAAATATATTCAGTGCCTCTTCAAAATATCTACTCAGAGGCAATCTCTGCGCTAGTCTATTATGACGTTAAGTGTCATTACGAACGAAAATAATACATCAGTTAGCAACACAATGCATAGTAAGCTGAAAGAGTCACCAGCAACTCCAATTTCAATAATTAAACAACTCCAAACTCACCGGAGTCTTGTATGTCCCTCGATCAGATTGAAGAAGTCGAACGTGTTCAGCAGCGCCATGATGACTCGGAACAAAACCTCGGTCGCCTGAGACCTACAGTATGCGGTCTGCTGACACTGTACCCATAGAAACACCGTGGCAACGTGGAACCCGATCACCACGGTGATCCACCAACGGAAGTGGGACGCAAACAGCGCGAAGGCGAGCACGCGAGCGGTCACCGAGCAGAGACGCCAGATAAACATGACGATGATCGCACCGTTGTTCATGTTGGACTTGTGGGAGAGGGAGTAACGAAGAGCGGCGTGGTAGGAGGTCAACGCCCAGGCGATGGAGGTCAACGAAGACACACAGCTAACGACCTGGCCAACGGCTTCGATCGAAAACAGCAACAAATAAAGGAAGAAATAATTAAAACAATGAAAATGTGCTTTAAAATGTTATTGCCACTATTAATGGTGAACATTTTAAATAAAATTATTAACATCTTGAATAAAATTATTAACATCTTAAATAAAATAAAAATTTCAGGGTAAATCAGTTTAAATGCGTAACAACAGCAACAATAGTAGCGATGATAATGATACTAATTCTTTAATTGTAATTGCCATTAACAATAATTAAAATAAACACACCATAGATAAAATAATTACATATACCTAATATCATATTTACTGTTATTACTACAAAAAGTTGTTTGCTCTAGTTTGTCTCTGTAATCAAGTAGTGTAATTTGGCATGAGCATATTAGCTGGGAAGTAAACTGCAAGTCCTCCAATGCACTGGCCCCCTGTCCTTTGCCAGCTCAAGGGCCAGTCGAAGGGCAAGAAGTGAGCGCCTCCCTATGGTCCACTAATGACATAGAAGCAAGGGTTAGTGCATTGCAGGAATTGCACTTTACTTCCCAGCTTATTCTCATACCAAATTACACTGCTTGATTACAGAGACAAACAAGATCAAACAACTTATACAGGATCATTACGTGGAGTTCCATCAGCAGGCTCATAGCCCCAATCGTTAGATTTCAGAGCAAGTATACTTGCAAGAGACCACTATTTTGCATCTAAACTCCAGCTGGACAAGCCACAATCTAATCTAATCGAAGGACTTCTATAGCTAATCTAATCCAAGGTGCCATTATCATAATTCACAAGGTGTCGGTTGATGGTTGCCTCAAAAGAAACCATAGCCAAAGCAATAGCCCACAACGACAGACAAATTCTTTCCAAAATAATCACTCAATCAGCAGACATAAGTGCTTCAAAGCAAATGCAATGTCTGCTGATACTAGTGACTACCAGTAGCTAGGATGTGGCCAACACAAACTGCAACAGACCAAAGTAGATCGTCTTCGAGAATCCATGAACCATGACAATGTAGAGCTGAAGGGTAAGCTGTGGCGCTGCTTCCAGGTAACACTCGAGCAGTCGAAGAAGGGTGGCATCGGTGTCCTCGAAAGCCTTTTCTACGCGCCAGTCGCGCTCATTACCAGACTTGGACTTCTCCGCTCGGCGACTCTTAAGACCGTACCGTATGGTATCGGCATACCTGGAAAAGCAATGTTGTCAGGTGTAAAAATTAAATTTTTTAATCTTAGGAGAAAACATTTATAGGAAGAATGCTGTATTCCTACTGATATCGTATTTGTCTCGCGATGTTTGTACACCCAAGTGAATTATATTGTATCATTATGTACGTATGAGAACACTTAATATAGCACATTTTAAGTAACTTACAACGGCGCTGTACCTATGACTATTGAACAGATCTAAGAAGTGCATTTTAAGACAGCAAATATATGCTGCATAGAGTCAAAGGCAACAGTAAGTAAGTGCAGACACAGTCAACATTGTTTACAAGTATTTGCTATCCACGAGCATCTAGTCGCAAAAGTGACTGTTGTCACTAGTTTTTCGTTTTAGATTTACCTAACTTTGTTCAAACAACCTCAGAAATTTAGATACTTTTCAGAAGCCAAGAATCAAATCCACTTCGAAACATACCTGACCACTGGTCCCAACTGTAGAATATGCAAGACAATTCGATATATCCATTCCGCACGTGAGGTTTTGACCTCCTTATTCTCCAGTTGGTCTTGCCTGTAAAAAGTCAGACTCACCACAGTTATCGTAAGCGACGAAACCAGAGTAAACCCTATTGTCAGTCCAAACCACCACCAATCATTCCCAAAGTACATATAGCCCATAAAAACGTCGCTGCCAATGTCGACGATGTAGCTTCCAATTGCCACCAGACTCCAGAACATTTCACAGTAAGTGTACGAATATGGCTTCTCCTCTTCTTTCGTCTGGGATACCTTCGCTGGGATGTGTACATCATCAGGTTTCGCAACACACTGTCCTGACAAAGCTTCATTTTCCACCTGTGTATCCCCGAACTGACGGAGTGTGTATTTCTCTTCTACTGATTTAATTATAAAATGATCAGGAACCGCCTCCGAAGCTACACCGTCTCCAGAATCCCGGTCAATCTCAGGAAACTCTAAAGACACAGAGGGGTACCGAGCGATATTAGAGGATGTTTTGATAGGATTCAATCTAAATGCGCTCGAATCGACTTCATCTTCGTGTTTTGCGAAGGTTTTTGTTCGCCGCGTTTTCGGAATTTTATCGAATGCCATAGTGTCAAGATTTCTTTAAAAATGAAGGAACATCCGTCATCAACAATTAATTATTATTATTTCAAGTCCGTTTACGACTTTACGTTGACCCTTGACCCGTTGACTCTTGGGGTCATAGGTTGTTTATTTGGGTCGGAGCGAACTAGTATCAGTTTTAGCGAACCACATGCATATTTAGCTGCCCGTAGCGAATGAACAAATTGACAAGCTAAAAATATTAGTGTAGAGTTCGTTTTCGTTTATGTCAGAGTCAGACTGATTAAATTTTGTAGCCTAAGATGGTTTTCAATTTAGATAGTTGTCAGTACTGTTGTAGATAGCTTAGTACTACATTGTGCTACAGTGTTTAACCTGAGACTATTATTATTATCGTCTCAGGTTTAACAGTGCTCTTTTTTCTAAAAGAAAAGGTTCCGGAACTCAAAAAATTCAGAACAATTATAGGGGAATAATATTTCTATTTCATATAAATCGATATCAATAAACACTGAAATTAAGTTAAAGTATTTAAGTAAATTTTAAATAATTTTTTATTAAAATTTAATTTACTAAATTATTTTCAATGGCTGAAAAAAGGTGCCGGATGGCTTAGATCGCTTTGCCTTTAAATATAAAAATAAGTGTAAACGCAAATGTTTTCCGATAATCTAATGTATGTAAATATCCGAAATTTATTAGCGCCACATTAAAAGCTGCGTCAGAGAGACCAGTTTATTTACCTATGCTATAGCGATAGCATGGTCTCGAAACTGCTAATTTATAAATGATTTGATCGGGTGATCGAGATCCTTCGATCACCACTGCTGCTCATTTCACTTAATTTGTACAAGAAGAACGATTGGCAGCTGTTCATCGGTGTACAGCGCTAGATAATTTGGTGCTTAATTTGAGGACATCAGGGATACAGCGTTGCTCGTTCATTGACCAATCAGCTGCTTCTATTATCCAAGGCATAGGATTTCAAACGAGCAATAATGAGAGTAATTATTAAAAATCTTTTCCAGTTTTATTTGAATAATATCTAGAATTTCGTCGCAAGATGGATGCAAATCTTGGGTAAGTAATATTGGAAAGAATACTGTTGGTGGACGGGTAAATTTATTTGCGGTTCAGATCGTTTTTGACTATTTTGTCTGGACTCGTGGTGGTACCTGTTACAGGTACTGTACATCTGAAGCAAATGTCAGACAAAATGTTAGATAAAATTGAGTTTAAATCTGCTAAGGCAGAAAACCATACGTGCTATAAAACAAGCAAGATTATACGGAAAATGTATCGTATCGTGGGCTGAAGGATTATACGGTATCTTTGGAAATGCTACGCGGACGCCGGACGGACCAGATGTTCTAATGACGACCCTAGCCCTGACCTTAACTGACCCTCACGACGCCTAAACTCACCCTAACCGACACTCAAGACGCCAGTAAACTTACGCACTATATCCTTAAGCCCCATATACTATAAGCTTGCTATTAGACAGAAACTTACAATGAAAAATAATACATGATAAATGCCGTTAACCAGCTTTACGTTACAATGCTTCTGTGTTATGTAAAGTGACTGGCGTTACGTTACTGATTTTCGTAGTTACTCTGACATGCACCAGTGTCTCGATGGAGCCATGGGCCGCCTGGTGTCCATCTGGGACCAGATCGGAATAGAGCTGGACCAGCGCCGGGCACGAGAGGCAATCGTCCTTCAGCACCTGAACGGACTCCTTGAGGACATGATCGGCGAGGAGGATCTGCTGAGGAAGAAACTGCTTGACAACATTCAGAAGTTCTCGCTAGAGCTTTTCGGTCTCACGGAAGAACTTGATCTTCCTCCGTTTGTGGTAGGTCATGGGTTCAAGTCCTGCTTTGTTGGTGGTAATTCCATGCCATTTTGCATTTTGGTCCTAATCTGCGGAATTTACTATCACTGGCTTTGCGGGACCCTGCTGTTTAACTCCTCATTTCGTAAACGCTTGAAGCTGTTTGTTTTTCAAGACATCTGTGTTTCTTCGTGGTTTTTGCCATGTCAGGAGTGCTGAGGAAGGCTAAGACCAAATATTTGGTTACTGTAGACTTTGTCTGAGTACTGCTTATGTTCAAATGATCTTTCTATTAATGGACTTTGATACCATTTGATGCTTAAAATTAAAATGTCTTGACATATGGCACATACACACTTATGTACATACACACAGTGGTGAGAGAACTATCTCTTTGAGAACTATTGTTGAAAGATAAGAAGTTTGTAATAAATGAGTGATTAGCTTACTTTACGTTCCTGTTTGTGGCTACAATAGTCAATTGCTGTATTCGTCTCGTGCACCAAGATTAAAGCAGAACACAGCATTGTAAGGCTGACACGGGAATAACTGGATAACATCTATTTACCCATTTGCCTCGGATAAGGAAACAATGGTCAAAATAAGAAACAGTAAAATGATGAAGATGAAATTTTAATTTTTAAATTCTTTTTATTGCAGCCAGATGATGACTGCTCTGTTCTTCAACTTGAGAAGAAACTGCGGCTTAAGATCAGCGAACTGCACACAGAAAAACAAGTTCGTGTTGACCGTCTGCGGCTGTTGAAAGCAGAGGACGAAAGGCTGTGCCGGGAATTATCCGCCACTCCCTATTCCATCTCTTCTGGCAGTGTGCCAAGCCTCAAGCAGCTGGAAGAGCTTCAGCAGCACGTTAAAGACCTGGAAACGGAACAGGTAATAAATTATTTCAAGAGGATTTCTGCAGAGTGTTCTGTAGTGTAATATAACATTGTTATCTATTATTATTCTATTTCTTTATTTCACATTGCTACCAATAAAAGGGATGAGACACTTCTGAACATCCATGCCATCTGTCAAATGTTGACAGGAATCCGTTGGTTGGCTCCACGTGTGTGAGTGGGCCCGCCATCGGTGACTCCTTTTCTAGTTTACTTTGCATTGTTTTGTTACCTGATGTAATAGTCTAGAACTTTCCAAATGACATTTAACATCATATAGGCTAACACAGAGAAAGCCTTTTTTTAGATAATTTAAAAAATCCGCTATATCAAGTGTCCTAGTACATACATACATCGTTGTCAATATTACTGTCTTCAGTATCAGGCTTCAAACACCAATTAGAATGCACAAAAGCAATAGCTTTTTTCCACTCACAGCATAGCATTGTGACTGTTGCTTTGTTCTTTTAGGAGAAGCGGTGGAGGGAGTTCAGCGACATCTGGGAGGAGATTCTGCAGATGTTGGATGACTTGGCGATGGCACCAGCATCAGACTTTGAACGAGACGTTGTTGAAGATGCAGAAACGGTGTCGCTAACAATGAATAACATCGGTCGTGTGAAAGAATATCGTGAACGGGTTAGCATCACTCGTAAATGAAGCGAGTATTATGTATTTTGTTCTGGACATTTTTGTATTGCATTTCACAGTCTCTCAACAATACATAGACTAGTTATTGTTGTTAGTAATGTTATTATTATATTAGTTTATTTTTGGCACACAAAAACAGCTGACACACCGCAACTGCTTACAGCTAGTTAAAAAAAATAATAAAGATAGAATCAAAATAGAAAACTAATGTTAACAGGAAGGTTCAGTAGATGGAGTTAGCGTTAACTGGTACATTATTATTATTTAGTACTGGTATTATTTATTATTATTATTATTGTATATATGTTTAGGCTATATCAGGATGCTTAGCATAGCCACTTTTAAGTACTGACACATCAAGAAGTGCCACACACATGGCTATCTAACTACTTGAAACAAGTGCATATTAAGTTAAATGAAAGTGAGTTAAAAGTGCATATTAAGTTAAAATGAAAGTGAGTTAAAAAGTGCATATTAAGTTAAAATTATTAAGGTATGTTATGTTTTACTGAATGCCATAGTGACAAGGTTTCATCATTGATTTATATTCTTCATGTAAAAATGCAGGAACTTTAAGTTCTGTATGTAAACATGCAGAAGGTATTTCTTTATGTAAAAATGCAGGAACTTCTGTATACAAGAACTGATTAGTATCTATTACCAGGTTACTATGACCTGTTAAGGTTGGAGTAAACGACTATTGATTGTTGCTTTATGCATTGTAATAGTGGGGCTATATAAATAGTGAGATTAGAATAAGATTTGTTTATTTGTGTAATGACGTTAGTTTCATGGTTTTTGATGTTTTGCAGCTTGTGCAGACACTGACAGTTAACCGGGAGGTTGTGACCAGCCTTTGGGTCAAGGTCAAGGCTCTGTGGAGCAGACTGAACCTTCAAGAGGAGGAGACTGAGGCCTTCAAAAAGCAGATCACAAACCATTCGAAAGAAGCCATATCACTCGTGAGTTCTTTGTTTGCGTTAAATGTGATTATTCTGTTCACATGGTTGAAATTATTTTAATGCAGTTTGGTTTATTATTGTAGCATAATGTTGCTGGAAATTTTGACCCTTGTGGATTGCCCTTTTCATGCCAGCCCTTGAAATGCTGTAGATCAGTGCTTCTCAAAGTGGTGGTCCGCGGACCGGTGCCGGTCCGTGAGTCCTCAGCTGCCGGTCCGCAGAGTCAAGAAACTGGTCAAATTGTCTCGGAATTAAGAAACAACTAATATTTTTTGAAAGCCATGACAAAAAAGACATATCAGGCTAGCAATGGAGTCATGTAATTGCCTATGCATGCATTTAAATCAATTTTAATACGTTTTGAGGAATTTAATAGTGATCAAAAACGAAAATGAGAAATAATTAATAAATTTGTCACCAGTCCTCCTGCAGTGGAAAAATTCCTGCCGGTCCGTGACACTGAAAGTTAATTCCTGTCGGTCTGTGGCTCTGAAAAGTTTGGGAAGCACTGCTGTAGGTGGAACAATCAATCAGTCAATCAAGAAGTGAAACTGTGGAGCTGCTGTAAATTTGAACATAGTGTACACTTGAATCTTTGTGTAACTTGAGATATACAAGTAAGGTAAATGTTGTGGCCTTCTTGTTTTGCAGCTGAGGGAGGAACAGTCGAGGTGTGAGCAGCTGAGGCTCAAGAACATCCAGAACATCGTCGAGCAGACGCGGGACGAGCTGACCACTTGGTGGGACAAATGCTATGTCCTCCAAGAGCACAGGATGATGTTCAGGCCATTTGCAGAAGGTATGTACTGCCATATGGGTGCCAACACATGACAGACAATGGCTATTGTTTTGTGGCCTTCTTTAGCACAGATAAATGTACTGTTCTTAGTGAACTCTAGCAACATTTAAAATATCTATCAATGAACATCTTTGGAAGTACTCACATGTACGTACATATCATGCATATACACACTTCTGTCTCTGCCTGTACTCTTAAGACTTTTCTTTTCTTGTGGGCTTTTCACACTGGGAGCACAGGTTAGGTTGTACTGTGAGAGGCGCTTTAGATATCCGTAAATACAATACAATACACATAACACAATGCTGAATGTTCCTCAGACCTTATATAGATATGTTGAGTAAATATTTTTGCATGCATAATCAGTTTTCATTTGATAAGGGGTCTGTATTGATACAAAGACTGAACCGCATGGATTTAAGCAGATTGATGTTCCTGACCTATTTTCCAGAGCCGGCTTCTGAGGAAATGCTCTCATTGCATGAAATGGAACTGGAGGCGGTCAAGTCCTATTACGAATCTAACAAGGACGTTCTGGAGAAGGTGGCTCGGAGACAGCGGCTCTGGCTGGAGTTTCTGGAACTGGAGGTATAAATGATGAAATCTGTTTGGTGAAAAGTTAGACGGTCTTGTGAGGTTAGATAAGAGAAACAATGGATTAAAATTGTATTTTATTTGAACTGGGTCAATAAACGAAACGAAAATTAACTTGTATGAATAATACTTAAGACATATTAAAGAAAAGTTATATGCAGTCAAATTAAACACTTGAGATAAAAATTAGGATGTAAATTACGAGATATATATAAAGTCAAGTTTAGGTAAAAAACCACAGATCTCTATAAGTAAGAGAAGCTTGAAGTAAGATAAATGTAAACAATGATATTCAGATTTGTATGAGGTCTTTCTGTTGAAGCATTTAGCAAATAGAAGTTAAGATGTAAGCTCCAGCGTTTTCGCCTCTGATGGTATATTGCTGATTGGGAATAATATCTGAAGGAGATCAAATCAGGATTTAGCTTTTTGTAATCAATATTAATGTTTTGTTGTTTTTATTTCATCTTCAGCGCAAGGCAAGCAATCCGGACAGATTTCTAAATCGAGGCGGAAACTTACTAAAAGAGGAGAAAGCAAGGAAGAAACTCTCTCAAGATCTGCCAAAAGTTTGTTCTCCATTTGCATGCATTAGTGATACTGTCAGTGGAATGATTAGATGGCAAGGGAGAGGACTTCCCTGTCATACCAAGGCTAGGAAGATGAAGTTGCTAAAACTTTTTATCCTTGGCAGTCTCTCATGGGATGGTTCTTATCTGTTATTATATGTTTTTTTGGTTCTCTTCCTTTTAGGCAGCGTTGTATTCCAATGTCACCATTCTTCTCGTTGTCCAGCCCGCTCTTTTAGCTTGCTGTAACCCTCCTTCGACATCATTCTTGGTCTTCCTCTTGGCTTTTCCTCTCCATTCTTCCTTTGATTATGGTTCTTAGGAGAGAATGTCCCCTCATTATATGACCTGAGTCCCAACCACTCTGTCTGGCTTCTTCTGATTGTTTCTGTTAGGGATCTCTTTTTCTACCATCTGTTGTAGAATCTCTTCATTTGTACTTCGTTCTTTCCAGCTGAATTCATCCTTCGCCGTTTCCACATCTCAAGGCACAGATGAGGCATTATTATTGTTGAACATTTATTGCTAAATTTGTTTGCCTTTCATTGTTTTTGAACCATCTGTTTTTATGGTAGTTTTTGCAATGGTTTATGTTTTCTCCCTCACTCAAGGTGGAACAGGAGCTGATAACGCAGATCGAGGACTGGGAACAGTCGACCGGGAGACGATTTCTCATCAGCGGAATGTCATTCCGGGATTATGTTCGGAAGGACCACGACGACTTCGCCATGGAGAAGGAAAACGAGAAAATGTCAAGGGTAATCTTACGTAATGCAGTTAATTTCTAATGATGGATATATTATTTTTGAAATTTAATTGTAAATGATGATGAATCTTTTTGTTTTGAATTATTAACTCGTAACACTAATTTTCAAGATGATTATGGTAGTCACTGTGCTTTGAATTCTGGCTTCCTTTCTACTGGATTTCAACTGGGTTTCTTCATTCGCTTACAGTGTTTGACTGGTTTCGCTTGAAACGGCCATCAGGTGTTGATGTGTGCATTGTGGTAATGGCCTATCATAGGAGTCACACATTAGATTTTGAACTTGTGAATTCTGATTGTATTGTTCAAATTTTTAGGGGTGGCATTGTGGATTGTGATTGTCTGGTTAGATTCTTGTATAATTATTATTACTTATTAATTCTACTAATTAGCAACTTCTGTGGTGCCAGTGCCTCATCTAATACACGAAGAATCCAAAATCAAGCCTCGGGTTAGTACCTCAAAAGCAGTGGCGTAACTAGGGGTTCGTGCGCCCGGGGCAAGAATTTCCTGAAAATTTTTCTCACTTCCATTTGAAAAATTTCTGATTTTTTGCTTTTTCACTCTGTTTCTCTGTTTTCAACAAGAAACTTGTCAAATATCATTTTGCGCCCCCCCCTTGCCCGTGCGCCCCCAGACTCACGTACTAAAAGTTACTTTTTTTACTATTTTTCTGTTTTTACCTGATTTCTTTAACAAAAAAACACATTTTCAGACCTAATTTTTGCGCCCCCGTCCTGCGCCCGGGGGCGGCCCCCTCTGCCCCCCTCGTTACGCCACTGCTCAAAAGTTAGTCCTTTAAGACAGTGAGAGACAGCATATGAACGGGGTACCACCCAAAGTTGGCTTCTAGAAGGGGCGTATATAAATCTCCAGAATGAGTTGATTGTTGATGCCGTGTTTACGATTGTCTCTTGTGTTTTGCTTCAGCATCAGCAGAAAGCTAGGCAAATGGAGGAGGAACTGAAGTTTGGGTGCAAGCCGTCAACTCCGTCTGGACTGAAGCGATTTGGAACACCAACGAAAAACACTCAGAACAAACTCCAAAAAGTAAGTGGCTTGAGTTTGAAAGAGTCCTCAGATGTGATTCAGAAGAACATAGTCATCATTAAAAAATAAGGAAATTTAATTAGATGAACTAAATTTAGAAATAATATATAAATATATTGGTCTGGTGCTGCATGGAGGGACTCGCTGCCCTTTACCTGCGGGAACTCTGCTGTCCCACCTAATTGTCCAGGAGCGATCTGCTCTCCGATTGGCTGAACTCTCAATCTCTTGCTCGCGAACTATTAAGCAGTGTTGCTCATTTTCGGTTACTGACCCTAGGACCACCTGGAATGTGATCCCAGTTGCACTCTGCCTATAGGTCACACCGTCACGTCATTTACTAATTTAAGGGCTGACTTATTTAGCTGTGGTTGGACTGGAAGCACTTCTGAGTTGATTACTTTGAAGGGTGCTATATAAAAACATCTTAATAATAATAGTATATTATAACTATATTTATGTATTTATAGCTGGGATGATGACTTGTTAACATCTGCAGAGATAGCTATGTATCTGGCCTTTACTTAGCCAGCCATTTATATGGAATTCCTTTGAATTGAGTGTGGTGATCTTCATATCATTTCAATGGGCTTAACTGAAATAACTTGAAGCCAGATCCTCCTCTGCTGATGAATTGCCTGAACAAAGGATTTCTGTGGATTGTTTTCCAGGTGGGAACTCCATCAAAGGCGTTTGCTTCCGTTCTTGGATCACAGAAGAATTTGACAAACGTCTTCTCACCTCTGCGTTCACAGTCTAAAGAAACGGTTAACCACGTTCTGTTTATTTTCTGTGAAAAGTATAGCTGAGAATTAAGGATATGCTAAGATACCCTCCGCAGTAATGTAATCTGTGTAATTGTAATTGCCAGTGCAAATTTATATGGTGCCATTGCAAGGCTTGAGAACATCGTCGAACAGACATGGAACGAGCTGACCACTTGTTGATAGATGTCATAAAGGTCACTAGAGTTCCCTAAGAACAATCATTTACCTGTGCTACAGAAGGCTACAACATTTGCCTTACTCAAAAAACAATAGCTCATCAGTGGAATGTCTTTCTGTTGTATGGTAGTCATCCAATATTTGATTAATATTACATGTATTGTGAAGAGATTTGCCTGACTTCTGACAGACTTGAAAATCAGTCGTGCAGACCAGGTGGTGTAATTGTAACTTTGCATTTATATAGCACCTTCAGAGGTAATTAGTAACTTCTGTTGCACCAGTGTCTAATGCACAGGCATCAGAGCAGAATAGTTGATAGTCATGCCTTTTGGACAGATCCTATGATGAACTTGTCTACGTTTTATTAAACAACTGACTTTTACCACTGTTAAACCTTGGCATACCTGACCATGGTCCTTCTGCTGTGCTGCAGTCAATAGCACTGTGGTATGTAAAACCGTAATCGTGAATTTATATAGTGCCACTTCATGAGAAACTCCTGAGGCATTCTTGACATGACAACTTGGAACCATGATCGAATGGATCGGTTTTCAAGCTTGTGCTGACGCTGTCAGTTCTGTGAGGTAAAGTTAGACACTGGTGTTCATTTATTGTCCTGGGTATGTTTCTTGCAACAGCTTAACAGTTTTTAGTACTGTGGTCCTTTGGTTGAAGGATTGTTTGTTGGGCTATGGTGCAAATGCAAGAACGTTCCAGACCCAAGATAACCTGACTTTGATGTCCCAGTTTTGCTTAACGTTTAGATTAATTTGTTTCTACTTTTTCCAGCTGGTTGGTAGTATTCCGAAAGGTCTTAATAATATCGGTTTGGATTCAAAATCACACGTAGCTGAGGCTCCAAAAGGTCGTGGATTTCCTGGAAAGACGTGTGGATCAACCTCGAGTGGGCTTTCCAGTTATGCAGACACAATCTCCTGCGCAAAGTCGCTGTTCTCTGGAAAATCTCACGACAGCGATGCCGCCGTTAGTGTTTAATTGTTTACGTCTAAATTATGCAGTTTAATGTTGTGTAACTCCAGCTTGAGGAAACTTATTACTTGACCACGGTAACTACAATTAAATCTATGTATCTTAGCATTTCTATAGCACCTTTAAAGAACTAGGCCATGGTGCTATATAAATTATATTTGAAAGAATAGAGGTCTTGACGTATTCCATATTCTAGTCGCTTCCCTTGCTGGCTTATTTAAGAGATTTAAATTTCAGGTTCGAATGGTCCGTACACGGGAGCTTAAATGGCATGGTGCCTATTCAAACGGGCAGCAATGGTGAGGGATTTCGCCCAATCAATTCATTGAAAATTAGCAGGGTTGAAGCCGCATACGGTCTTTATATATAATTATTTCAGTAAAGTGATTAATTTTACTTTATGATTTTAATGTGCTGAATCATAAGATTTTATACAGAGGTAAAATTAGAACAGCTTAATGTGAAGCTATTTATGTAACATATATTTGCCAACTTTTATCTTTCCAGAAGCATCAAAAGCATCACGATGTTGGTTCAGAAATGAAATCCGCAAAGGTGAAAACAGACCCGTATTTTTAGACCAACATGAAATTCTGCCTTTTAGGGGAACTTTATCATCTGAGTGAACCGTGTTTGGTACAGTTTTGGTCTGTGAATGCCAGCTAGATTGCAAATAGGAGTAATTTTTTAAGGACTGAAATGGATGTATTTGCCAGAAATTGATGGACAAATGAAATACAAGAGTGAAAACTATAACATATTATGTACTGCTATTTTGTTTTTGCAAGCTAATCGTGCTTGATCGTTTTCAACAGTTACACCATCTCCGTTTTCTTGTTTACTTTGTATTCGCACATGTGGCTATGTCAAACTGTGTTGGGCTGACAACTGTGTCAAATCAGTTCCTTTTTCAGTTCTCCGCTTCATTTTTAGTCATTGTTTCAAAATGTTCATCGTGGTCTGATTTGGACTTTTTCTGCCAGCGTTTGGAGTGATTGAATGCTTTATTTTTAAGTTATCTGATCACCCTAAGCTGTTTTTAGCATTGTTTTTAGAAGCTAGGAATTGTGTGAATTGGCAACTGTTTTACCATGTTAAATGTCAGCGTCAATATTTTAAGCAAGGCGTAATTTTATAATCTGAGGTATAATTTTATTGTGTACTTTTTGAGAGTAGATGAGGACAATGGGTTGATTTCATTTTTACATATCATTTTAGAAATTGTTTTCTGTGAAATGAATAGTCAAGAGTTTCTAATAGGCGTGAGCATGAATGCCAAGCATTGTAGCATTTGTAGCAGCAATTCTGAACGTGAAGTTTATGTAATGAATCTGCAAATCGTGCAGTGTTTGGAAGTTTGTATATAGAGCGAGTAACCATGCATGCCTTGGTAACAGTAATTGCAAATTTATATAGCGCCACTTCAAGAGCGACTCATCAGTGGAATAGGTTCGAGTCTTGTTGCTCTGTGAAATTTATGCTCATTGTTGAAGTATGCGACTATATGGAAGGTTTTTTGATGTGCTTACACTTCAGCTTAAAGAGCTTTCAACTTCTGTATGTCTATAGAAAATCTTGTAGTAGTGGGCCAAGCACTGCCAGTACCTTGCCTTGTGTTTGGTTGTATCAAACATGTGAAATTTACTACATGTGTAGGTAATCTATTTTTTTATAAATATGTTTTTTTAAACAAGATGTTTGTGTAAATGCAGTGTAGTTTTATGTAAATTGTAACTTTTATCCATCTGTGAAATAAATGCCGTTACTTTAATTTCTAAGCGTCAACAGGTCAGCAAGCAGAACACGATTTTGCAAAAGGGCCAACTCATAAATTTAGCCCCAAAACATGATAGCTGATTGGTTAGTGTTCCGATTGTAATGTGAGAGTACAGGTTCTAGTCTCACCACAGACGGTTACTATGTGGAAACCTTAAGCAAGTCTTTTACTCACAACTGCTCTGCATTGCAGATGCAGATTTCCTAACCTTGATGCATAAAAATGCCATATAATTATGATAAAGGAATTGCTGCAGTTCATCTTCTGGTAATAAACACTTCTATTGATGTTCAATTCTACTGGATTTTAACATGTCTTCCACTGGATATGTGACACATTTTCAGTTTGGTATTATAAGCATATTTTAGAAGAGCGTTTAATTTTAGCAAGCTATAATTACACTGAAATGCTATAGTTTCCTAAATTGTTTTTTCTTACGGATTTTTATTGACCATTGACTCTAGAGACTCCACTTGCAAGCGGAGTAGATTTTAGAACCGTTGTCTCAAGAAATCATCATGTAACTAATCTGCCTGTATTTTATGTTGATTTGATTTGATGTTTGACTCGTGTAGCTCTAAAAGGCAGCAGTGGTGTAAATTTTACAGTTTCATTATGTTCAACGAGTGATTTACGGCTGTAAATTTGAATCTGAATTGTGAATTGATCTGTGGCTGTGAGTTTTTAGTACCTGGTGGATCTGATTGTGAACAGTTTTACAACTGTCAATTTTTTGCTGTGTATAGTGTTGTCATTAGCATCAGTTGGTCTGTGAATCCTGTAGCATCGTTAGAAGTAAAGCCATTCAAAGGGAAAGGTTTGTTGTTTTTTGTCTGTATACTTCAGTTGACAGACGTACTTCATCAAAAGGAAGGGTTTGCCTGGTTGTTTACTGTTGTTGTTTGCTGTATACTTCAGTTGACAGATGGATACTGGAACTGTTTTGAGTACTCTAAACAGTTCTAACAAGTACAGGATGCCTTTAGTTTGATTGCCATGAAGGGCCATTTTAAACTGTTTTGCTGTAGATAATACTATCTGTGCTTTGTTGCCAGTTTGTCTACAACAATTCAAGGAACACTAGCAGTGTTTACTATTATCAGACTTTATCTAATCGTTTATCTTGTTACCACACCTTACTTTACTTTTTGTTTTACATCATATTTATAGCTCTGTTAGATGTTCAGCATCTTTAAGAGGCTCTTACAAGGTGTGATATCAAATTGTTTTGTTCCAATTATCGTGATCAACATCCTATGGATCATGATGAATCAGTGCAGTTCCATCACCAAAGAACAATAATTATCATAAATTAGTTTCACCCCGAGTTGAAATTAACAAATACTGCAGTTTCTCTAACAGTTTTAAATTTAGTGAACACATTATTCCTAAGAGTTTTAAGATTAGTAACGGACATTTCACTGAGTGCTTAAAATGTGAAGTAAAAACTTCTGTAAACCTTTTAACATACAGTACTGCCACAAAGACACCTAGAAACAATTGTAAAAGTTCTCAATTTTAACACTCTAAAGTCTCCAATCCAAGATTACCCTTTTACCATTATTTCCAGCTGTTCGAAGGCCTACATAATGTTTAGCATATTAAGCCAACGACGAAGGTATACAGTATCTATATTTAGGTCTAAATATAGATATCGATGGTTATACCTTAATGAGTTATACACTACGTACGACAGGCGGAGTCTTTCAAGACCCCGCCATCAAATACTTGAAGTAGGCCGTTGGCTAGCGCGGATGCTATGATATAGGGACAATTCTTATGCACGCTTGTAACGTAGCCTCTATCCGTGCGCACGCAGGACTGGACAAACAGATGTATATGCAATGTACACATTTTTATATAGCAATCGCCTTGCCTCGACACTGCTCATGTTTCAATGAATTGATCGGCGAGATTAGACCTGGGAGTCGACCCCAATAAGTCGACCCCAGTCGACTTGGGCATCCCAAGTCGAGTCGAGTCGTTTCTGCTTAGCGCAACTGACCCCCAAGTCGAATTTGTACTGAAAAGTAACCTCAAGTTGTTTTCTACAGAAGTCGACTTAAACCGACTTGGGACACAAACAAATCTAAATTTATCTCGCCACACTAATGATCGTGAGGCCACGGCGGCGTTTAAGCAGTTGTATAGTGTTTTTAGTGTGAATAAGCATTTTTAAGACCTATAGTGTGTTAGGGTTGTGTCATGACAATACACCTGTATATAATTATATATTATGTAAGGACTAAACATGATTTAGTTGAGCGGGCGGTCAGCGCCGCTTGTCTTATGTAAACATTGACTTGTATTGAGCACGTACTAATAGCGCGCGAAAGGCTAGAAATGGCTGATTACAGTCGATTTGAATAATGCAGTTGTCTTAATACAGTAGATAGAGCTGTATATTGAGAGTGAAGTGTTAAGAAATATAATTGATTTATGTTGACGATATATTGAATTGAAGTGTAGAAGATAAAAGTTGATTTTCATCTCATTTGAAAGAGTAAGAAACGCAGAACGGTACTGCGATATTATTTTGTATTATCGACGCCAGTTGCGTCGGTTGGGCTAAGCAGTTACTTAGGCCTACTTATTTTTTTATCGGTATCGATTTATCTATATCATGATTCATTATTATGTTAAAGCGTCACACGTACGTTTAACAAAACTGGTGAATCGAAATGTTAATATAAATGTTAGCACGTCTGCCTTATCAAGAGCTGAACACGCGCAAATCAATGAACTTTTATAGTCGTCAGTGAATTCGACCCAAAGAAATCTGGATCTCATACTAATCAATCGATCGTTTGGCGCTACTTTGGTGCACTGCATTAGTCGTTTGCAGACGGAAAAACAGTTGTATTAGACAATGATCGACTATATTGTCGGTGAGTGGTAGTACTGTGGGATGATACGCATGCATTGCTATTTGAATGACGTTAGTGGCCAAATAATTATGACAACAGAATTAAACTGTGTCATTATAACACGCCATTCAGTGCAACCAGTCCGCGGTCCACTGCAGATTCTTCTGTTAACACATTAGAGCATTACTAAACTATTCAAGCACAAACCCAAACAGCTTAAAATAGGCCTAATGAGCAATTTTATTCATCAGGTGTTGAGATCTCATTACTCATTAGTATAAGAAATTAATGCTTGCCAGGCAAATTGGCATGACTTTTTATTATTAGCCGTACGTAATCGTAATTACCATGTCAGAAGTCGACTTGAAGTCGAAAGTTGGTTGTTTTTCTGCCAAGTCGGGTCAAGTCGTTTTGACTCCAAGTTGTCGACTTCAAGTCGACCTCAAGTCACTTTAGGGTCAAGTGGGGTCAGATTGGCTGACCAAAGTGACTCCCAGGTCTAGGCGAGATCCTACCTCCACTCCGACCCCTCTCCTCCGACCAATTAAGACCTAAAGCACACAACCATACTCTCCCACGGTCCCACCTAAGGACAACTCTCAATTTATTCCCAGATCATTATATAAAAATATTTACTAGTTTATTCTAAGATCTTCTAATGAACTTAAATTTTCCATTATCACTCATTTTAGCATTTCTGCGTTTTTGTCAGATTGTTTTTCTCAATAGGCCTAAACGAATATTATAATAATTATTATATCCTTCGATCACCACTGCTGTCTGTTTGAATGGTTGCTACGCCATTTTAAAGTCTTTTAAAATATGCCCCAATCCGTGTGCACCCGAAATCTCTATGCTTGACGTACTTTTGATCAATGAAAAATTAAAGTGTGTCGTCTATGAGTCTAATAGCAAGTATTAACTCAGTCAAAAATATTAAGTTGTGTTAGAGAAAAAATTCTAACTTAGAATCACGCTGCATGCATGCTCGAACAAGATTAATTAATAACAAGAAGAACGCATGGCAGCGGTTCATCGATGACAGCGCTAGATAATTTGGCACTTAATTTGCGTATATCAGGGATACAGCGTTATTCGCTAGCTAACCCGTAGGGTTATAACGACTGGTGCCCTGTTGCCCCCTACATATTTCGATTTATTTTAACCATGGGTGCCTCTGAATCGTCCCGCGATTTGCATTTGCTCTACAGGTGCTGTAGAAATCTCGAGATGACGTCTACATTTACGTTTCGACGTCACAATCGACGTCACTACATCCGGTTTAGGCAGACGACGGTTACGCGGGCGTTCCAATCGTTGTAGTGAGACGTGGTGAAAGGAGGCGATTTTTGAGGTTTTAAAAGGACATTTTGAATGTCAGACGAAATGCCGTCGAAAATCGACAGCAAGACTGTGTTTCTAAAGGAAGAAGAGAAGCTGGTCGACTGCGCCTACGAGGAGATCGATAACTTGGAGTCGAAAGACAGCTTAATAAGGTAACTGGTCATTTTAGAGAATTCCTGTTATTATACACTACCACTAAAATTCCGAAATGTAAACATACATCACCGATCGTAAAGTCGTCGAAATGGCTGTCCATGGAAAAGTAAAGATGTAATTATTATCAAGATCAGGTGAATCATACACAAGACTACACTGATGGCAATCTCGCCATCTTCCCTTTTAGTTGATTCACTGTTAATTCCCAAAACTTTTCTTTATTCGACCAAATCAAACAATTCTGTTTTCATCTGTTTCTGTGGACAAGCGTGGTGCAGGTGCCCCATTTCTGCCTAGGTGTTTTTTTATCATGTGAGCTTTTGAAATGCTGGTATAGAAGGTAAGGCATTCTATTAGTTTCATGGACCGCAACTGTAGGCTAATGTACAGTATCTTTGGTCCATATGTAGTGTGCCCTGATTGGTCGATATAAATGACACATGGAGTATAACTTACACGGAGATTCTCAACCGTTCTTTCCAAGACAGTGCTCAGTCCTTTGTAGTTTAAAAATTGTGTTTGGATCGTAATGTGACTGGTTTTTATAAACACCATTTACTGGTGCATCCACAATTTGAAGGTAGAGAGGGGCAACTATTCTGGTCTGTAACTTAATGAGACAATACTTGGAAACTAACAGCCCATGAAGTTCCTGAGGGCTTGTATGTTGTGCCTCTGAATCTGTTGTGGTTACTGACCAGCTAAGCAACTCTTACTTTATTAACCCTTTGCGTGCCACAGGCACAAACCTACAACAACCAGTAACTTGTTATGGACGCCGAAGGCGCAGGTTTGTGACTTTTAAGGGTACTTATTAAACATGAAATCTGGTGTATGTATCTCTGTAGTTTGGAGTAGGATGAACGCTTCTAACAGACTAACAATCAATTTAATTTCTTTATCATTTTGGTATATAACAGATGTTCTTTATGTGTAATTGTCTGTTGCTGAGAGTCATCAGTAGGATCAGTCACCTTATGTTAAATGTCTGATGAGACACCAAGGTACCATAGCATATTAGAATATGTCAGCAATTTTGTTCAACAGAGGTGGCTGGCAAAGATGATTCAGCAAACTGTCAGTAAAGGCATTATTAATTGTAACTTGAATGTTGTAGCTGTACAAACAATGAAATGAAATCAAATCACCTGTGAAAAGAGATAAGTGCGTAATTGAGTTTTAAACAAGAGGAAACTGAATATTTCTGAGCTAGAGCGGGAGGCTATTCCATATTGAGGGACCAGCGTCTTTTTAAAGAGAATTTACTTGAGTTAGTACGAATGGAGATCTCTCTGAAGTAGGCAGCAGATCTTACTTCATATTGATGAAATTCGGAGATTGTATGAAAATAACAATCAAAATATGTGGCAGAGCATTCGACCTATATTTATAACAACCAAACAACATGAACCTTTCACATTCGTGCCTGGTTTGAATCCGAGTCCATAAAAGTACAAACGATTAACCTGCATAACAGTGTTCTCAGTTGTTTGGTTGTTGTAAAGTCTGTGCTTCAACTAGCAGTGTAAACTTGAATGCTGTTTTATCAGGAGATCATAACCTGGCTGTTATTTTGACGAAGGTACGAAGATGCTGTGTAAGGACCGTGAGCAAGTCCTTTACCCACAATTGCTGTGCATTGTCAGTCTGCAATATAATTACATCTGCACCTTGAGGTGTGCACTGCTGAACTTTGGAAGAAGGGCAATATAAAATGCAGTTGTATTGTATTGTATTGTATAAACATGTTCTTTTCTGCTTCTTCCAATTGCAGAGTCATTCAAAACTTGGCTGACAATCGACTGAAGAGCAGGAACATTCTTGCTGTTGACGACTCGAACAACACTCTTCAGGAAATTACGAAGGTTTGTCATCTTCAGTTTTACATCACATCAGATTACGTTTAGAAAAGAATAAGTTTAAAGTTGTTTTCTATCGACTCCAATTCTTGATGCTTTCCTGTTGCCGAGTAAAAATTTCACTTTTGTTTTCTGATTTCTGTGTTTGCAGGTCGTCAGTAAATCACTGACCACTGGGAAAGTCCGCATCTTAAAAGAGGAAGAGGCTCTGCTCGACCGTGACAGAAAGGTTGCTCCTTATTACAGTTATCAGATCTAGCGTGCTCACCAGAGAATGATGGGAACGATTAGTTAAATTGCTAATCGATTAGAATTAGAATTAGCTGCTGAAATTTGCTAATGGATTAGAATTAGAATTAGCAGAATCTTGTTGCTAATTGATTAGAATTAGAAATATCTGTTTGTCTAATCGATTAGCTAATGATAATCGATTAGAATTTAATCAATTAGTTTCCACGTCTAGTGCTCACTCACCAAAACATTTCTAAAGCGCTACTCTGAAGCTAAGTGCAGCACGAGGGCTGCGTCGTGTCAGAGGGAATGTCCAGAGATCGATGTCAGTGGAGATGCCTCTCGCTGCTCCATCTTCGTCATGAAATATGATTGGATATTAAGTGAATGATAATTGGGTCAAGATTTGCCATTGGCTGAACTTTAACTAGGTCGAGATAAAAGGAGTGATTGTCTAGAGTTTGTTGTCCATTGAAAGTTCAGCTCTCGCTGCTCCATCTTCGTCATGAAATATGATTGGATATTAAGTGAATCATAATTAGGTTAAGCTTGTCAGTTGGCTGAACTGTAACTAGGTCAAGAGATGTGATTGTTTTGATGCTGTTCTTGTAGCAAAGTGACTTCGACCAGTTGACCGTTGACCTTCATTTGGACCCTGTGTCGATTAAAGAGATGCACAATCGCTGGTCAGCAGAGGCTGGTCTCGTAGAAAACATTGACCACATTATACGCGAGTGCAGAGAGTCACGACAGCTCGTTGTAAGTCAAGGCATTTTTAAATACAGTTTTGTAATGCTTTGTGTTGCTTAAGTTATGTGGGTCTGTTCAGTGGGTCTGCCTGCCTGCCTGACCCCTTTGAATCTTGACCTGGAACTGATTTTGACCCTATCTGCCTACTGATTTGTTTTGACTAAGCGAGTTCCCCGGTTTCCGCGACTATGCGTTTTTAGGCGCTTTAGAAATCTTGAGATTATCATTACAATATAATGGTTCAAAATTGTGGAAAGGACTTTTTGAAGGACTAAAATGAGCTATATTAAGTGTGCTCATACATGCATATATATACATACAAATAAGTTCTGGTTCCCTGTTCGAAGTGTTTGGGGCGCTGGTTCCATGTAATTTATTTTCTATATGTGAGTCATAAGTGCAGCACTTTTGTGAGGTGCTTAAAGTGCACTAAATTAAGTGTCATCTTACATACGTACATACATGCATACATACAGATGAGTTCTGGTTCCCTGTTCAAAGTGTTTGAGGTACTGGTTCCATGTAATTTATTTGCAGCCGATTAAAGTTCTGCTGCTTGGTCCTCCGGCGGCTGAGTTCATTCTTTGTTTTAAATCTAATTTAAAGACTTCTGTAGTGTTATTAACACAATGTGCATAGCATTACTTGATGGTTGCTTCAAGAAACCTGTTTACAGTTGATAGCATTATGTAGGGATTACATTGAGGGGTGCTCGAAAGTGTAGTGGTTAGTGTGCTGGACTGTCAATCAAAAGGTCGGGGGTTGAAATCCCCCGCCATGGCAGAAATTTGGTTTGAGAGTTTTGCTCCACCTGCTCAACTTGGCTATCATGAGTACACTGTCTGTACAGTGTCGGCGTGAAGATGAGACGGCGAGTGGGAGGACTGGCCACCTGCCCTCATATTCCGAGGCTAAGAAAATGAAGTCTAACACTTCATGCCCATGGCTGCCAGGAGCTAACTTAATGGGCTGATCTTTTTCTAATGATTACCTTTACGTCTGGTAAACACCACTGCCTCGTCGCTGAGCTGTTTCTTTGTCCCTTGGGCTTCAAGTTGAAACCTGGCTGTTTTGGAGATGACTAGTTGACTACGATGTTTGGTTGGTTTTCAGGCAAGTCTGGAGGAGGTGAAGATGGAGGAGCAGGAACTGCTGGAGGCCAAGGCCACTCCGCTGCGCAACCGTCTTATGAAGCACGTCATGCCGACTCTGACCCGGGCTCTCATCGACTGCGTCAAAGTGCGACCGGAAGATGCCATCGACGTCATTGTACGTATGCTTGAAACGCAGTTGTCTTAAAGAGAGGTAGGATAAAATAAGTTCTCTCATGTTTTGTCCCTGCGGAGGAGTCAGAGTGAGATGTCTGAGGTCGGCAGGCGGATGAGATCACAGAGGTATTTAGGGGCTAAGTTGTATCCATGTTGACGTGTTGTCAAGTGCCTTATTTGCCCAGAGACATTGAAAGCCTACAGTACTTATTCATTCAGTTATTATTCAGGGCATTTTATAGTGCCGCTACTCAGATGTGCTACTAGCTTAGCCCTGGCAAGAGAAATCGGTTTTAAGTGTTTGTGAAAGGTAGTTTTAGCTGAAGGGGCAGATCTAGAGAGGGAAGATCTAGAGGGAAGCTCTACCAAGTCGATAGCCCAACCACTGGAAAGGCACAGCATTAAATGTTATGGAAAAGAGTCTAAGAACAGTGTAATAATATACGGTAATAGAAGAAGCTGTGAAGTATGTCCTGAAGTCAACGTTTTCTGTTATGCTCATTTGACTCATTTCGTTTCGGTAGGTGGCTTTGCTGAAATCCTATACGTTGCACTGTGAACTAGACTCATTTCATTTCAGTAGGTGGCGCTGCTATCGCATTACATTTGAGCCTCTGAGTAGCTATCTTGAAGGGGCGTTATATAAATTCCATAGATAGATAGATAGATTGCCGTGCTGTCTAACATGCGGTCCGCAGGTGTTAACTCATTTCATTTCAGCAGGTGGCACTGCTATTGCACTATGCCCTAAGAATTGTTTTTAAACCGTCGCATAGATTCAAATTTCTGTGTTATGAAAGTTGGACTGCGCGATAGTTTATTGCCGTGCTGTCCAACATGCGGTCCGCGGACTCTTACCCTCATTGAAATTATTTTTACCATCTTGGGACGGAAAAACATCTTAGTTTGCTCTAATACTATGTATGTATGTATGTGTATAATGATGTGTTTGTCTGGTCAAAGGCGCTGGAGTCCAGGTTCAGAATGCTTTCTCCAATGTTATGTGTGGACACCGTTTAAGCAGGCACTGAATTAGATACTAGTTTCATTGGTTGATTTGACGTGGAATGACCCAGTTGTTAACAACTATCCTTGGTTTCCTTTTGTGTCCACTAGAATGACTCGTATACGGGGTTAGCACTTTAATGTTATTACAATGTTGCATGGTAAACAATTATAAGCAAAAAATGAAATTGATTGATAATTATGTACAAACAAAAGAGCATGTATTCATACCTAAAAAATCTAGGATACCAACCAGAGTAAATACTGGAATTTGAAATGTATTCTTTTAGAAGAAAATTGCACCTGTGTAATATAAGACCACCTTGTTCAGTCATGGCTTTATTGTGTTGAGTCTGATGAGTCTGTCTTGAAGTGGCGATATATAACATTGCCAGGTTTGGCATTGATTGGAGTAATTGTTATTTTGTTTAGATGTCACAGGAGGAGGAAGAGGTGGAGGACATAAGTCCGCTGCAGTCTCAGCTGCTGTTCTCACAGCCTCTCACCGACACTCAGACCTCGGACTTTGAAGCGGCTCCAGTCGACCAGATATCAAGTCCCCTCTTGCATGAAAGTGAGAACCTGACACGCTCACTTTCACAGTCATCGCATGAGGTTCAAGCCGAACAAGTGGACAACCAGAAAAACAGAAGTCAGACGAAACTGGACAAGCAGGTAAGAAATTCTGTGGATATCGGTTAGCTGACAGATGACAGTAGTGCCTGACGTGGAAATGTGTTTATGCACCATTATGCCCGGAGACAGGTTCCATGACAATTCGGCGCCAGACAATTCGGCGCCAGACAATTCGGCGCCATACAATTCGGCGACTGACAATTCGGCGACTGACAATTCGGCGACAGACAATTCGGCGCCCAGACAATTCGGCGCCAGACAATTCGGCGCCCGACAGCATGTAATTTTATTTCAAATCTTTAATATCGGAGAGGTAACACCATAAAGACAGAGTCTAATTTTTAATAACATAAAGACAGAGTATAATTTGCGATTTCTCTGTAATCGCATAGCTAGTAAAACCAACGCATAGTTAATACTGTCAGCGGAAAATACTGATTAAAGTAATGTTAACAGTGTCTATTCTGTGTATACACTGCTTAAAGTAATGTTAACATTTTCACTTGTAATAAAAAGTGTTTAAACGTGAGCATAGTTCGATTTAGCAGTCCTTTGCAACACTTATCCGAATTATAAGTCCTAGCTTACAGGGTAATGTTGTGACAACATCCACGTAAGTAAGAGATGAAATCACGATTTTCGTAATCATTGTCGGCGTTTCGTTTAGGTGACCAAATAGGCCTAGAATATACATGCCGTTTGTGTATTTAGCCAATTAATACATGCCGTTTATGTATTGCTTGATTGATTTTCGCACATGTAAAGGGCTGTCGGCGTTTCGTTAAGGTGACCAAATAGGCCTAGAATATAATATATATAAATATATAATACATGCCGTTTTATACAGTTGGGTATTGTTTACTGTTCCCCTTATTTGCTATCCGATCGTATGAAGCTCTTTTGATCCCATCTCCATGCCGTTTGTGTATTTAGCAATTTAATACATGATTGATTTTCGCACATGCAAACGGCGCCGAATTGTCTGGCACCGAATTGTCTGGGCGCCGAATTGTCTGTCGCCGAATTGTCAGTCGCCGAATTGTCAGTCGCCGAATTGTCTGTCGCCGAATTGTCTGGCGCCGAATTGTCTGGCGCCGAATTGTCTTGTCACCCCGGAGACAGCCATGGGTATGAAGTGTTAACGACTTGGATGCCTGTGAGGCTAGTGTAACACTTTAACAACAAGAGTGCACTAAAGCTTTTGGGAATGCTCTTCTAAGATACTTCAGACTGTTGTAGTAGGCCTGGCAGAACTACTGGGCACATCTTGATAACTAAGAAGAAGAAGAAGAAAAGATGTTAGATAAGTTAACCACAGTTTCGCACATGTAGACTAAATACAAAACTTAACAAGCTGGCCAAGTTTTGCCTGAAAAATTTCCATCTGAACAAACTGAAATGACGTAAGGTAAAAGCAGGAGCTACACCAAGTGTGTCCACGTACAGATCAGGTCCGTGGTAAGAATGCACAAACTGAAATTAGACGATTAGGTTGTTGGGAAGCAGGCACCGCACTAATCTAATCTGATGACTTATGTGGCTTATCTTGCTAACATTTAATTGCACTTTGAATTTCAGCCGTTCTCTGGAATGATTTCTTTGACCGCAACTCTTTCCTTCCTGATCCTCTGTGGGCTGTGCTTATCAGTTTCAGATGCTCAACAGTGTAAGGCAGACCAGAAAACATGCTCAACGGATGGTTTGTGTGCTTTTAAATCATGCATCTAAAGTTATTGTATTTACGGAGTTACTGTGTATTTGATAACCCATTCAAATTATTTTCCAAGCATGCCTTAATGTAATGATACAGCAATCTAGCCGATGCTACAGACTGAATAATGTCATCAAGAAGACCTTAATGTGGGCAAGGCTGGTGACATCTGTCACACGAGATGTTCTAAAACTCAAGTGTCTAGAACATCTATAGATCACAAAGCAGAATGTGATTGTAATTAAGGTATTTATATAGTACATCAGAGCAAACCAATCAAAAGTGCTCGGATGTAATGTGCAGTTCATGGCAGTAGTTTTTGGTCTTATGATTTAGGTTTTAAACTGGTCCAGTATTTTTGGATATTCTTATAAATGGTCTGTCAGCCGAAACGTCTTCATAATGACAGTTTAATGGTGTTTATTTGTATTTTAAATTAATCATTAATGAATCAAACAAACAGTGCAAATGTGTTTCAGGTCCAGCTCGACTTGACATCTGTCAACCACACAGAACAACTGCTGAATTATTCAAGATAACATCTGTCGGAACAGAGATCTTCACAAGTGGAGTTTGCAGGTGTAGACTGAGCAATCTCATGGCAAATGGTGGATTTGGGATTGTTGTGAACAATTTTAGCTGTCCTGTGAATGGTTGCCCATGGCGTCTCCAGATTATCGTAAATGGATGTCTTAAGGCTCAGTTCTGTTGTACCGACATCTGGAAAGGATACGAGATTCTTTACTTTCAACCCACAGACCATGTTACTTCTGTGTCTCTGCAGATTGCCCAACTTGCTGAACCTCCAGAGGAATTTGGAACTGTATCAGTTGCAATAAGGTTTGACGGTATGTAGTTGTTGATCCTAACTAACCAGGTATGTCCTTATCTAAATAATAACTACTGCTTTGATAGTAACTGTTATGTAAGTTTATAATAAGTCAAATATCGTGTAATTGTAAGGAGTTAGATGTGGTCCAAGAGAGCATTCAAAATGAACCTGTAGTTTCAGAACCTCGTCTTTCTTTCATCTTTAGCTTTGTTTAGAATGAAAATAGGCAGGATTAGCTCTAAGTCATACAGATTTTGAGTAAACAAGAAAGTGAGACATGGATGGACAGCGCAGATGAAAACTGGTACACTTAATATATACAGTGAGTGTCTTTAAACAATCTTGAGTTGTCCTGAGGTTGAAGATGCATTCAGATGTACAGCCTTCTTTAAAAGTTATGAATAAGTGTCAACTATCAGTTCTTCATTTAGCATTGTGTGCTTATAGAATCAAAGTATTTGTATTGCATTGTATTTACATCCAAAATATATCTGGTTTATTCGTTGTCTTAGGTCATAAAAGGAGACTGGCTCAGATGACATGTGGGATCACCACATTTGGGAAAAGCTTAAAGAAATGCGCACCAATGCCTGAACTGAAACATGCGCCAGAATCATTCGTACCTGTCAGGCAACAAGGTTTGTGTGTTGTGTTGTGTGACAACTGTAAGAATTTGGTGACCTAGTTCATTTAGCTGATTACCGTAACCATTTTTAGTACTTTGCTCATGGTATAACTTTCATTTTAATTAAAAAAATTTCCTTGTGTCTGCTAACATTGAGTTCATTAAAGTGTGCATTTTGGGTTATATATAAATAAAGTGTATTAAAAGTCTATAATTTATATAGTGCCCTCAAAATCTTAAATTCAGTCTCTGTGAATGGGCACCAATGGAAATATATCCTAAATGTGCCTGTACATTTACTATTTTTGTCACTACTATTAAATGTGATCTGCAGGCTTGAAAGCACATCTTACCAACTTGGCATAAAGAATTTGTCACTTTTTGTGCATGTGTGCTTGTTGAAGAAGCTTCATATTGAGTAAATATTGAAAATTACCAGTGTTATTTTTGTTTCATTACAGAAAATATGATGGTCTTGGATATCTGCAAACCAGCATGTTCATCCCAGAATCCGATGACATTTGGGATGAATGTTGGTGCTTTACATGGACCTCTGGTTTGCAGTTCTAAAGTTAGTGCGGTTGTTAGTCCGAATGTCTTCAAAGTCACCATATCTGAGTTTGTTTGCCTGAACAGATGTTCCTATCAACTGATGATAATCATTGGACCATGCATAGTACAAACATTCTGTTGTAACATCGAGTGGCAACCCCTTACAAAAATGATAGAGAATGTAAACAACGAAGCCGTTGTCCAAGTGTCGAAATCAGTAGATGAGCCGGAAGCTCTCACATTCAGCCTTACTATTCTAGTTGGAGGTATGTGGTGTTTTGATTTTACATTATAATTTTCATTTGTATTCTTTTATTTGAATATTTACTAATTTTATCAGTTTTTTAGTTAGCGAGTGATGTGAGTGATGTTGAGTGATGGGGCCAGAGCCGACTACTTTGAGGGTGAGGCTGAGACCCAGAAGCCCAGGACCCATGTTAAAACCAAGACCGAAAGGCGCACTAGACAAGCCAAAGCAGACCATTGTGAGACTTAGGACTTTATTGGTAATTTCAATAATGATTATGATCAGCAATTTAGTCATAATAAAACTATTAATACTAAATTATCATTGCTTTTGCTGTTAAAATATGGCCACCAGATTCGAGACCTGGATTCATGATCTGGTGTTGCCAGCAAGTTGTTACCAAAGGTATGAGACTCAGATTCGACTTTTATCGTCGATGACGACCTTTGATCTTTAGTGAGACGCAGCAGCCGATAGATTAGCCTGTAACTACGCCAAGAGTACGGATTGAAGCGTTCTTCCGGACTCTAAACAATCAACCACCATGCCCAGATATGTAGTGCATAAAGGAAACAATGCTCCCAAAGAGTGTTATGCGGCTTGCATTTTTCCTTGATAGAACTCCAGTAAACTACAGTATTTTTTCGTTGTATCTTTCAGATGGCACTGCTAGACCTGTGTCCATGGCAAGCTTCCAATCGGGATACACAAACACTTCAACAGCAGCATTCTGCCATCTTCTAACCGGTTCTACAGCAGCATCAACATTTCGTCAAACAAAAGGTTAACTTAGACTTAATATTTTTCTTTCAGAGTTGCAAACGAAATTTTGAAAAGAATCTCTGAGAACAGCAATGATTGCTTTTAGTTATTCAGCTCAGATAAAGACTTTCTGATAATTGCATAGTACATATAAGATCTCATTCATGTAAAAAGTACAATTTATTATTTCTAGAATTTAGATAAACACAATTCAGGTTGGCTCTAGTGTAGAGCTGGCTTTTACAGTAATGTGATAGACATTGCCATTACTTGCCACTTTGGTGACTTCATTGCATAATTATTAGCTATTAATCTTAGAAATCTTATCCTATCTTTTCAAAGGAAAAGACAGGAAAGCTCAAGAACAATAATTGTTCCATAGACTTCCAACTGTGTTATCCATCAGACACAATTAAATACAGGAGGTGCTCAAATAAATTTTGGAGTAGAAAGGTCAGTCTAATGATCCAACATGTGCTTGAAAATGCAGAGTCAGTGTAGATGCTTTGCGCTTGGACGCTAATTGTTATCTTGTGTAGACTTCACGTTAGAAGGACATGCTGCTAAATTATTCTAAAATCACTTGTTTTAGCGGAAGAAACAGTCTCACAGAACACATCCGGGCCATTCGATGGTGCTGTCACTGACGACAGAAGTGCTGAAGGGCAAAGAGCAAATGTTGCTTCTGGAATGTCTGGTGGTACTCCTGTGCCACTGGAGCAGCGATTATGGTAAGCTGGTGTTGATTTGGAGTAGGTCGACCTGGCAGAGGGTGGCAAAACGCCCTTTACCTTCACCGTGCATCAGACTTTTCCTTTCTGTTTCCTTCTCTCAAATTCAAGTTACTAATTACATTACATCATAATTATTTTTGTGTTATTTCGTTCCAACAGACAAACATAATATGAATGTACACGTATATTTGTTACAGGGCACGTGTTTAATCAGGCAGTATGTATATTTGTATAAACATGGTATTTGTTTATCTGCTGAAAACGTAGGGTTACGTTAAGGTTAGATATACATATACCCTGATTATAATAATATTTATTCTTTGATGAAGTGCCGGACAAACGCATTGCGCTGTACATTCATTTAATTCATTTATTTCAGATATTTATATAGCGCCCCTTCAAGATTTCTACTCAGAGGCACTCCCGACTATAGTGCGGAGTTTCACGCTGAAGCGCATGAGCAATTGGCGAGTGAAGGACTTGCCCAGAGTCCATACGCGGGGGCTTGAGGTTAATTCGAACCAGGAACCCTCCGGCTACAAGTTACCGAACATACCCCTACACCAACGTGTCCCACATGTTCATGTTATGACGATTAAACAATTGACAAGAACACTGGGAACATACATTATTCTCTGATTACCTATACACATTCTCTGTAACATATGCAATGTGGTTTTTTGATGTGCAGGTCTGTAATATTTCTAAGGATTCTCCAGTTGATTGCTTTCTCTGGTGGAGGAGGATCTGCGCTACGACTGATAAAGAAGCTGATACATGCTTTTGGAATTGACCAGAACGGACCAATGCAAAACACTTTGGCTGCAGCTATGAATCATTACGTTACGAACAATCCTGGCTCGTTGATCGATAAGGCATTCAGGTCAATGCAGTCGGTGGCTGCAAATGGTTATGGTGTTGTCAAGGGCATCATTATCTTTCTCTGTGGTGGCTTTGTCTGTGTCTATTTATTTAATTTGGCTACAGCATCAGCGGCATTCATTGCGAGTAAATTTGGGTGGTGGTGACTTGCATTTACAATTACTTTTTTTTACAAAGGTTATTGTTACTTTCTGGTTTGACTCTTTCTTTTTAAGAACATCGTTATACTGCAAAACTGCAGTTTACTGACATTGTTATTTTTAACCTTGTTTTAGAGAGGATTTTTTGAGAATTTGTCTAGTTGACAGTGCAGATGACAGTTCATGTTTAAAATGCATGTATTAAAACAGAACACCAACTGGGTTTTATAAGTCACTCAAGTCTTTATTTCATTATTGTATTGTATTGTATTTGAACACTTGTTATAGCGCCCTACCAGATTTCCCATTCAGAGGCGCTCCCGACTCCTGCACGAACGGCTGAATCGGAGTTTCACGTCGAAGCGCATGAGCAATTGCGAGTGAAGGACTTGCCCAGGGTCCCTACGCGGCGACTTTGAGGTGGATTCGAACCCGCAACTCTCCAGCTGCAAGGCACCGAACATGCCCCCAAACCACCACGCCCCATAGTATTGTGTTGTGTTGAATTGTATTGTATTGTACTCCACGTTTACATTGCGACCGAGCCACCGGCAGTAAAGATCCGAGAAATTAATCTCTGATAAACCGACCAACCTGGGATCAAACCCGGGCCGCCGGCGTGGCGAGCGGGCTACCAACCCACTCGGCCACTCAGGATCTCATTAGCCGTGGCTGGGCTGGGAGCGCTTCTGATCAGCTGTTGATAAGGGGTTCAGAGCAATGCAGTCTGTAGCTGCGAATGGCTTTAGCATTGTGCAAATGGTCATTTTCTTTCTGTGTGGAGGGTTTGTCAGTGTTTTTTAATTTGGTTGCAGCACCAGTGGTATACGTTGGAAGTAAATTTGTTTGGTGGTAAACTGTTACATTTACAAGTGACAAAGCAGATGAAAGTACGGTGGCCAAGAGGGACCAAGTTCTTGTATTGTCTGAATGGATAACCCTATTCCTTAAAAGTATAATACACAATATCAACCTACATCACCCCCCGGCAAATCGGACACTGGCTGTATCTAAACATTTATAAAGTGCCTCTTGTACGATGAACCATTCAGAAGCGATCCCAGTGCACATGATCCCGAGAGAAGTAGCAGGTTGTGAGAAAAGAGAAAGAGGCGGAGAGGCTGCCTGAAAGAATTGTATAGGCCTATAGTGCGAGCAGAAGGAGTAGGCGCATCACAAAGAGATGGATTAATTGGAGCAAAAGATCGAGACGGAGCCATAGTAGTTGGTTGTAGATGAATATGATGTTGATGATGCTCAACCAATCAATTGAAACTCGACATAACGGTCATAACCCCTTCAAGATACCTATTCAGAGGCTCTCCCAGCCGAGCCGCGGTTGAAAAGAACGGTTTTTAAAGAGATGAGTAAAAGACCGAGGAATTTGTCCTTGGTAGCCAATGGCCGTTACAAATGGTTGGGCCGGTGTCCCGAGATATTATCTCCCCCCCCCTAAAGCTTATCCCACGGGTGGAATAAACCGGTTTAGAGTATCCGGGGGGATTAACCATTCTATCCCCCATCGTCATACGCATCACTATAGCCAAGACGATAATCAAGTCAAAATCACCAAAATCGAATTAATTTCAGGTGACGTACAAAATAAAGTTACGCAACTTAAAATATTTATGTGTAGGCCTACAATAAATCCAAACAGTACAACTGAATACACTTAGAAACCAGTGCATATTTTAACTGTATGACTACTGGGACAAATGTCCCAGTAGTTTTAGGAATTGCCCCAGTAGTTTTAGGGTTTGTCCCAGTAGTTTTAGGAATTGCCCCAGTAGTTTTAGGGTTTGTCCCAGTAGTTTTAGGGTTTGTCGCAGGCATATACTGTACTTGTGAATGTTAGTTTACAATGAAAGTACAGCCGTAGGAGGCTGTGTCCCAGTAGTATATAGTATATTAGTATGCTACTTATGGTGGTGTAATGTGGCGGCTTGAGGGCGGTTTGTGATATGGTAATGTTGTTTGAAAAAAGAGTAATAAGCAACAAAAAAAGGGTCATCTGAAATTTTGGAAGGAAGAAAAGATAATTAGCCGGAAATTCTTCGCCCAAAATATTAGAATTCAGAAAAATATAATATTATAATATTTAATATTAGACTTAAAAATTAGGGACGAAGGACGAATAAATTAGGGACGAAGGACGAATAAATAGGTACTAAGGAACTATACATGAGTTAGTTATGCCACTGTCCCAGTAGTCCAATACCGTTAAAATATGCACTGAACCAAACCGAATAGGCCTACTCTGTTTCGCTAAGGGGGGATACTCATGTATGGGGGATACACTATTTCGTGACACCGGCAATGGAGAAAGTCCGGTATTACATGGTGGAAGTGCGTGCAAAGTGGACAGGCAAGTCGCCATGCATGGAGTGCAGAACGTAGAGATCGGCGGCCACTGCATGACGAAGCAGGACAGCAAAGCTCTCTTACGTAGGCTGATGACTACTATAATGATTTGGATCTGAGACATAGAATTAATGAGTTAATACAGTTGAAGGGCAAATGCATCTGGAATCTGCCACCATACATTGGTCGTAAGCATAGGCCTACACATAGGCCTACATGTGTATCCTACATACATATGCATGCATAGGCCTATATGCCTCCTCTCTCAGGTCTCTGGCAACCTCGGATCTTCGCTTGACAACTCTGGAAACCCCCTCTGACGCGACGCTCGTGAATAAGCTGTTGCCCTGAGCTTAGCTTTAGAGCAGCGCTTTAGACATTTGGAGATTACGTTCACGAGACACACAATGCATGTCTGCATCCATGCATACATATCCATGCATACATATCCATGCATACATATCCATGCATACATATCCATGCATACATATCCATGCATACATATCCATGCATACATATCCATGCATATTACATATCCATGCATATTACATATCCATGCATACATATCCATGCATATTACATATCCATGCATACATATCCATGCATATTACATATCCATGCATACATATCCATGCATATTACATATCCATGCATACATATCCATGCATACATATCCATGCATACATATCCATGCATGCATATCCATGCATATTACATATCCATGCATACATATCCATGCATACATATCCATGCATACATATCCATGCATACATATCCATGCATATCCATGCATACATATCCATGCATACATATCCATGCATACATATCCATGCATACATATCCATGCATACATATCCATGCATACATATCCATGCATACATATCCATGCATACATATCCATGCATACATATCCATGCATACATATCCATGCATATTACATATCCATGCATACATATCCATGCATACATATCCATGCATACATATCCATGCATGCATATCCATGCATATTACATATCCATGCATACATATCCATGCATACATATCCATGCATACATATCCATGCATACATATCCATGCATACATATCCATGCATACATATCCATGCATACATATCCATGCATACATATCCATGCATACATATCCATGCATACATATCCATGCATATTACATATCCATGCATACATATCCATGCATATTACATATCCATGCATACATATCCATGCATATTACATATCCATGCATACATATCCATGCATACATATCCATGCATACATATCCATGCATACATATCCATGCATACATATCCATGCATACATATCCATGCATATACATATCCATGCATACATATCCATGCATATTACATATCCATGCATACATATCCATGCATACATATCCATGCATACATATCCATGCATACATATCCATGCATATTACATATCCATGCATACATATCCATGCATACATATCCATGCATACATATCCATGCATACATATCCATGCATATACATATCCATGCATACATATCCATGCATACATATCCATGCATACATATCCATGCATACATATCCATGCATACATATCCATGCATACATATCCATGCATACATATCCATGCATACATATCCATGCATACATATCCATGCATACATATCCATGCATACATATCCATGCATATACATATCCATGCATACATATCCATGCATACATATCCATGCATACATATCCATGCATACATATCCATGCATACATATCCATGCATATTACATATCCATGCATACATATCCATGCATACATATCCATGCATACATATCCATGCATACATATCCATGCATATTACATATCCATGCATACATATCCATGCATATTACATATCCATGCATACATATCCATGCATACATATCCATGCATACATATCCATGCATACATATCCATGCATACATATCCATGCATACATATCCATGCATACATATCCATGCATACATATCCATGCATACATATCCATGCATACATATCCATGCATACATATCCATGCATACATATCCATGCATACATATCCATGCATACATATCCATGCATACATATCCATGCATACATATCCATGCATACATATCCATGCATACATATCCATGCATACATATCCATGCATATCCATGCATACATATCCATGCATACATATCCATGCATACATATCCATGCATACATATCCATGCATACATATCCATGCATACATATCCATGCATACATATCCATGCATACATATCCATGCATACATATCCATGCATACATATCCATGCATACATATCCATGCATACATATCCATGCATACATATCCATGCATACATATCCATGCATACATATCCATGCATACATATCCATGCATATTACATATCCATGCATACATATCCATGCATACATATCCATGCATACATATCCATGCATACATATCCATGCATACATATCCATGCATACATATCCATGCATACATATCCATGCATACATATCCATGCATACATATCCATGCATACATATCCATGCATACATATCCATGCATACATATATGCATACATATCCATGCATATTACATATCCATGCATACATATCCATGCATACATATCCATGCATACATATCCATGCATACATATCCATGCATACATATCCATGCATACATATCCATGCATACATATCCATGCATACATATCCATGCATACATATCCATGCATACATATCCATACATACATATCCATGCATACATATCCATGCATACATATCCATGCATACATATCCATGCATACATATCCATGCATACATATCCATGCATATTACATATCCATGCATACATATCCATGCATACATATCCATGCATACATATCCATGCATACATATCCATGCATATTACATATCCATGCATACATATCCATGCATATTACATATCCATGCATACATATCCATGCATACATATCCATGCATACATATCCATGCATACATATCCATGCATACATATCCATGCATACATATCCATGCATACATATCCATGCATACATATCCATGCATACATATCCATGCATACATATCCATGCATACATATCCATGCATCCCTGTTCTTAAACGAGATGGACTGGACACGTCTGAACCAGCAAACTTCAGACCAATTGCAAACGTTTCCTTTATGTCTAAAATTATCGAAAAGATTGTTGCTTTTCAACTAACTGCTTATTTAGAGATGAATAATCTGCTCCCTGTCTATCAATCCGGCTTTCGCAAGGGCCACTCTACTGAGACGCTTCTGCTTCGCCTCCTATCAGATATATATGGGGCTATCGATAGGTCGCAGGTCTCTCTTCTGGCACTGCTTGACGTCAGTGCTGCCTTCGATAGTGTAGACCATGATATTCTCCTTAGGCGCCTTTCTGTCTCATTTGGCCTATCTGGTAACTTCCTTGATTGGCTTGGCTCATTCTTGCATGATCGTTCCTTCTCAGTTGTCTATGGGCCTACTAGGTCCCTATGGGTGCCTGCCCCTTTTGGTCTGCCCCAGCAAACGCTGTCCTAAGCCAGTCTTATGCTGACGATGTCCAAGCATACCTGCACTGCTTGGCTTCTGATGCGGCTCCCACAGTCCGGGCCATGAGCCGGGCGCTGGATGTCCTTGGGGCCTGGATGTCGTCGAACCGCTTGCGGCTCAACCCATCCAAGACTCAGTTCATCTGGCTGGGCACGCGCCAACAGCTTGCTAAGATCGATCTAGCAGCACTTGCTACTGAGTTCCCGCAGTTCGCTTTCTCTACCACTGTTCGCGATCTTGGCGTCACATTAGATCAAGAGCTTACCTTCGCACGGCACATACACCAGCTCTGTCGCGACTGCTATTATCAGTTGCGCCAGCTCAGAGTCGTCTCGCGCTCTCTCACCACTAATGCTGCCTCTACTCTTATCCATTCGTTTGTCGTCACGCGTCTTGATCTTTGCTGTGCACTCTACGCTGGCCTCCCGGCTGTACGGTTGGGGTGTTTGGAGCGGGTCTTGCGCACGGCCGCGCGCCTCATCGGCCATATCCCAAAGTTCGGCCATGTCACCGCTTTTATGAGGGATGTCCTGCACTGGCTTCCTATCCCGCAGCGGATTGTGTACCGGCTTTCTGCTTTGGTTTGGCGGTGCCTCTTAGGTTCCGCTCCTGTGTATTTACAAGAGCTCTGTCGCTCTACTTTGGATGTGCAGGGACGTAGAGCCCTCCGCTCCTCCACACACGGTGAACTTCTTGTTCCCCGTGCGCGAACTGCTCTTAGGCAGCATCGCGCCTTCTCTGTTGCTGGCCCCATGGTTTGGAATGGGCTCCCATTAACATTGCGCCTTATTCCTAGAGTTCATTTAGATGCATTTTACTCTAGCCTTAAAACCATCCTTTTCAGCCGGGGTTGGGTCGGGAGCGCTCCTGAGTAGTAACCTTGAAGGGGCGCTATATAAATCTTTGGAATGAATGAATGAATGAATGAATATCCATGCATACATATCCATGCATACATATCCATGCATACATATCCATGCATATTACATATCCATGCATACATATCCATGCATACATATCCATGCATACATATCCATGCATATTACATATCCATGCATACATATCCATGCATACATATCCATGCATACATATCCATGCATACATATCCATGCATACATATCCATACATACATATCCATGCATACATATCCATGCATACATATCCATGCATACATATCCATGCATACATATCCATGCATATTACATATCCATGCATACATATCCATGCATACATATCCATGCATACATATCCATGCATATTACATATCCATGCATACATATCCATGCATACATATCCATGCATACATATCCATGCATACATATCCATGCATACATATCCATGCATACATATCCATGCATACATATCCATGCATATTACATATCCATGCATACATATCCATGCATATTACATATCCATGCATACATATCCATGCATACATATCCATGCATACATATCCATGCATACATATCCATGCATACATATCCATGCATACATATCCATGCATACATATCCATGCATACATATCCATGCATACATATCCATGCATATTACATATCCATGCATACATATCCATGCATACATATCCATGCATACATATCCATGCATACATATCCATGCATATTACATATCCATGCATACATATCCATGCATATTACATATCCATGCATACATATCCATGCATACATATCCATGCATACATATCCATGCATATTACATATCCATGCATACATATCCATGCATATTACATATCCATGCATACATATCCATGCATACATATCCATGCATACATATCCATGCATACATATCCATGCATACATATCCATGCATACATATCCATGCATATTACATATCCATGCATACATATCCATGCATACATATCCATGCATACATATCCATGCATACATATCCATGCATCCCTGTTCTTAAACGAGATGGACTGGACACGTCTGAACCAGCAAACTTCAGACCAATTGCAAACGTTTCCTTTATGTCTAAAATTATCGAAAAGATTGTTGCTTTTCAACTAACTGCTTATTTAGAGATAAATAATCTGCTCCCTGTCTGTCAATCCGGCTTTCGCAAGGGCCACTCTACTGAGACGCTTCTGCTTCGCCTCCTATCAGATATATATGGGGCTATCGATAGGTCGCAGGTCTCTCTTCTGGCACTGCTTGACGTCAGTGCTGCCTTCGATAGTGTGACCACGATATTCTCCTTAGGCGCCTTTCTGTCTCATTTGGCCTATCTGGTAACTTCCTTGATTGGCTTGGCTCATTCTTGCATGATCGTTCCTTCTCAGTTGTCTATGGGCCTACTAGGTCCCTATGGGTGCCTGCCCCTTTTGGTCTGCCCCAGCAAACGCTGTCCTAAGCCAGTCTTATGCTGACGATGTCCAAGCATACCTGCACTGCTTGGCTTCTGATGCGGCTCCCACAGTCAGGGCCATGAGCCGGGCGCTGGATGTCCTTGGGGCCTGGATGTCGTCGAACCGCTTGCGGCTCAACCCATCCAAGACTCAGTTCATCTGGCTGGGCACGCGCCAACAGCTTGCTAAGATCGATCTAGAAGCACTTGCTACTGAATTCCCGCAGTTCGCTTTCTCTACCACTGTTCGCGATCTTGGCGTCACATTAGATCAAGAGCTTACCTTCGCACGGCACATACACCAGCTCTGTCGCGACTGCTATTATCAGTTGCGCCAGCTCAGAGTCGTCTCGCGCTCTCTCACCACTAATGCTGCCTCTACTCTTATCCATTCGTTTGTCGTCACGCGTCTTGATCTTTGCTGTGCACTCTACGCTGGCCTCCCGGCTGTACGGTTGGGGTGTTTGGAGCGGGTCTTGCGCACGGCCGCGCGCCTCATCGGCCATATCCCAAAGTTCGGCCATGTCACCGCTTTTATGAGGGATGGCCTGCACTGGCTTCCTATCCCGCAGCGGATTGTGTACCGGCTTTCTGCTTTGGTTTGGCGGTGCCTCTTAGGTTCCGCTCCTGTGTATTTACAAGAGCTCTGTCGCTCTACTTTGGATGTGCAGGGACGTAGAGCCCTCCGCTCCTCCACACACGGTGAACTTCTTGTTCCCCGTGCGCGAACTGCTCTTAGGCAGCATCGCGCCTTCTCTGTTGCTGGCCCCATGGTTTGGAATGGGCTCCCATTAACATTGCGCCTTATTCCTAGAGTTCATTTAGATGCATTTTACTCTAGCCTTAAAACCATCCTTTTCAGCCGGGGTTGGGTCGGGAGCGCTCCTGAGTAGTAACCTTGAAGGGGCGCTATATAAATCTTTGGAATGAATGAATGAATGAATGAATATCCATGCATACATATCCATGCATACATATCCATGCATACATATCCATGCATATTACATATCCATGCATACATATCCATGCATACATATCCATGCATACATATCCATGCATATTACATATCCATGCATACATATCCATGCATACATATCCATGCATACATATCCATGCATACATATCCATGCATACATATCCATGCATACATATCCATGCATACATATCCCATGCATACATATCCATGCATACATATCCATGCATACATATCCATGCATACATATCCATGCATAATACATATCCATGCATACATATCCATGCATACATATCCATGCATACATATCCATGCATACATATCCATGCATATTACATATCCATGCATACATATCCATGCATATTACATATCCATGCATACATATCCATGCATACATATCCATGCATACATATCCATGCATACATATCCATGCATACATATCCATGCATATTACATATCCATGCATACATATCCATGCATACATATCCATGCATACATATCCATGCATATTACATATCCATGCATACATATCCATGCATACATATCCATGCATACATATCCATGCATACATATCCATGCATATTACATATCCATGCATACATATCCATGCATACATATCCATGCATACATATCCATGCATACATACATGCATCCATGCATACATATCCATGCATACATATCCATGCATATTACATATCCATGCATACATATCCATGCATACATATCCATGCATACATATCCATGCATACATATCCATGCATACATATCCATGCATACATATCCATGCATACATATCCATGCATACATATCCATGCATACATATCCATGCATACATATCCATGCATACATATCCATGCATACATATCCATGCATACATATCCATGCATACATATCCATACATACATATCCATGCATACATATCCATGCATACATATCCATGCATACATATCCATGCATACATATCCATGCATACATATCCATGCATACATATCCATGCATATTACATATCCATGCATACATATCCATGCATACATATCATGCATACATATCCATGCATACATATCCATGCATATTACATATCCATGCATACATATCCATGCATACATATCCATGCATACATATCCATGCATATTACATATCCATGCATACATATCCATGCATACATATCCATGCATACATATCCATGCATACATATCCATGCATATACATATCCATGCATACATATCCATGCATACATATCCATGCATACATATCCATGCATATTACATATCCATGCATACATATCCATGCATACATATCCATGCATACATATCCATGCATACATATCCATGCATACATATCCATGCATACATATCCATGCATATTACATATCCATGCATACATATCCATGCATACATATCTTTGCATACATATCCATGCATACATATCACTGCTATGCATTTTAAAAGAAAGAATTAGATGTCTGAATTTTTTTTACTGATTTTATACAATTCTGACATGCTTATTTCAAATATGTTGATGAAATTTTGCCATCACGTCACAATTTCGTACAAATCAAATTATAAGTTTATTGAGTTTTACAATACCATGAACATATTTTCTCTTTGATACACTGGAGAAAAATTTATAAGAAAGGTTTATAAAAGTCCCTGATGTCAAAATCTTAGAAACAGATGACAGTGCGCGGACTATTGCTGGATGATGAACAAAGATGTTCATCATCCAGATGTTTTACAATAATTAATTAATGGCAGGATCTTGTATACAATGAAACAGACATAAACCGTCTTAGAGACAGAAACGTGTTTTCTTCGATTTTCTTGCGTGTTCTTCCTCTGACGAACATCTTTGTTCATCATCCAGCAATAGTCCGCCATCATACTGACGTCCCATCGCCCTTTATTACAGGTTTCCATGATTTTGATGTCCTGATGAAATCGTTCACCCATTTCTTCGCTAAAGTCACACAAGTTGTCCGGAAAGTAGTCTAGGTGAGAGAACAAGAAATGTAACTTCAGATTCACTCTGCAACCAAGTTTTTTAAATGCAGACAACATATTTCTCACAATCTGTTCATAATTTGGTGCCTTGCTGTTGCCAAGAAATTGGCTTACAACAACCTTGAAACCGATCCAAGCATCTTCCTCAGCTTTATTCATTGTTTTATCAAAATCACTGTCTTTCATATTAAGTGCTCTGATGTTCGGACCATCGAATACGCCTGCGTTCAGCTTTTCGGAGCTAATATTTGGAAACTTGGTGCAGATGTATCCAAAACAATGTCCTTGCTTATCCACGGCTTTTACAAATTGCTTCATTAAGCCAAGTTTTATATGAAGAGGCGGTAAAAGTATCTTGTCTGGTTCCACCAGCTTCACATACTTGATGTTTTTTGTTCCTGGCAGAAACTGTGTTCTGGAAGGCCAGTGTTTCTTTTTCCAGTGGTCCTTGTCTGCCCTGCTATCCCACTCACACAAGAAACAGGGTAGTTTTGTATAACCGCCCTGCTGACCTAGCAATATTCCAATTACTTTAAGGTCACCACAAACCAGCCATTGATGTTCATTGTATTTTATATTCTGAAGAAGCATGGCCATGTTTTCAAAAGTCTCTTTCAGCTGCACAGAACGCTCAACAGGCACTGATGCATATCTGTTACCATTATTCTCCATTCACTTGCATTGTAAGTAACTCCCAACTTTGTTATTAATCCAGGAATATCTTAGCAAAATACAAGAGATTCAATCTTTGAGAAATAGATGTAAATTCTTCACGGTTTGTGTACCACGAGAAAGACGTGCCAGGTGCCAGCAAATTCTTGGCTTTCAAGCGTGATCCCAGAAGTTCTGCCGAAAATTTTGGCAGGTCTAAGTTTCGAATGAGATCATTTTAGCTCTGCCTGAGAGAAAGTTTCAGCAATATCTGGATTGTCTGGAACATAGTTGTCTGTACCAGTGTCATCATCACTTTTTCTGAACTCGACTCACTTTCTGTCATACAGTCCGC
>JACEVL010000068.1:432333-439833 GCA_020284085.1 Aporrectodea caliginosa
TTACCATAATGAACTTAAATTTAATTCGTTTTATTTTATTTTATTTGAGAAAAACTTATTTTAATATCTCTATCTCACTTATTAGCCTACGGGCCAGTAATTTCACTCAGTGGGTCTGAATTGGAGGCGCGAGGCAGTAGTGCGCATATAGCTTTGTCAAGGTTGTTACACAAGTCCCTCCCAATTCATTTACAACCCCTCCAGATAATTCCCAAAAATTGCATTGTGGGGAGGGTTAAGTTCACCCCCGGCACAGCTTTCAGTGGTTCAATTTATCTTATTTGCTTAATTAATGAAGACTATTGCTTTGGGTCTTTTCGCAGTTTCATTCATACCACTTCAGTGTTTGATAAGTCGTAAAGTTTATGCTAGATGTATAAATCGTTTGAAAATAAAACTCAAGAGCTTTCCTATCAGTATTCTTCATTGTTCGATTTTGTTGACACAGCTAAGGATCCGCACCCACTACAATTTAGCACGTAGGCCTATAGGCTACCGGTCTTAGGTAGGGCCTACAGCCCTACATGTAGGCCTATGTACGAAATTGTAGTCGGGACAGCCGGACATGCAAGAATTTTTCACCCACCCCACCCCAACTTCAGATTTGACAATTCAAACCTTGACTTTATTCTACTTTGACATATAGAACTTTTCTTATATACTTAAAACTGGTTTTCCATCTGATGTTGGTTTGAAATTAATATCACCTTGAAATCTATTGTTTGTAATTTGACGCGCAGCGTGTATACCAAGGTCCATTCATTCATTCATTTCATCCCGGAGATTTATATAGCGCCTCTTCAAAGAAGCCTACTCAGCCTACATATCCTTTCTGTTGATGCCTTTTGAAACCAGTTGATCAGCAAACCGTATAATTAGAATGAACTGTATAATTGGACAGTGTTCAATCAAGGCTGTTCAATCAATCAATCAAGGTAAGGTTAAGGACAGGTAGATCGTTATGTGAGGTAAGGTACGCCACGGTTTACTTAATTATGTGATGCAACTTAAGGTAAATTTCGGTAAAGTACAGTTAGGCAAACCTTTGACAATCAATCAATCAATCAATCTATCAATCAAAAGGAACTTGATATAGCGCCCCTTCAAGACGTCTACTCAGAGGCGCTCCCAGCCCACACCCACGGCTGAAAAGAATAGCTTTCAGAGAGGTATAGGCCTATAACATGCAGAAGAACAGTTCCTAGGTAGGAGACAGAGCTCTGGAGGAAGCCCATTCCATCGACAGTATGATTTTGATTTGACACTAGGCCTATGAGATTCGATTCCCTTACGCTTCTGCTAGAGAAGTCCAAGCAGAGATAAGCGCAAACTTGTTTTTGGATTTGAAACCGAGACGGGATCTCATTTAGGCTATATATATCCTTTATTGAAACGTTAAGTTGACAAACCGCAACTTAGTACAGAGATATAGAAAGAAAAACATATGCAACAACTTGGCACGTGATAGAAACTCAGGTACATTAATCTAATCTAATATTATCTAATCTGGTAGAACCTAAAGTGATATAATCTAATATAATCCGTTCTGACGCAATACGATACAATCTCTGTGACTTGATAAGTCTCTCCTTTCAAAGTTAAGAAGTACACACTGAAGCCGGGAAACCATTAAGAGTCCTAAGTAGGCAAGTAGACTGGAAGAGGAGAGTTTTCAGTTTAGAGCAGAATCGATGAACATGAGGAGTTAGAGAGTTCCAGGAGAGGGACTTATACCAGGCACAGCATACTTTCCAGCAGATGCTGATTAAAGAGAGGAGTGGCCTTTAGGTTAACAGAGTTGCAGGGTGTAACCATGGAAAATAAGAGGACGGAACATGATTTGCACATGTTCTGTACACGAGGAGTGCCATCTTTAAGCGAGTACGCTCACAGATGTCTGTGTACATAGAGAACGAAGAGCAGGTGTTATGTGGCATCGGTACGAAAGTCCAAGACACAGTCTTGTAGCCTGGCGCACAAGCACAGCGTGTACTTTCAGCAGCGTAGAGCCTCGTGCATTCGATCGCTCGATCACAAGACTGTGGCGGTTTTTAGGGGTTGCCCTCCCCGGGAGTTGGACTGGCCTCCCTTTGGTGTCCATGGGTTTCGGACAGGTGGTGCTGTCTCTCTCTCTCTGTCTGCGTTGTCACTGTGTCTGTCTGTGTATGTCTTCTGTCCTGTCACTGTGTTTGTATGTGTGGGTACTGTTTGGCTTCTGCACGGATGTCCCCTTCCCCTGTGGGCCTTGCACATTTGCCCACGGCTCTTGCACGGGCCTTGCACTTTTGCCCGTCGGCTTCTGCACATTTGCCCGTGGGCCTTGCACTTTTGCCCGCCGGCTCTTGCACCGGCTTCTGCACATTTGCCCGCGGCTCTTGCACCGGGCCTTGCACATTTGCCCGCCGGCCCTTGCACTTTTGCCCGCCGGCTCTTGCACGGTGTCTGGCCCGAGGTACCCCCCCCCCCGCCTTAGTAGTATATATAGAGGACGCTTTTGTGTAGAACTTTAACGCCAATCATCGTCGATATGACGGCGTCGTTAAATAAACGTATTTCAGTCAGTGTAGAACTTAACTTGCGCTGGGGACACTGAAGAACTTGCTCGAGAGAGGTTGGAAGATATTCGAGCAGTGTGTGTGTGTGCTCTGACTTGGTGAACGACGCTGCATTTGACTTTGTGTGCCGTTGCTTGTCTGTGTGACAGTGGCTGAGTGGGCCGACGATTTGGCCGCAATATACGGGTTCAAAACCTAGTGACTTTGACTTGACAATGTGTTGATTGATTGGAGCGCGTCGTCAGCGGCGATTGTCGTAAGTCGTCTGCAATACTCCAGACGCCGAACTTGCGCTCTTTCGAGCGACACGCGAGACTGCAGTCCTCCTTCGCTGCAACCTCGACCTCCGCCACACGAAGAAGAGGGCCTACCGAGGGAGAGAAGGGGTTGTCCGTGACAAGACAATAGTATGCTTGATACTATTATCAATCAATCAATCAATCAATCAATGAAACTTGATATAGCGCCCCTTCAAGATATCTACTCAGAGGCGCTCAGAGTAGATAGCTTCAGAGAGACTACCAGGATCTCACCCGATCAGTTCACTGGAAAACGACCAGGGTCGAGGCCATACGGACGCGATAGAAAAGCGTGTACATTTACTTACATCTACCATTTTAAGATACATGTTTCATCCTTAAGGTATAATGTAACACATTCATGTCTAGTGTCACTTCTTCAAGAATTCCTACCCTATCCTGCAACCTCCAAACATTCTCGCCCCCAACGAAACCCACCTTAGCAGTTGCTATGCCTCCTATCTCTGGTCAGATCTTTGTTCTCTCTGGCAACCGGACTTGGAACTCCACTGGACATCTCTGTACTCCCCTTCACACACGACGAAGCCCTCGTGAATAAGCTGGTGCCCTGCGCTGAGCTTTAGAGCAGCAAGCAGTGCTTTAGAAATGTTGAGTTTACGATAACGATTTGATGTCTTAATTATAAGCTCGTGGGAAGCGCGATCGTAAGGTCAATGACCCACGGGTGAGTGCCGTAAAATGACCTTGACCGTCCAAGAACGCGATATCTCTTTAAACTCCCAAATGTATGTCTTATTTTATAGACACGTGATGTGGAGACTTTAGACAACTTCTTCAACCTCGAGAGGACGTCTGAAGGGTCGATTGATTTTAAAACGAAGGTCGCTCTGCGAATATAAAGAAGACACATGTCAACGTCAGTAACATAATATAAGTTACCTGTGAGTTATACCTGCCACACCTGTGAGAGAGTTGAACAAGTCTAATTACCCTGAAACCTGTGCAGCCTCTTTGACAGAGAAACCGCTGGATGAGGTTGTTCGTTGAAGATTTCGCTGTCGACTGTTGTTGCACTGTGGCCTGAGCAGAGAACAAGTCCTCCTTGCTTCTCCTTATCTTTCGATGTATCAGCTGGATCACTTCCGTCTTGCGTATCAGCGATTCAGAAGTTCCTGGATAAGCCGGGATTATCCTGTAGTGCTGACAAGGAGCCCATGGATTATGGTTATGCAGCACTAACCGTTTGACTATAGTAGCAGGTAAATTGACAGATCATATTACTTCTGTTAGGCTGGAAGAGATAGGATCAGGTCTATTTAGTTTGTCAGGAAGTAACAAGAGTCAAGTAGGATAAAATTACTTGCAAGTAGGTTTAGCCTACTTCCAAGTAGGTTTAGCCTACTAGGCCCTACTTGCGTTTGGAGTCATCTATACCATTTCGGGAACATATATACATATGTACATGCATACTTTCTCCCACTTTTTCGTGGCGTGGAGAGATAAAATATAGCGGCGGTCAACGTGTTACGGATTTCTGGCAAAACGTAATTCCGCTTCAGTCTACACACCTCAATTGCGGCGCTGTATAAATCTTCGAATTTGAAACTTCAAGAGTAACTTCTCAGCTTCGCTCCAATATATAACAATTTAGAGTGTTACCTTTTACGGCGTTCTCTATAAACATATAGAAACAGGCGACTAAGCAAATAGTTTGTGCCTTTGTCTATTCCAGTCTGTTCTATTGTAGTTTGTATTATCTGTATTTTCTGTATGGTCTGGCAAGGTGGCCGATTGGTTAGAGCGCTCGGCCTGTAACGCGGAGAGTACGGGTTTTGAGCCTGCACTGAGATGGTAACTGTGTAGCAGGTTCTTCACTCACAATTGCTCAGCGCCATCGATGTTGTGTCGTATGGTCGTGTGTGTGCACTTCTGAACTTTGGAAGGAGAGCAATATCAAATACAGTAACTGTTGTATTGTATCAAATACATTTGTATTGTACTGCATTGTATTGCACCTTCTTTCTCGGTGGTAGGCCCCTCGATCTGGAATGGCCTCCCCTTGGTGCTCCACTTCCTTTCTATTGAACCCCTTCTCAGCATTCCTCTCTCATCTTAAGTCAATTTTACTTGGCCGCGCTGGAGTTGAGAGCGCCTCTGAGTAGTCCCCTTGAAGAGGCGCTATATGAATGAATGAATGAATGAATGAATGAATGAATGAATGAATTATCTGTATACAGATAGAGTCGGCGAATAGCCTGCTTTCGTCCTGCCAACAGTTCCTCGTAGCAGAACAAGCGACCGCGTTTAAGAATGAAGTTCGAAGAGCTGTACGACTACATGGGCCACATGGGTCTCTACCAACTCTGCGCCACCATCACTCTCCTCTTCTTCTGTATCTTTACCGTCGAATCAATCACGATGAACTTCGTCGGGGCCGAGATGCCCCACTGGTGCAAGGTCCCGGAACTGGCCATGCAATGATGCAACCTGTCCTACGAGCTCCAGCGCTCCATCGCCATTCCCTGGACGGATCCGAACGATAATACCACATACGACGAGTGCAAGATGTTCAATCTCAACTATGCCAATATGACGCACGACGATTTCCTCGCCTGGGATCGGACGACGATGCTACCGAACGACACGGAACAAATCTCCTGTCACGAGTGGTTCTACGAACAGACGACATTCGTTTCGACCATTGTCAGCAGGGTCAGTCATCATTCATTCATGCGTTATTCATTGCCAAGATTTATATAGCGCTCCTTGAAGGAGTCATCTCCGGGTGTTTTTATCCATCCAGCTGCGTAGGTTGCGCTCCGGCAAGTAAACACATCGGTTAGCCGAGTTGGGGCGGGAGCACTCCTGTGTAGTAACCTTGAAGGGGTGCTATGCAAATCCTCGAATGAATGAATATTCATTCATTCATATCGAACATTTGTATAGCGCCTCTTCAAGAAAACTACTCAGAGGCGCTCCCGACTCCAGCACGGCCAAAAAGAACAGTTTTAAGGTGAGAAAAGAACACAGGAGAGAAGGTCCTAGGAACAAGGCGAAGCTCCAGAGGGAGGAAATAAAAAGTTGTCAGTTCTCCTCTTCTTGATCGTCGTAGTTTCCCGTCGTTTTCGGCACTCATTCGCATATACGCTGATTTTACCCACGCCTCGATTCTCTCACATCTCTACATTTATGCTGTTTATGTAAACGACCTAATTGATAAGCTAAGTCGATCCGGTCATGGATGTAGAATTGGGGAGACGTACTTAGGGTGTGTCATGTATGCAGATGACCTCATGTTAATGTCAGCATCTCTGTGTGATCTCCAAGCTATGGTTGACATTTGCTCTGTTGAGCTAGAGGGTATTGACATGAAGTTAAATGTAGCCAAATCTCAAGTGATAAGGATTGGATCACATTTCCGTAATGCGTGCAAGAACATCAATGTCAACGGAGTAGATATCAATTATGTGGAGAAGCTGAAATATCTTGGCTGTTTTCTGGGTGCAGCCAAGTCATTTAAACTTAGTTTGCATGAATTGCGTGTGAAGTTTTATCGGTCATTTAACTCATTGTATAGCAAATGCTACAAATTTACTGAACCTGTTTTGTTGTATTTGGTTAGTGCACACTGTAAACCATTTCTCCTGTATGGAATGGAGGCTATCAGCCCTACCAACAGTGACCTGAACTCCTTGGAGTACACGTACAGCTCTGCTATATGTAAAATTTTCAAAATATGTCATAGCAGTGTTGCATCGGTACTGCAATTCATGCATGAAAAAACTATTAAAGACTGTTGGTTTTCCAGAAGGCTGCGTTTTATGCACAAATGCCGTTCGCATGACAATGAGGTTGTCAGGTTTCTGTGTCTTTTCTCAGACACCATAAGTGGATGAGATTTTCTTGTTTTGCTTTTCATGCTTTTCATGTTCATTTTTTTGTGTGTGTGCTACCAATGTTCTTTGGTGAATTAAAGATTGATATATTTATGGCTGAACAACTTCACTGGCTACCTCTCTCTGTGCACATCCAAATTAAAGTTCTCATTCTCGTGCTCAAATCTCAACTGGGTCTTGCTCGAAAATATCTTTGTCACCAAATTCTCCGTCCCATCTCTGCCACATCATTGTGTCCTCTCAGAACCTCTGACGGGCTTGACCTTTTCGTTCCCGGTGTGAGGACCACAGTGGCTCAATCCAGATCCTTTGCCTGCATAGGTTCCTCTCTATGGAATGGACTTCCTCCTTCTCTACGCTCTACAATCCTCTCTGGTAACATCTATACCTCTTTCTATCACCTTGAAATCTTCCTTTTCTCTCAGGTACATACATATATGTGTGTGTATGCATGCATACATACATACACACACATACATACATACATACATACATACATACATACATACATACATACATACATACATACATACATACATACATACATACATACATACATACATACATACATACATACATACATACATACATACATACATACATACATACATACATACATACATACATACATACATACATACATACATACATACATACATACATACATACATACATACATACATACATACATACATACATACATACATACATACATACATACATACATACATACATACATACATACATACATACATACATACATACATACATACATACATACATACATAC
>JACEVL010000068.1:442333-509833 GCA_020284085.1 Aporrectodea caliginosa
TGTAATCACACAGTGTCGTTAAACTGATGCTACTAGTAACTACTCAAACGGACAGCAGTGGTTGAGGATCTCTCCTCGATTGGTTCCATTTAAAAACGAGCAGGGGCGAGGCCGTACGGTCGCTATAATGTGAACATTTACATTTAAGTGATTCGAAACAGTTGGATCTTCAGTCCTGTAGTAAACAACATCACAGAAACCGATAGCGAATTCCTCCAGAGCCAAGGTTCGGTGACCGAGAAGGACGGAGCACGCACAGTTGTTTTGATTCAAAAGTGAGAGCATCCAGTGTGGTATTTGTTAGGTGGGGTGTGTGTGGGGGGTGAGCTAGGACGATCGAAAGATAAGCTGATCGATCGGCCAAACGTGCATTAACATTTAACAAAGAGACATCTGTTAGATTGGATTCCTTTTGTTCTGTTGGAAAACAGTGCAATGACCTCAGTTGATGGGTTGGAATTTGGGTGTTATTTATATGTCTGTCTGTCTGCCTGTCTGTCTGCCTGTCTGCCTATCTGTCTATCTGCCTGCCTGCTTGCCTGTCTGTCTGTAGTCTGTATTTGCCTTATCGCCAGTCACTTGCACGAATGGTTGACAAAGAGAGTCTTGATTTGTTTTGAACGATTTGGAAAGACCTCAGGCACGTGTGCACATTCGTTGGATGCCACGCCATTTAAGGTACCGTGTAAGGTACGTGCTAGATTGAGATGCATACATACATACATACACACAGGGTGACAATTGCCGGGGGTTGGGGGTTCAACCCCTAGTCTTTCTTAGGATCCCATAGTAAAGTCTACATTTCACACCCAAACTGCACATAAATCAACGTCTAACCCCCCCCCGTTATATATACACACAATACATACATACATACATACTAAAGTCTCTCCTTTTCAAGAACTCTTACCTTGACTCACCTGATCCTGTACCTTCCAATCCTCGACCTAAACGACACCCACCTTAATATCTCCTGTTCCCCTCTGAACCTCTTGAAACCGGACTCTGACCTCCCTCGGACAACCTCTCTGTCTAGACGCAGCGCTCGTGAATAATCTGGTGCCCTGCGCTTGGCTTTCGAGTTGCGCTATAGAAGTTTGGAGATTACGATTACGATGCAGATATTTGTTGGTGTTGTCTGCCTATACAGAATCGGTCGAAAGACGACGCTGATGATCTTTATGGTGATCAGAATCATTGGCTACGGAATCGGTTTCTTTGCCATTCATTACGTCATGCTATGCATCGGACGATTCATCATTGGCCTAGGAACATCCGGGTGCTTCCTCACTGCATATGTTCTACGTCAGTAACTTCTAATCTAATCTAATCTAATCCAATCTAATCTAATCTAATCTCTATGTCTATCTATCTATCGAATTTATATAGCACCCCTTCAAGATAACTACGCAGAGACGCTCCCGACCCAGGCCCAGTCAAAAAGGAAAGGTTTAAGTAGCAATCTGGATTAACACCAATTTAATCTAATCTAATCTAATCTAATCTCATCTAATTCAGTCTAGTTTAACCCGATCTGGCCCAGTCCCGGTGTAATCGTAATTCATAAAGCCACTGATCATCGCTATCGTAATCGGTAGGCTATCGATGCTGTTATAATGATGCGTGGTGCTTCTGCGGCGGAAAATGCCGCCCCGCAACGCGCGAAAACTTACTTCTGCGGCGGAATTTTTTTTCACATTTTATCTAAAAACTACTCTAACCCTAACCCTGACCTTATAACCGACCCTCAGGACGCCAATTTATAGGAAGTAACGCATTTTGAACAGTGCGCATGTGCCGAAGGTTGAGCATGCGCAAAGCTCTTCCGCCGCAGAATTGTGTCGAAAATGTTACTTCTGAGGCGGAATTTCCCGCCGCAGAAGATTTATCCTATAATAATACAATCCTACCTATGCCACTAGCTGACGGTCTCCAGCTCTCCCTCTCATTTGACACGTTGAATGTTAAAACCTGCTCTCCCGCCTTTTTCTTTCTTTTGTGAAGTTCAGGGTAAAGTCGTAGTTTACGTTGCTAAATTATTCTAATGTCTTCAATGCCGTACTTGACGTTGGTAAGTAAGCAGTCTACCTGCATGCATGTTAACTATCATCAATCCAGCTTCCATTTCATAAAGAAATTTTTTCATCAGTCCAACTTCCATTTCATTGGAAAAAATTACTTTTATCAATCCAACTTCTATTTGACGAAATAAATATTTTTCATCAATGGAACTTTTATTTAAGCAAAGATATATTCTCATGGATCCAGCTTCTAATTACGGAAACAATTATTTTCATCAATCCAGCTTCTACTGAATCGAAAACTTAATTTAATCCATCCAGCTTCTATTTACGGTCAAAATTATTTCGATCAATCCAACTTCAATTTTGAACACAGGAATGTTTTCATCAATCCCACTTCCATTTAGGGAAACGATTTCCTTCATAAATCCAGCTTCCATTTTAAGGTCACAATATCAAATAATTTAGCAACGTAAACTACGACTTTACCAAGTTCAGATATGGATAGCTACAGTGTTTTAGTTGTGGACGGTTTGTGGGGGTTCAACCTCTTCTTCTAACCCCCTCAGCTCAGAAACTGAAAAGATGTTAGGTGAGGGTACGGAAACTAAGGGATCTCATGAATCGTTAATTGTTTGGTGAGAAACATATGAACAACCCTATAGACTCTTACCTGCATTCGTGTTCTTCTTGGGTAATGTGCAAAATTTTCGCCCCGCCAACTCTTTTTCGACAACTAAAACATTGAATAGCTAGTAATGAACTTCTTTATAAATCCTAAATCCTTCAAAACCCGAAATCTTCATGCTAGGCACAAGCCAACAACTCCGCAAATTTCACAGACTTACCTCTGGTCCGTTGGTGGCCTGAAGGTTAATCGTACTAAACGCTCACGTATTTCAGACTGGTGTTATTTAGTCCACTGTGCCATTTACACTCCACTGTGTCTACGTTGTCGCCATTTGCAAATCTAGATAAGGGCCCTTCCCGAAATCCTTCATTTACAACCTCTAGTTATTGTGACGTCATCGTGACTTTGATGAGTTGACGCATTGTTGTTCTCTCCCCACTATTATTATCTTCAAGTGACGTTGAATGTTTGTTCGAGTTTAACTGTACTAAATTAACTGGCTTTCCCGAAATCCTTCAGTTAAATCGGCCTAAGTTATTGTGACGTCATCGTAGCTTTGATGTTATGACGTAAGAAAATAAATTCACCAGGCGTGTATATTATGTATGCATGTGTGTACTTACAATAAAATTATAAAAAATAATAAAAAAAATATCTATTTAATAAATCCTGTAGCGCCTTCAGATCTAAACTAAAACTCATCTCTTTCCAGGAAGCATATCTTCCGTTTCTTCCAGAGATGCCACGATTAGTTAAATTGTTTATCGATTAGAATTAGAATTAGCATTAACAAATCTTGTAGCTACTCGATTAGAATTAGCTGTTTGTCTAAAAATGTCGAATCGATTATAATCGATTAGTTAAATTGCTAGCCTAATCGATTAGGCCTATAATTAGAATTAGCTACTAAAATTTGCTAATCGATTAGAATTAGTATTAGGCTGGCAAAATCTTTTAGCTAACTGATTAGAATTAAAATCAGCTGTTTGTCTAATCGATTAGCTAATCGATTAAAATCGATTAGTTACCCATCTCTGGTATCTTCCCCGGACTCTCTTCTTGGTTTGCTTGTTAACAGTAGGCTACGTTTAGGCATAATGTAAATTTCTACTCCACCATGTCATTGTCTGACCGTAGAACTCGCTCCCTAGTTTGCTCGTTCTCTCAGCCTTCAGGTCTAAACTAAACCTATGACTCATCTCTTCCAACTTGCTTACCCTCGTAATCGTAATAGTCCAAACTTCTAAGGCGCCGCTTGAAAGCTAAGCGCAGGGCCCCAGCTTATTCACGAGCGCTGACGTATCTTTTACTTGACCTGTCGAAATTCAACCTGGCTTTTCCAACGTATTTTGTCATCTATGATAACGATTTCACCTTAAACGACCATTGATTGATGATTTGGGCATTGTAAAAAGGCGCTATAGAAGCCATAAGATTAGACAGAAGTCTGGTCGCAATTGCGTAGGTCGGAGCTGTAATGTTTTTATCCATCTAGTTTAACTTACGGAAATCTTGAATCTATATATGTTTGAGCCACAGGCTAAAAAGTCAAATCTTGCGACGACTAATTCGATCACTTACAATCATTCAATCGTCCTGAAACTTGGCAGATAGACTCGCCCTCGCAGACACTTCATTCTATAAAATTTTCAGCTCCCCAAAAAGGCTAGCTTATAGAATCGGGGACTCAACTTTTCGAATCGGGGAATCCCCTTTTCCCATACGCAGCGTTGTCATTGGCCGCAACAAAAACGGGCGCGGTGCCTGATTAAACGCACGCTATGTCGTAAAATGGACGCGGACTATATATTTGTAGAGGTAACTGCTTCGTAAGACGCATTATAGGATACTAGATGGATATAGTAAAAAACTTTGTTTTTACGGGCTGTATTTTATTATATATTATAACCATCGGTATAATGGCTTTTAAAGCCTTGTAAGTCTGCTGTAGTAAATTATGAGACAAGTTGGCAACTCGGCTTTAAGAGCTGTCCATTTTGATAATTGCTTGTTAAAACGACAAACTTTACAGCATCGTAAATTATTGATCTACTTCTAGATCGCTTTACAGTATCAATTATTATTGTCCAGGCAAGTTCTAAACCTCACTGGCGGTACAGTTATAGCACATACACGATAAAATTAATATTCTATTCCATTCTGCTCTGTTTAATTATATTTCTTTTGTTCTGTTATATTCTATTTGGTTCTATTCCATTGTTCTTATGTTCTACTCTGTTTGGTTCTATTATGTTATGCTCTATTCTGTTCTTCTCTGCTCTTGTGGAACACGATTGCCGATTCGTTAGAGCCACTTGTCTTCGCCCCATTGACGCCATTGTACCTTCCTGTTAAACTAGTTATTTGTTTGTATGCGTTAGTATAATTATGGTGATCAATAAAGTATTGTTTGAATGTTTTCCAGTGGCGGAGTTAGTCGGTGCGCGATTCCGGACGGCGTGTGGTGTAGGAGTCCAAATGGCCTTCAGCGTTGGGTTCATCCTTCAGGCGCCCATAGCCTGGGCAGTTCGACACGACATCAAGTATCAGGTGGCCTCGCACGGAGGACCAGTTCTCGTCTTTTTCGCTCTCGCCCTGTAAGTTACTCGTCTATATATAACCATTTTATGACATCATATTGAACTGTGAAACAGGAGCCAAGGAAAGCTAGTGGCTTATACTGACCCTGACCCATCTTTCTTGAGTACTACATGTGTTTGTTACTTAGTTAGTACTTAAAATAAATGATAGTAATAATCTACTACTGCTGGTGGTGGTGGTGGTGTTAGTAGTAGTAGTAGTGGTAGTAGTAGTGATAGTTATAATAAACTACTAGTACTACTACAACTACTACTACTACTAGTAGTAGTAGTAGTAGTAGTAGTAGTAGTAGTAGTAGTAGTAGTAGTAGTAGTAGTAGTAGTAGTAGTAGTAGTAGTAGTAGTAGTAGTAGTAGTAGTAGTAGTAGTAGTAGTAGTTTGTAGTACAAGTACTACTACTTCTGTTCTATTCAAGTCTATTCTGTGCTACTCCATTCCGTTTGATTCCATTCTGTTCTGTTTCACCCTATTCTGTTCTAGTCATGTCTGTTCTGTTCCGTTTGATTCCAATCTGTTCTGTTTCTGTTCTATTCGAGTCTATTCTGTTCCGCTTGATTCTATTCTGTTCTGTTTCTGCTTTATTCTGTTTTTGCCTTGCCTCACCTTGTCTCGCCTAACCCTGCCTTCTAAATCCTGACCTTTCCATGTCACTCATTGCCTCGATCAGTAGTATACCGTTGTCGTTTGTCAGTTTCATCCCTGAGTCGCCGAGGTGGCTGGCGGTGAACGAAAAGAACGTCAAGGCGCAGAAGGTTCTCGACGAAATATGCGCCGGAAACGGAACTTCTCTCCCGGAAAACTTCGATGTATCCATGCTCAAGAAGGTACACATTCCTCTGCTCCTCCGTCTTCTCCTGTTTATCTTACACTGGCTCCTCTTCTCCTTCTCCTCTCTTCGCCTTCCATCTCTTCCACAACTTTCTTTGTCTTGTCCTCCTCCTTCTCTTCCTCATTTCCTCCTCCTCCTCCTATTCCTTCATCTCCCTTCCAACATCTGCACTCCTCCTCCTCGACCTCTGCTCCTCCTTTTGGTGCATTTCTTCCTGTTTCTTTTTCCTCCTCCTTCTCCTCCTCCTCCTCCTCGTCCTCCTCCTCATCCTCATCCTTAACATCCTTCTCCGCATTCGGATCTCTCCATTTCTCTTTTTTGTTCCCCCAATCACCTTCCCTCTCTCTTCCTTCTCCCTTTCCTTCCATCTCCTCTTGTAATGTAATGTAAATGTAATCGAACAATTACGTAGCGCAGCTCGCTCTCGACCCACGACAGCGTCTGAGTCCGCGAACAGGAAAGTCTTAAGGCGTATCCGGAACTGAGAAGGAATCTTAGAGGTCATATCGACCTCGGATTAAAAACTAATAGAAATTTCTCCTTGTAATTTTCTCTGTCCTTCTGTGATAGCGCGGATGGCCGATTGGTTAGAGCGGCCGACCTGTAACATGAAGACTACGGGTTCAATCCTCGTCCGAGGCGGTTACTGTGTAGGGACCTTGAGCAAGTCCTTCGCGCACAATTGTTCTGCAATATAATTGCATCTGCACCTCTCTGTGTTTGCACTTCTGAACTTTTGAGGAAGGATAATATCAAAATGCAGTTGCATTGTGTTGTGTTGTGCTGTGCTGAGTTGTGTTGTATTGTATTGTATTGTATTGTATAGTGCTTATAGATGTCTTTGTATTCATATTTGTTTCTAACAATTAGGAGACGAACGATGTGGCTAAGAAGGACTGCACCGCTCTGCTTCGATCTCCTAAGATGCGATACATGACTATCATCATGGATTTCTCGTGGTAATTGCATTTCGTCTCAATCAATCAATCAAAATTTATATAGCGCCCCTTCAAGATCCCTACTCAGAGGCGCTGAAAGGCGTTTGTTCTTATTATATTCTATTCCATTCTGCTCTATTCTATTATGTTCTGTTCTATTCCATTCTATTATGTTCTGTTCTATTCCATTCTATTATGTCCCGTTCTGTTCTATTCCATTCTGCTCTATTCTATTCTGTTGTGTTCTATTCTGTTTTGTTCTATTCTATTCTGCTCTATTCTAATCTGAAATCTCACAATTGTAACTAAGAGATTTCTAAAATTCTATCCAGTCCGTTGGCTTTTGTTGCCTCCGTTATTACTAACCACATCTACGAACTGAAGGCATTACTGCTCTTCTCCTCTCCTTAAGAGAGCGAGGTGTACATACTCAATGACAGTAATATGATGCAAGCTACTCAAGTCTAGTTCATATTGCCATGGCAGGGTTGGGTGCACCTCAGAGTAGGCTTATTGAGTGGTGCTATATAAATTTTTTAAATGAATGAATAAATAAATAAATCAATCAATCAATAAATGAATGAATGAATAAATGCTACGTATCGATGTTCTGTCGTATGGTCGTGTGTGCACTTATGAACTCTGGAAGTTGGGCAATATCAAAATAAAGTTTATTGTATTGCATTGCATTGTATTGCATTGAATTGTATTGTATTGCATTGTATTGTATTGTATAGGTTCACGTGTAGCCTCGTGTACTACTCGTTGTCCTTGAACACTGGCACGCTCTCTGGTGACATCTTCGTCAATACAATGATCTCCGGACTGGTCGAGATCCCTGCGAACATCGTCTGCATCTTCCTGCTCGACTGGAAGTACCTCGGCAGGAGGGGAACACTCGCCGGAAGCTTCCTACTCGCCGGTGTGTCCAGCTTCATCGGAGCTCCTCTGACGGTCTACAGTAAGAAGCAACTGTGTCCAACCCAGAACGGAACATAATAGAATGGAATAGAACAGAACATAATAGAATGGAATAGAACAGAACATAATAGAATGGAATAGAACAGAACATAATAGAATGGAATAGAACATAACAGAATAGAATAGAGCAGAATGGAATAGATTATAATAGTAGTTATATATATATAGAACAGAATAGAACTTCCCCTCCCCCTCTTCTTCTACTTCTCTTCCTCTTCTTCTCCTTCTTCTCCGTCTCCTTCCCCTTCCTCCTCCTCCTCCTCCTCCTCCTCCTGCTCCTCATCTTCTTCCTCCTCCTCTTCTGCCTCTCCTCCTCTTTATCCTTATAAGTACTGGGACTGAAGTTCTTATAAGCATTGACGTTCTTATGAGTACTGGCACTGACGTTCTTATAAGCAATAGAGCATTGGTATTTACTTTCTTATGAGTACTGGCACTGACGTTCTTATAAACATTGGTATTTACTTTCTTATGAGTACTGGCACTGACGTTCTTATAAGCATTGGTATTTACTTTCTTATAAGTACTGGTACTGACGTTCTTATAAGTACTGGCACTGACGTCCTTATGAGTACTGGCACTGACGTCCTTATGAGTACTGGCACTGACGTCCTTATAAGTACTGGCACTGACGTCCTTATGAGTACTGGCACTGACGTCCTTATGAGTACTGGCACCGACGTCCTTATGAGTACTGGCACTGACGTTCTTATACGTATACTGATCCGCTGAATGACTTGTTCAATGTAGACTATGGCAGTGCGTCGACTGCAATGGCCATGGTTGGCAAGGCTTTCGTGACGATCACCTTCTCGGTTGTCTACGTTCACGCGTCAGAACTCTTTCCAACCGAAATCCGCCATATTGGCCTCGGAACGGCCTCCATGTTCGCTCGAGTGGGATCGATGGTCGCACCCTACATGGGACAACCACTCGTAAGTCACTCATGTCTGTCTGTCTGTCTGTCTGTCTGTCTGTCTGTCTGTCTGTCTGTCTGTCTGTCTGTCTGTCTGTCTGTCTGTCTCTGTCTGTCTGTCTGTCTGTCTGTCTGTCTGTCTGTCTGTCTGTCTGTCTGTCGGTCTGTATTTTTCACATTTTCTTCTTCGTCTCTCTCTGCTTCCATCTATCTATCACTGGCTCTTCTTTCTCCGTTTCTTTCTCTTTCTGTCTTTCTGTCTGTCTGTCTGTCTGTCTGTCTCTATCAGTGATATTTTACTTCAGGAAATAATTTTCGTTTTACTTCTATTTCAGTTCGGACATCCTCAATTTCAGTTCTAATTTCAATTAGGCTAAAGTTCTTAAAAATTTCAGTTATACTTCTAATTTCAGTTGTTCAAATAATTTCAGTTCTTGTTTGAAAATAATTTCAGTTATACTTCTTTATTAAACCAAGTTCGAGCATTTTCATTATAAGATGCGTTTTCTTTAATTTTAAAGAACCCTCTTATTTCCAGTGAATTTGCATGTGGTTTCTTCTCCCTGCTGTTAGAAGTCTTCACACAGAAAAATATTCTTTCGACATAAGCTTAAGAAGCCGGAGCTGCAAGATCTTCTGCAAGTGGGGCAATAATTATTGTCGTAGACTTGCCGTTTTTCCATCCAAAACTATATGTAATGATTAATGCACTAACCAAGCAATATGAACCACAGATCTAGTTTGTATTATTTCCTGAAAAAGATGATCGAACATAATTATTGGATAGTCTGAATCTTCAATCTACTAACATTGTTGGCCGCGCTTCTGTTTTGTCGTGGTGACAACCACTGACTCGAATCAGTCGCATGAAAATTTCATGTCAGCCCGTTTTTGCCTTGACCTTTTTCTTAATATATGTATATTATTATATGTAAGCTTATAGTCGTTGTAGATGCGAAATCAAATTGCTTTAAATTTCACCTGAAAGTGCAGTCCCGCACTCATCCGTTTTAGGGTCCAAAGCATAATATTATACATAGGCCTATTTGTCTGTTCTTTACCGTAGCCTACAGTAACTGTAGGCCTATTAAAAAAATTCCATACATGGCTTTCGGACTTCAGACCAGTGAGCAAACTGGACAAAGTAGGCCTACTTGTGATAGAAATGGATACACTTTTCAAAATGATTTTCTATAACCACAGTCTTGTTGCGACGCTGCATAGGCCTATAGTATAAACTTACATAGAAAGGTCTAAATGAAAACGAGCATAATAAATTGCACATGGAAGCATGTGCTAAGACAAAACTACTAAAGTTTCAAGAGTCAGAAAGTATGTGCGCCTCAGACATAAACACAACTGCATCGGAAAAACTATCAACGAAAATTTCCAATTAAGGAACTAAATTCAGTTCGAAAATTAATTTCCGTTTTTATTCTAATTTTCGTTCAGTGTGCTTGATTTTCGTTCTATTTCAGTTTTCGTTCTTAAAATAATTTCAGTTACAGTTACAGTTATACTTAACGGAAATCAATATTTTCAGTTCTAATTTTACTTATCGTTAACGAAAATATCACTGGTCTCTATCACATTTTCTTCTTCTCTTTCTCTGCGTCCATTAATTTATCACTGGCTCTTCTTTCTCCGTTTCTTTATCTGTCTGTTTTGTCTGTCTGTCTGTCTCACTCACTCACTCTCCCCCCCCTCTCTCTAGATCTATATGAGTCTCTGTGTCTGAATTTCACTCTCTCTTCTCCTGTCTGTCTGTCTCTCCAATGGTATATGTAACTTTGTCTTTTCTATCTGTCTTTGCCTGTCTGTCCTCACTCCTCAGTATGTCTATCTCTCTCTTTGGCTATCTGGAACTCTGCATATCTGTCACATTGTGACTGCCTCACTGGCTCTTCTGTCTTTTTCCATGTCTATCTTTGATTCCCTCTCAATCGGACTTTTATGCCTCTCTAGTTCTCTCTCCCTATGTCTCCTGTCTCTGTCTTTCTTAGTCTGCCTGTTTCTCACTCTGTCTGTCTGCCTGTCTGTCTGTGCGTCCGTCCGTCCGTCTGTCTATCTGTCCGACTGTCTCTGTCTGTCTGTCTGTCCGTCTGCCTGTCCGTCTGCAGTCCGTCTGCCTGTCCGTCTGCCTATCCGTCTGCCTGTCCGTCTGCAGTCCGTCTGCCTGTCCGTCTGCCTATCCGTCTGTCCGTCCGTCCGTCTCTCTGTCCCTCTGTTCGTCTGCCTGTCCGTCCGTCCGTCCGTCTCTCTGTCCGTCTGCCTGTCCGTCTGCCTATCCGTCTGTCCGTCCGTCCGTCTCTCTGTCCCTCTGTTCGTCTGCCTGTCCGTCTGCCTATCCGTCTGTCCGTCCGTCCGTCTCTCTGTCCCTCTGTTCGTCTGCCTGTCCGTCTGCCTATCCGTCCGTCTCTCTGTCCGTCCGTCTCTCTGTCCCTCTGTTCGTCTGCCTGTCCGTCCGTCCGTCCGTCCGTCTCTCTGTCCGTCCGTCTCTCTGTCCCTCTGTCCGTCTGCCTGTCTGTCCGTCCGTCTGTCTACCTGTCCGTCTGCCTGTCTGTCTGTCTCTCTGTGTGTCTGTCTGCCTTACTTAGGACAGACGTAGACATTTATCTACTAATCAAACGATTTCAGATCGACCTGTGGGAACCTCTTCCGGCGATCGTCTTTGGATCGTTGGCCACACTGTCTGGAATCCTCGCTCTCTTTCTTCCGGAGACCCTCGGTCACCCGCTGCTGGACACCATCGAACAGGCGGAAAACTACGACTGGTAAGTCCTAGACCTAGCTCTTACAAAATACTCAGCTAAACTACTAGCTAATTACGACCCACAATTCCAGTTTTACAAATTCATAGTAATCTTCATAACAATCTTAAATCTTGGGGGCGAGAAGATGGTTGAATGATAACACGCTGGCAGGACTCTCCGTACTCCTTTCACAAGCATTTAAAAACTGTTCGTTATCGCAGGAGTTGGGCTGGGAGAGCCTCAGTGTAGATATCTTTGAGGGGCGCTATGCAAATGCTCTGAATGAATGAATGAATGAATGAATGAATGAATGAATGAATGAATGAATGAATGAATGAATGAATGAATGAATGAATGAACTAACTAATGAATTAATTAATTAATTAATTAATTAATTTAAAAAATTAATTAATGTTCATTACAGGAAGAAGAAGCCAGTGAAGGAATCGGAGACCTTGTCGGTAAATGACGTCAGCGTGGTGCCCTCTGACGATTTCGATGGCGTCAAAGAACCGGTCGTCGCGTACACGGAGCTCGGTACAAAGGAAAAATCCTCCGAAGCCGACCCATACACTCAACTGGAGGCAGAGACCGACCTGAGCGCCGCAGAGACGCAGTCTGTCGAATCTGACTCGTGCTATAAATTCTGATGAGGAGGCTGCCACCAGATTAAAAACAATAACTACTATTTCTAGTAACTTCTATAGCGCCGCTATTTTCGAGAGCTTCAGCTCGGATGTCCAACTCAGACTAACGTTGGTCTCAAAGAGTATGTTTCTAGACGGTGCGCTATATAAATTATTTCCGGATTGAATGAATGAATGAACATCAAGCCGCTTGATGCAGGACTTTGTGGCACATTGATCAGGGCTGTGGACTAACAACGTTAGAGAGAAGGAGGAGCAGAGGAGACATAGGCCTAATTGAAGTCTACAAGATTATTACTGGAAAGGAGGCAGTGCAGAGGGAGAGGTTTTTTAATTAGCAGCAAACACGGCAACTCGGGGACATACGTATAAATTATTTAAGAAACCGAAAGGAAAACATTGGGCCAGAAACATTCTTCAGTGCAAGAGTTGTGGATTTGTGGAATGGTCTGGATGATAGTACTGTCTCAGTGGACACTGTCTCAGCTTTTAAGAGAAAGTTAGGAGAGATAGGCAATTAAGCATTACAGATTAACTTGCAATGGTTCTGACAGTCTTCTGAACCACTTTAAGCCCTTGTTATTGTTATTCCTGGTTCAAATCAGGACGATGTAAGCAATGGGTTTCCGACGAACTGCATAAGACCCTGGGGGCTTGTTTCTAACGCTTCCTGTACGGCCATCATGCCCAGTGTGATTGAACCCATGTGATCACTAATTAAGGGTCCCATAATTATAGGAAAATGGTTTCGTATCTCAGCCCCAAGTGGTCCTGCTGGCAATTTGGGTGTGGACATATCCGCATTAGACTAAGGTGCACAGTAGGTCCACAAAGATTGGTTGTCTCGTGCTACCGAAGTAATCGGCCGTATAATCATTCCTATAATTGTTATCTTGGCCTTATTTGTTTACCTTCTGGACTTTGTATAAACATAATTATGTTGCTGGGTTTTTTTTCTAAATGAACTTTAACACTATTTACACTGGAGTAGGCTTACACAGGCAGCGCTTATGTGAGGATATTTTAAGGGCGCACATACAGTGTATTATATATACGACAAATTAGGGTACTAATAAAATTTCCACGTCGTGGGTGTTTGAATCTCGATTTAATCGACGCATGATTATCGGGCACAAGAGGATAGAACTGGTCCTGCGGAAGGGTGATTGAGTCAAGGAGTCACTTAAATCTTAAAGGTGGGACGTGGTGGTGTATCGGTATAAAACATACTGCCTTGTAACTAGAGGGTCGCAGGTTTGAATCTACATCAAGCCACTGCATAGCGACCCTGGACAAGTTGCTCACCCACAATTGTCTGTGAGGAAGGCAACGGGAAACCACCTCGCTCATCTCATCCCCGGGTGGTATAAAAAAAGCCAATGGACCTGCCTTCGGGCAGAAAACATAATCAGCATCAGCATCATCATCATCATCATCATCATCCTCATCATGATGCCTGCTAAGGACGTGAAGAACTTTATCCCTCGAGTACTTTACAAACGCTTGCCCTAGGTCTCACCTGACTGCACACCTGTCTGATTTTTGTTGTTGTTTGAATTTGATTTCATAATTTAACATATTTCTATTGTAACTGGTTGCGGTCTGTCAACCTGTCAGATAATAAAACGAATATCTATCTATCATCATCATCATCATCATCATCATCACCACCACCACCACCACCACTATAACCACCACCAATCATCATCATCATCATCATCATCAGATCTTAAAGCGCATATTTCTACGCTTGTGCAACCGTTCACCCGCTGGACTGACGCTTTGAAGACCACTAAACAGAAGCTATACGAACAAGCAAATTCTCGGAAGTAGATAATATAGTTCAATGAAGAGAGCTTATAGACATTCTTAGCAAATTGTTTACGATGTGTTCAGAAGAGAAGAGGAGCAGTCCCTTAAGCTAGCCCTGAGTCAGCCGTAGGTATGAAGTGTCAGTGACTTCATTTTCTTAGCCTCGGCATATGAGGGCTGAGGGAGCTGCGACCCCGGACACCCAGGATAGGACAGCAGAGCCCTCGCAGGTAGCCAGCGACATAAAACCTTAATGTATGAAAAGCAGTTAGAGATCATTTTATCAACGCAGCGGCCAATAGCTATACTTAATTTCTATTTCCAGTAACTATAATTAGGCCTATAGTGATTGGCGAAGTCAAGTGACTGCCTAAATGGTCCTCGGCTGCTAGCATAGTGCGCTTGGGCTGTTACTTCCCACTTCTCTGGTAATTACAGTAGATAACCAGGGAAAACCCTACAAAACCCATCCCGGATACAGACCTGCGAGTGTCTTTGAAAATGACAGACACATTTCTAGCACATTATAGGGGCCTAAGTGTTAAATATTTTGCTTAGCCAACATTTGAAAGCATCGAGAAATCTAACTGTTAATAACGAAGCAAGTGAGTTGTATAATTGCTCATATAAAACAATTTAAAAAAATTAAATCTAGCAGTAGCAGCAAAGAATTTTATAGGCTTGTAACCTCAATAGGCCTACGTAATTCTGAACTCAACTCGTCAAGTAGGCTATGCCTACAATATGTCTACAATAATTATCTTTAAAGGCCTAATCATAGTTTGTGAATATAAAACATACGATGCTTTTGTATTAATTTGAGTCTTGTATAACGCCGGTTTTAATGCATTAGGCCCTAAATTATGACAGACACATTTCTAGCACATTATAGGGGCCTAAGTGTTAAACATTTTGCTTAGCCAACATTTGAAAGCATCGAGAAATCAAACTGTTGATAAACGAAGCAAGTGAGTTGTATAATTGCTCATAATTAATTTCTATTTCCAATAACTATAATTAGGCCTGCAGTGATTGGCGAAGTCTGATTGGCGAAGACTGCCTAAATGTTGAGTTGAGTCTTTTGAGTCATGTGCGTTATGCCCTCCTCTTCTCTCCAGGCGTGAGACTGGCGCTGCCAAAGTGCGGGCAGTGGCAGCTAGAGTTATATCGTGGATGAGATGATTTACTATCTGATAGTGAAGACAAAATAGACAATAGTCATTAGTTAGATAGTTATGCTTAGTTATCAAGTTTAAGTAATTATGTCTCACATGTATCACTGTAGTCAGTTGAGTCTTGTTTTAATGCATTAAAACTTCTATGTCGCCGGTTTTAATGCGCAAGGCATGAAGCGTGGCTCAGTCAAAGCAAGCCATAATCAGAAGATCAGTCCGTTTAAGACAGAGAGACAGTGTATGGTGGGGAGAGAGCCTGTCGTGGATTATAAGGTTATACATACATACATACACACATACATAACATTGGTTATGGTTATGGTTATACATACATACATACATACATACATACATACATACATACATACATACATACATACATACATACATGCATACATGCATACATGCATACATGCATGCATGCCTACATACAGGGTGGGCCAGTAGGAATGCAACTAATTTGAATGGATGTAACTTGAACAATTGTTATCCGAACATCGTGCCCAATATACTAAATTGAAAGTAATTATCCACTCTACTACTGTGTCAAATCTTGCACTGATATACGACACCGTTGTTACAAAATTTCGGTGCGGCGCACACCTCTCAATTTTGAATGTAAATATTGAACATCATTGCGCTGCTCACGGAAAAAGGATAGAATTTTAATCCGAATTTTAAGAGCAGAAAAAGGATACAATGCACATCAGATGATGATAGCATTCCCTTCTAGAAAATGGAATAAATATGCTCTACATCGATTGATTAAACAAATTGATGCTACGGGAACGTCTAACAGCCGCAATTGTGGTCGCAATCGTTCTGCGCGCACAGCAGCGAACATTGCACAAGTCCAAGAGTTAATTTGCAGCCAAGACAAGTCATTAAAGCACGTGGTTGACATATTGAGTATTTGTTTGACTGATGGTAAATTCACTCAAGATATTAATTGTTAGTACTAGGTGATTGTTTAGAATTGACATCTTCAGTTTCAGATTTTTGTTTTTTCTTGCAGTTTTATGGCCAAAAAAATGGCACATCGAATATTAATAGCATTATCTCAAAACGTCGTAATAGTATCTCGTAGATATTTTGCAGAATGATAAAATGGATAATTATCTTCAATCTGATATATTGGACAAGACGCTCAGATAAAAAGTATTCAAGTTATAAGGCGTCAAAGTTGTTGCATTCCTACTGGCCCATCCTGTATATACATACATACATTGGTTAGTTACTGTTTAACGACACTGTGTCATAACGCACATGATTAGCGTCGCCCTCCTCCTCTCTCCAGGCGTGGGACTGGCACTGCCAGAGTATGGGCAGTGGCAGAGTTATATCTTGGATGAGATGACTTACATTACCCTATTATCTAATAGTGAAGACAAAATAGACAATAGTCATTAGTTAGATAGTTATGCTTAGTTATCAATTTTAAGTAATTATGTCTCACATGTATCTAACAACACCGTCCAATGAACTCACCATTTTATGATGCTAAGCAATTATAGTTCAGTTAAAATTGAGGCATTGCGGACCTACCGCGGCTTCGTTTGCACCAGCTCAAATTCTCAATCTGTCTTAAAACGTACTTTTTAAGCACATAGATAGTCATGTGTGCAGAGCTTTTGTGAGGTACTTAAGTTAAAAGCGCTATATTAAGTGTCTTCCTACATACATACATACATACATACACACACACACAAGCGTATGTATACGCTATACGTGTATAAGGGCCTACACAAAGTTGCTCACAAGGGTGGATCTAAGGCCTAGACAGCTACAATCGCTGGGACCATGGCAGGCCTGTATTGTGCTATTGGGAACCAATGTCGTGTGAAAAACAGACGACTAAAACAGTCATCATAAAGTATCTGAGAGATACTTTAGTACGATCTTTCTTATTTGCTTTCCCACATAAAAATATACCAACGCCTCCGGATCCGTTACTATTCTCCCACTCTAAAAAGGTAATTTTCTTGTCTGCGATCATTCCTCAAGATCTACGTAGAAACATAATTCTCATGAGTTCGTGATTCAAATGCATTTCTCACTAAATATTCTTTAACAGATTTACCTTGTGGTCAATAATTCTTCTAACAAGAACTAAAAATGACGGAATTCCTGGAGTACTTGTTGAGTGGCATCGATGAAACGAATTTCGAAAAGCGACAGCGTGTTGTTAAGCATTTGCTAAATTTCGGTGCTCCTGTGAATGCCAAGTCTGCAATTCTGGAGACGCCATTACACTTAGCAGTGAGAAACAATTGCTTAGGAGTTGCACAGCTTTTGATGCAACACAAGGCAAAATTAATGTCGACGAAGCGGACAGGGACAGAAGAACGCCGCTACACTTGTGTTCCGAGTTTGGTGATTTGGAAATGGCAAAAGCATTGCTGAAGAACTGTGAACATCGATCAAAAGACGATGAACTCTCAGAGTCTATGAAAATCCAGATTGCGAACTATCGGTTGGAATGCTCCAAACAACGAAAAGCAGATGCAATACGTACTGAAATTCTTGATGAATTAGGAAAGTGTATGGAGTACTTTCGTAAAAAGAGAACACAGAAGGCAGATAATTCCTGCAATAATTCTTGCCTTTCACTATTAGATAGCGTTTACAAGGAATTGCAAAGCAATTATAATTATCGGCTAATTAAGTGTCATCAATTATGGACTTTTAATCAGAACGCCAAGTGTAGATTACACATCAGATCACACAACCGTATGTTTAAAAAACTGCGGATCTCAATTGGCCGTAAGATTAGCAGTTTGAAACGATATTTATTAATGCAATTGAGCGAAATGAAGACGTTTAATAACAGTGCCACACCACTGCATCTTGCAGTTCGATCTTGTCGTTCTTCAAGCTTCTATGTCTTTCAGAGGCAGCTTCCAGATGAACTCTCTGAGTCTTTGAACCTATCCACTCTGACCAATAATGACGCATCTACAAAAGAAAGCACGCCGACTGATCTACTCAGAATTGTTTCGCACGATGCAGATAAAATCAATTCCCCAAGACCTTTTAATTCAGGCTTTTCCAACGAGAGAAAACAATCTGAAATTCTTGAAGTAACAGAAAACGTGAAATCCTATGTAAACAGAAAAGATAGTGAGGGTTACGACGCTCTGTTAAATGCGGCGGAATTCAATCGGTCAGACGTTGTACAAATACTGCTGAAGAACGGCGCGGATACTTGCTCAATAACTTCTCAAGGTTATGCGGCGTTGCATATAGCAGTAAATTCGTTTAACCGTGGGTTAAAGTCGTCAAACCCCGTTGCAATGATACAGATTTTGTTAACATCTGGCGAATTCAGTGTAAATGCGTTGACTTACAAAGCAGAGACGCCACTCCATCTGGCGGTAAGTAACTGTGGTTGTGGAGTTCCAGGACAGGATTTAGAGTGTCAGTGTCGAAGAGAGATGCAAGACAGTGTCATTTCATTACTTCTTGAAAATAAAGCAAATCTCAATCAACAGGACTGTGAGGGTATGACGCCACTAATGATAGCTTCAGAACGTGGCTGTGATCACATAGTTAGGATGTTGCTGAATGGGCTTCTGGTCAAAGTTGATTTAGATGCAAGAGATCAATACGGAGAAACTGCTTTGATGAAAGCTGTCAGGATGCATCGTGATGCGATTGTTGAACTATTAGTGAATTCCGGTTCACGGGTTGACCTGCAGGACTATCGTGGATTTACGGCTCTACACGCTGCGCTGCATGACCCTGATGAATTCAGAAGTCTACTCGAACTTTTTGAAAACGAGTCTCAAGGTATTGGCCCAAGAAATAATGAAGAATACGAAACGGTCTACAGCAGATATAAAGACACCGCTTTGGTCAGAGCTACAAACAGTTTAAATGGTGAAAGAGATGGTGAGAACTGTAGAAAGAATACTATGATTAAGATTCTCTTACGCAGCGGACTTCAGTTTGAAATCTTGGATTTTGCAAACAACACGCCGTTTGATTTCTTGGTGTATTCAGAAATTCAGTCCAGCAGAAGTGAACAGGAGGCACAGCAACGTCTTGATAAAATGAGAAATGAAAACAATGTCTATGAAGAAACGCCATGCAACCTTCACAGGAGATGGTTGGATATAAAGTGGCGACGTGAATCTCCATTGTTCTGGCTAGCCGCTGTTTGCATCATGATAGCAGAACACAAAGGTATTCAAACAGAGGAGGCCAAAGAAATCCCAAGAATTAAGGATTACAAAGGAAGAACACTGCTGCATTACGCAGCCATGTCAACTGGTAACGAGCAATTATCAGATAGAAATTCACTGTTTAAAATTCTGTTGACCTTAGGCTGCAGAATAGATGAAAAAGATATCTACAAACGGACACCACTACATTACCTGGATGTTTCGAGCAGCAACCTGTTATTCGGCGTAGCACAGCAGATTGGAATGGAATCAACCGAGAAACAACGGATGATATTTAGAGATATATTGAAAATAAAAGATCTTGACGACAAGACAGTGGACGAATTGCGGAGTTTGAGGGAAGGGATTGCTGAACGAGAAAGGACAAGAAAAAGTGACTATCATCAGACAGTAAAAGCCGTTGACCTTGATACCATACGTTTTGACAACGGAACAATGAAAATAAACAAAAAGGACACGTATGATTTCGAAACAGGTATTTCCTGGTCCATATGGACGAGTGGTATTGCTGATTACGCACATCGTAATACTGTGACACCTTGTCTGACAGAAGAGATACATTATTTCATCGAAAGACTGGCAAATGCCATCGAAAGAAAGGAGCCAAGTTTCAAATGCCAACCGAAGTTAGTTGGCAGTGCCTTTGAGGGGACGAAAATTGATTCACCAGATGAGTTCGACTTTGACTTCATTCTCACCAAATTTAGCAACACAGTCGAAGTCATTCCGTCACCAGTTGCTCCAGAAGGGTTTGTTCACTTGCGCAGGAAACCAAATGTTCGTCTTGGAGAAACTGATGAAAGGTTTTTTGATGAAGAGGGCATCCTCAAGACAAATGAAATTAATTGCAGATTCCAAATTATACTTAGAAATGTCTTCCAAGATCCATCTTTCTGGGAGGATGAACATCTCTTTGAATCGACAGAAGCTGAAGACACAATGAAAAGGTTTGTTCGGTGGTACGACAGACATAAGAATGGAAGAGATCTAAATGACTTAACAGATCAACGTATAAATCCTGGTATCTGTACAACTATTCGACTGAAACAGGCCCGTGCACTTGATGGTGAATATCTACCGAATGATATATCTTTGGATCTCGTTCCATGCATCCATGTGGACGGTTGGTGGCCACACAAAGCAAGGCTTGATATAAGTGATACCTTAAAAGCTAACGGATGCAATCTGGTGTTTGATCAGCCACAACGTAAATATCCGTGGGTTCCATTTGGTGAGAACTATGCCAGAATATCTTTTGCTTCTGCGGAAAGTCAAATTATCAGACACAGTTCGCCTACAGCGAAAGCAGCCTACATGGTTTGCAAACATCTGATTAAAGACAAACCTCAGATGACATATGTCCTTAAAACGTGTCTCTTGTATTGCATCGAAGCCCTTGAGAGTGAAGACGAAAGGTCGCTCGATGCAGAGGCGAATTACAGCTCAGTTACAGCCGAGAAACTCAGTTTGTGGATAGAGAAGATGATGCGATGTTATCTGATGTTCTTTCTGCAGGACTTTTGTCCGTGTTACCTAATGCCATCTTTTTGCTTGCCAATCGCAGACTTCTTAAAATCCAAACACATGTTGCTACATTTAACTGGCGAAAGCGACTATGAATTCTTAAAAGAAGAGAACCAAAGTTATCGTTGTAGCGTTCGCGATGTCTACGTTGCCAACTTCGACCTTTTTAGAAGAGTTTGTACCCGTGACATAGACATTCCTCTTCCAAAACCACAACCATTGTGTGAGAGTTTCAATCATGCTGAATTTATTTCAGCGCTCAGAGAAAGTAAATATGAAATCAAAGAGAAAGAACGGAGCAGAAAAAGACGATATGATGAAGAAGTAGAGGGTGCAGAGGAAATGGACGAAGTGACGAAGAATAAGAATAAAAGAGGAAGAGATGGTGTTAGTGATCTTCAGAAGTTGTGACTTTATCTTGACTCGAATTGTGAACTGATTATGATTTGTAGCGCAGCGCTAGTGCGCTACTTGGAGGAGGAAAACAGTATTTGAATTACTTTTTCGAATATTTAAGTAAATCAACACTACAAGGACTACTTCTATCATGAATTAAAACTTTACATGTACTAATTACCAGTTGCGATCCTCAGCAAAAATTGACAACGACATTTATACCTCAAACCAAGCAACTGACTTCATAACTGCTCGATAAAAAGTCTAATTGCAGCTCAGTGACCGCCGATAAGCTCAGTTTGTGGGTAAAGATGATGAGATATTATCTGATGTTCTTTCTACAGGACTTTTGTCCGTGTAACCTGATGCCATCTTTTTGTTTGTCTATTGGAAATTTCTTAAGATCCAACCACATTTTGCTACAGTAACTAACGAAAGTGATTATGAATTCCTCAAAGAAGAGAACCAAAGTTATCGTTGTAGCATTCGCGAAGTCTGCAACTCAGACCTTTTTTAATAATAGTCTGTAAAGGTGACACAGGCATTCCTTCTCCAAAACCACAACTATTGTGTGAGAGTTTCGATCATGCTGAATTTATTTTGCAGCTTAGAGCTGGTTCTGGTTTTTCGGAATTAGTAGGCCTACTAAATTTTATGAACGAAGCTGTTAATTAATAAGTAATTTTTAGTTTTTACTCGAGGAAGATAATAATGACATTGTGCATATATAGAGGATAAATTTGATGGATTGAGATAGTAATTGTAATCTCCAAACTTCTAAAGCGCCACTCGAAAGCCAAGCGCAGGGCACCAGTTTATTCATGAGCGCTGCGTCGAGTCAGAGAGGTTGTCCAAATAGTAGTCCGAAGGAGGTCCGATCCGGTTTCCAGAGGGTCAGAGTAGATGTTAAGGAGGGTGTCGTTTAGGTCGAGAGTTGGAAAGTACAGGATCAGATGAGTCGGAGTAAGAGTTCTTGATGAGTTAAGACACCCATTTTGCCTCCCCCCTCATAAACTTTCTGGAGCCGTCCCTGGAGCCGTATCGAGACCATTAGAGGCCTACTGTGCATGGACCTTGTGCAGCTCTTAACTCACTAGACTAGAGGGCAGCAATAAAGTGAATAATAGGCCTAGCAGTTTCACTGCGCTGGTGACCTTGGCCACCTACCGCCACATGGCCGCAATGCCACCTATTAAAGGGCTGATGACCTAACACCGGAGATCGGCATCGGGCCCGACGCCCTTTACCTTTTATTAACAATAACAATAATAATAATAATAATAATAATAATAATAATAATAATAACCTCAGCACGATATCCGGAGATGCACGCGAAACCTCCTACCTATTTCAGCGCATATCTGTAATGATCCAGCGGTTCAATGCGGTGGCTTTCCGCGGTACTTTTGCCACACTGGACCTTGACGACGATTAGGTGCCGTTCCAGACGAATTTTATTGTTCTTAATTAATATTAAGTCCCCGGGGGATCATGTATACCTCGGGGCATAAAAAAATAAAAAAAAAATAAATAAAAATAATAATAATAATAATAATAATAATAATAATAATGATAAATAACCATCGGTCATTAGTCTCATAGGCGATTAATATTCACGAGAGGCGTTTCGAGTGCGGAGATAATTATATCTCTCGATCGTCTGCCTTTCTGTGATATTAACCTCCTTAACGTTCTCAAGAACCATATTTCACCTTCTTGCTTAAAGTTCAATGACGCGTATACGCGCAATCTTCGATCTACTGATAAATGAACAGAAACTATAATAGGCCACATAACTTCCTTTCACCTCAATAGCCTACGGTAACTAATTAGTGTACCGCTGTCACCGTAAGCTACAGTGACAAGAGAAAAAGTACGAATGCAGTAGTTAATATGCCGTATCCGACATGACACGGCTAAGGTGAATCGTGTAACACTCGCGATACCAACGCTTGTTAATAACCTGGTGCTTTGCGCTTCGAATTAAAGTAGCGCTTTAGAAATTCGGAGTTTACGGTTACCGTTACGATTACCAAATTTTAATAGTCTGACAGTCACGAAAGTAAACAAACCAAGTGAGTGGTAGGACAGATATCATCTATCGCCAAGAAACAACCGCCGAATATTGAAAATCGTTGCCCTCCTGAGAGTAGTGCATGATAACTGAGTTGTCAGAATAGACCGCTGTACTTAGTTACCGTCTCACTATAAGCTGAATCATCGCGACATAAACGAGGCCTCCGAGATGACTATAGTTACGCAAACTTAAAACGTCATGGTTACCGAAAAGAACGATAAGGTTAATCGTCAGATAGCACGTTATCGCCTCGACATAAAGCTGGATAATTTTACCGTCGATAGCCATAAGGTATACTAAGTTATATTTTACCGTCGATAGCCATAAGGTATACTAAGTTACCGTCACAATAAGCTTAATTGAACTGTATAACATCGTGCTAGGCCTATCAACACATGATCTGAAGCGATGCCTATAACCGTCGTGTGACATCAGGTGTAGGTCTGAATAGTTACCGTCACGAAAAGTTGCACCGACCGGTCTCAGCATTACAAAACGTTAGATACCTGTTTGCTGTCACAAGTCGTCGCCTAACAGCAGGTCTTCCATGGCGGAAATCTCCTCGTATGACAGTGTTCGAAAGAACCCTCCAACCGTCCCCACTAAGTTCAGCAACCCGGCCACTTATACCACGGACGATCACAAGCCATCGCAGAAGGAAAACAACGGGTCTACTACGCCAATCGATTCCAACGGTCGTCCGATAGCCAAGCCACGCAACGTCCCAAAGTCTCTTCCCCGTTCGATAAATAGTCCCCCGGCCGAACAAAAGGGCGGTATTCTGCTTCCGTGTTTTGGCGAGTACAAGGCACAGAACGCATTAAACCAGAAGTCACGCCGCCCGCACGAGCCCCCAACGGACGCCGTGGTTTCACCGATGGTGACTTCTGAGGCAAAGTCCCCTCCAACTCCGTCTACGCTGAAAAACGAGCAGGAGAGCAAAAAATCGCCCATACTACCACCTACTTCGGGTAAACAAAAGATTACAGACAAAGTTCTCTATGGGGTTCCGATACGACCCGATAAACTGAAACTTCCTGCGACCAGTGGGACACCGGGAACATACCGGTTGTTGACGCTGCCTCCTGTAATCGGAAAACCACCGCGAAAACCAGCATGCCTTCCAAACGTCGAACTCGAGAGGTTCAACGTTGCTTCGGGAAACTTCTGCGTCAAAAACGAGGATTTATCTGTACATGATCACATGGAGGCTCAAATGGACACATCGTACGATGAAGGTATTTACGAAGTATATAGCTAGACCAGATAAAAGTGTCGCCTATGTTTAAACAATGTTCGCGTTTGGACAAAATCTGTCAGAACGTTCGGCTGCAGACGACATTTTGCAGTTTACCATTACAAAGGGATAGAGAGCGAACTGAACCTTCTAAGTATATTTTTTATTTTACTGCATATACGCACGTTGGTGTACATACGTGTATAATTATAGAGTATAACATTCTTAGACTTCTTCTTCCTAAACTTCTATATGTGAACGTGCCCTTATACGTGTAATCAGAAACTGTCACAAAGCTCGCTGGCATTAAAACTTGAATCGTGTAACACTCGCGATACCAAATTGCGCTTCGATTTAGAGTAGCGCTTGAGAAATTCGGAGTTTACGGTTACCGGTACGATTACCAAATTTTAATTGTCTGACAGTCACGAAAGTAAACAAACCAAGTGAGTGGTAGGACAGATATCATCTATCGCCAAGAAACAACCGCCGAATATTGAAAATCGTTACCCTCATGAAAGTCGCGCATCACAACTGGGTTTTCGAATAGGCCTAGGGCCTACTTAGTAATTGCCGTATCACTAAAATCTGAATCATCGATATTAAACGCGACATCAACTATAGGCCTACAAGTCAGATAGGCCTAACTATAGTTAATACGCCATCTTAAAACGTCAGGGAGTTTGCGTATAGAACGATACGGTTATTCGTCAGATATCGCCATATCACCTCGACATGAAGCTGGTTACATATAATTTTATCGTCGATAGCCGTATTACAGGTGTACTAAGCTACCGTCACAATAAGCTGAATTGTATAATACCGTGCTATAGGCCTATCAACACGACATAATCTGAAGCGATGCCTATAACCGTCGTGTGACATAAGGTTAGTCGGAATAATTAGCATCACGAAAAGTTGCACCGACCAGTTTCAGCATTACAAACGGTTAGATAGGCCCTCTCTGTTTGCCGTCACAAGTCGTCGCGTAACAGGTCTTCCATGGCGGAAATCTCCTCGTATGACCGTTGTAGAGAAAGAACAATCAATATTAGTATATATATATATGTTAGTTTACATTTTATTATAAGATTGCATTGTATTAGTACGGAAAGATGATTGACAGCTGACAGCCGACAGACCCAAGGGAGTGGAAGCATAGGCCACGCCTGTCAAAGGGTGAAGGGGAGAGAAGGCAGAAAGGGGAGCAAGGAAAGAGGAAACGAACCGGAGAGCGCGGTTGGGGGGCGAAAGAGTTGATTGACAGGCGGGGGCGATAGAGAAGAGAGGGAAAAGCGGAAGAGAAGGGATTCGCAGCAGGGGAGCCGGAGAGAGAAGACGGGCTCGGCGGATCGGAAAGAGAGAGTAACGGACGATGCCGCTCCTTTTATAAGTTGTTTCAAGTATGCAGTTTTTGATATACGAGGTGATGAATAATAACCAGAAAACGAAAACCATCGTGCTCTTATTCAGTTAATCAGTCTCATCGAATTAGTTAAAGACCGACGCGCTACCGAAGAGATATAGCCTGCGCTCAGCCACATAGTACACGTAGTACCGCTGCCACCATAACTGAAACGATAGAAGAAACATCTTTTTCAGTACATTGTGACAGAAGGGATTTTAGTTTGAGACGAGACAGAAGTACGACGCTGTTTCTCTCTACTAAACAATATCGAACAGAGACTTTGAAGACGATTCGACTGAAGGAGACGAAACAATTCACCGAGGAGGAGGGACTGGATTTTAGTTTGAGACGAGACAGAAGTACGACGCTGTTTCTCTCTACTAAACAAAAGAACAGAGACTTTCTCCTACACACGCATCTCAACAGAAACGACGCAACCTGTCGGGCGACACGTATCTAAAAAAATATCGAGGAGGAACGGAAGGACGGGAAGCGAGAGGAGGAGAACAGCTACAGCGGTGAAACTCGGGATCCACGCGGAACTTGACGACGTCAGCAGGAACACGTTGGCGACCATCCCTGGAGAAGAAGGACGACGAACGACAAAGGATCAGCGAATACGGCGCCGAGCTTCCGGAATTCTCAGAGGACGCGAGCAACCTTCGGGGCCACACGTCCAGAGAAAGCTGAAGAATAAACCGGGTGAGCCTTATAACACCAGTTGTGTGAATGAAGCCATGTAATGCTGTGTTAGGTTGGCTGAGACTGTTATCGTGAGCGTTTTTAATTGTGTTTGACGAATGTAGAGTGGGAAGCTGTTTAAAACGTGTAAACTGTGCGGATGCAATTGAAGTAGGGTTAAAGGAAAGTTGTTGTTTAAAGATAAAGTGAAAGTAGTTTATAACTACAGTTTGCCCTGTTGGCAGAGTGATCGTTTCATTGTAAGCCCTGTTGGCTGCTTATAAGTGCAGGTGATTTCAGTGCACACAGCGTACACTTCATAATGTTTGGAAAGATGAAGAAAGGACTGTTGGAGGAAGAATGCGAGAAAAGAAATATAAATCACCATGGGCTAACTCGGAAGGCGATGATTGCCACGTTAGAAGAATACGAAAAAAATGGACACGAAGAAGAAGAGGAGGAAGCTGAGACAGAGGAGGAAGTAGGGGGAGACCAGATGAAGCTCGAACTGATCAGAGCAGAAAAGGAAAGGACCCAAGCAGAAAAGGAACGGATGCAGGTAGAGATGGAGTTGCTGCAGACAAAGGCACAATTAGGCCTGTTACAGTCTAGTGCGTCTGTTGCTGCGACTGAACTATCTTCTACCCCTTCTACTTACACTAAACTGCCTAACATGACTGAGGGAGAGGATCTAGCAGCATTTTTTCTTTCTTTCGAAAAGGTTGCTTGCCTTCAAGGCATTGACGAAAGCAAATGGGCCAGAATTCTGCCATCCCTACTAAACTCACAAATGCGTTTGCATTTTAACAGGTTGCCAATGGAAACCTGTACAGATTACAGACAGACAAAAACAGCCCTGATGCATGCTTGTCGTATGAATGCGAAACATTATTTAGAACGGTTTAAAACGATGCATAGATCTGGAAGGCAGACATATGCACAGTTACTAGAGAACTTGAAGGACACTTTTGATTACTACTTGGAATGCAAGGGAGTGAATGATTTCATAAGCCTAAAAGACGATATTATTCTCGAGAGATTACGTGAGTCTTTAGCACCTGAAACAAGGTATTTCGTTGAGGCACGTAAACCCAAGACCTCAGTGGAGCTGGCTAACTACGCAGACCTGCAGTTTGAATGTGCTATAGAAGGGAGAATGCAAGCTAAACGAGACCACAGACCTGCGCAAAAATTTAAGTCGCAGGGTGCTGAAACGAGAGACAGCCAGTGGGGGGGTAGGGCGCCCTTCACCAGAGAACCCGCATGGAATAACACTAATGATGGTGCCAGCACAAGGCACATGCAAACAAGGTATGGGCAACCAGATCAGGTTGCTAGGACGGAGTATGGGGCCCAGTCTTACAATCCAAACAATGGCAGATTACACCCACAAGTGAATTTTGTACGGCCAAAGGGAATTTGTGGCAAAGTTATCGAGTATCAGAAACGTTTTTTGGTCCCAGTTACTGTTAACGGAGTTCTTGTAGAATCTTTAAGAGATTCAGGGTCACACGTGACCCTTATTAATTCTGACATTTTACCGAGCAAGCCATCTGCCATGGAAAATCCACTAAGAATTCAATGTGCCTTTGGGTTAATCAAGTGTTTTTCCACATGCGAAATTGAAATCTCTTCGCCGAAATTCGGGACAGATCGCAAGGTTAGAGTACAAGCAGCAGTTGTAAAAGGGCTGGGGGTGGGGATGATTTTGGGAAGCGAAATTTTTGCAAACAACCCTGGTCTGAAAGATCCGGTAGGGACACGACAAGACGCACGGAGGCAGGGAAGTCATAAACAAGACCACAGACACACAGAGGTACAGAGAGCAGCCGCGGATGCCACATCTGCTAATAATAATGAAAAACCCCAGCATGCACAATCACTAATTGCAACCAGACAGCATGAGTATAACGATAGCGGTCCACGACGCGGGAGGGACGAAGACGGGTCTAGACCGGTACCGAGACGCGGGGGGGTAGAAACGAGCCCGACCGCAGACGAATTAGCTGAACTACGCCCAAGGGAAAGAGGTTCAAAGGCACAGGGTGTAAAACCAGATGACGACCATGGGGTAACACGAGAAGCCCCAATCGTTGACGCGACACCCGCAGTAATTGAAATAAATCACCGGAAGGGACTGGACGACGTAAATGACATTAATGACCCGACGGGGCAGTCTACCGACGTGGAACAGAGAGCAGTATATGACCAAAGTCACTCGACACAGATCGAGGGTGATGATGCGCCGGTCACATCTGGAACTAATGGAATCCAACCCGATTCTGTTGAAGGAGCCGATAACGTCGGAAACGAAATAATTAACGAAGTGTCTGGAGCTTTGAAGAAGGCACAGCGGAACTTGGCTATGCTGTCCGACCTAGGAACACGTGGGGCGAAACTGAAAGGAGTTGACAAGCATATAGCAGACAGCGGTCGCTTTTGTAGGCTAGATAAGTTGCCTACAACCAAAGACGGAGCAAATGTGCAGAATCAATTACCGTTAAACGTAGCACCTACATGTAGGAAGAGGGCTTTTGAATTGGCGCACGACTATACTTGGAAGAGTCACAGAGGTGCTAAAGGAAACAAGAAGAATTGGTTCTATTCCAACAGGAATACAAATGAGTCCAGAAGAAGAAGCAGATGGTATGAAGTAGGAAATCGGATGGATCAGAGATTTAAGAGACCAGATGAGGGCAGATCTTGTGCGACTGATCGGAGAAGTGATAGCATGAGGCATAGAGCAGATGTTGTAGACTGGCGGAGGCCCGCCAAAGGAGACTATTGGAGAATGAACATGGCAAGAGATAGTGATATGGTTTGGAACGAGAATAAGAAAAAAGAGGAGTCGTGGAGGAAGAGAAGATGGGCTTCGGCAACCCAGCAGAACGATTTTAAATCGAAATTGGGAATTAATTCTATACTGGGAGGCACACATGCCATGGCAGAAGGTTTGTCCCGAGCTTTTTGATGTTTATTGATGGATTATCTCGAGCCTATATGACCAATTAGGATTAAGGTGGTCATTATGTATGGTCTAAATAGTGTTTTCTTTACTTAGCATATATTTTCACATTGTTCACGAGTGTTTAAATAGATTCGAGTTACTTGGTTTGTCGTCGGGTTCACCGATGAAAGAGTAGACGCTGATCATACAGCAACGACCAGGGGTACTTGTTTTGTGTTTTTTTTATGTTTTAGATAACTGACTTACATAGTTCGAAGTGTTATCCAGCCTGGTGACGCAGCAGCAACGATGGCGAGAAATAACTAAATAAAAGACATTAAACAGCTCGCTATGCTCCGTCGCCTGTGCTCATGTAATAGACTTAGTGTAATAACGAACTGTTAGGATGAACGCACCTAAAAGCCATCTATGCTTTCTGATGCACGACCTGTATACCAGCAGCTTAAAGAGTGGGGACATGTAGAGAAAGAACAATCAATATTAGTATATATATATATGTTAGTTTACATTTTATTATAAGATTGCATTGTATTAGTACGGAAAGATGATTGACAGCTGACAGCCGACAGACCCAAGGGAGTGGAAGCATAGGCCACGCCTGTCAAAGGGTGAAGGGGAGAGAAGGCAGAAAGGGGAGCAAGGAAAGAGGGAACGAACCGGAGAGCGCGGTTGGGGGGCGAAAGAGTTGATTGACAGGCGGGGGCGATAGAGAAGAGAGGGAAAAGCGGAAGAGAAGGGATTCGCAGCAGGGGAGCCGGAGAGAGAAGACGGGCTCGGCGGATCGGAAAGAGAGAGTAACGGACGATGCCGCTCCTTTTATAAGTTGTTTCAAGTATGCAGTTTTTGATATACGAGGTGATGAATAATAACCAGAAAACGAAAACCATCGTGCTCTTATTCAGTTAATCAGTCTCATCGAATTAGTTAAAGACCGACGCGCTACCGAAGAGATATAGCCTGCGCTCAGCCACATAGTACACGTAGTACCGCTGCCACCATAACTGAAACGATAGAAGAAACATCTTTTTCAGTACAACCGTGTTCGAAAGAACCCTCCAACAGTCCCCACTAAGGTCAGCAACTCGGCCCCGCAGAAGGAAAACAACGGGTCTACTACCCCAGTCGATTCCAACGGTCGTCCCATAGCCAAGCCACGCAGCGTCCCAAAGTCTCTTCCCCGTGCGATAAATAGTCCCCCGGCCGAACAAAAGGGCGGTATTCTTCTCCCGTGTTTCGGCGAGTACAAGGCACAGAATGCGTTCAACCAGAAGTCACGCCGCCCCTACGAGCCCCCAACCGCCAGCGAAGACACCGTAAACGTTGTATCACCGATGGTGACTTCTGAGGCAAAGTCGCCAACTCCGTCTACACTGAAAAGCGAGCATGAGAGCAAAAAATCACCCATACTACCAACTACTTCGGGTAAACAAAAGATCACAGACAAAGTTCTCCATGGGGTTCCGATACGACCCGATAAACTGAAACTTCCTGCGACCAGTGGGACACCGGGAACATACCGGTTGTTGACGCTGCCTATTGTAATCGGAAAACCACCGCGAAAACCAGCAATGCTTCCAAACGTCGAACTCGAGAGGTTCAACGTTGTTGCTTCGGGAAACGTCTGCGTCAAAAACGAGGATTAATCGGCACATGATCACGTGGAAGATCTAATGGACACATCGTACGATGAAGGTATTTACGAAGTATATAGCTAGACCAGAGAAATGTCGCCTATGTTGTAACAATGTTCGCATTTGGACAAAATCTGTCAGAACGTTCGGCTGCAGACATTTTGTAGTCTACCATTACAAACGGATAGAGCGAACTGAACCTTCTAAGTATATTTTTTATTTTACCTCATATCCGCAAGTTGGTTTACATACGCGTATATAGAGTATAACATTCTTAGACTTCTTCTTCCTAGACTTCTATAAGCGAACGTACCCTTATACGTGTAATCAGAAACTGTCACAAAGGTCGCTGGCATTAAAACTTAGTTACTGGTCTTCTACATACTTTACATAATGTTACAGGTTTTTACAGTCTCTTATTAACAGCGAAACCCATTACAGTTCAAATCGTTTAACAAGAAATGCAAGAGAGTCACTGTGAACAATTCGTGTTAACCGAATTTCGTCTTAATAATTGTCTTTTGTAAACTCTTTGACAGCTACAGTGTACAATGTTTTTGATGAATTTGATCTTTATTAGTTCACATGAATGCACACACTTAAAATCTTGAAATATACACAAAATTCTGTAATGCAAAAATCGATCAGTTCATGCTTTTAACCCATAGCTGATAAAAGCTGATTTTGTTTAAAAATTTATGAAATAATCAGAATTATAAATTTAAAAACAAACAAATTTCATAAACAGAATAAAATGTAACAAAACTGCTAAATGTTACAACTGAAAATCAAATGTCTATTCTGATCATCACTGTCTTCAAATTCTAAAACCTTCACATCATTAAAAGAGTTTTATATAATATATTTCTCTTTGGACCTGGTTGATGAATAAAATACATCTGACTACAGAAAAGTGGCCGATGAACAAGAACAGGATGTGACTATCTAACTTTTAAATGGTTGGAGATAAATGGACGTCACAAATATCGTCCAAAGCTGCATCCGTAACTCTACAAAAGCCATACGAAACCCACAAAGGGAATGTTTCTACATGTATAATGATAAAACTATAGCACAGAGATAACAATATCATTTCTTTGCAATTATAAAATAAAGCTAATTGACGTTCAGCATATAATACACTACTTCACCTAACCCTAACGTATAAAATTATCAAAACGCCCACAAGCAACCATTACACAAATTCAGAAATATTCACATGATTCAACAACAGAGTAAATTAGAAACACTGCAGATCCAGACAGCTACAATTGATTCAATCATACTTTAAAAATTTGGTGTTCAATTGCAAAAGGTTTCCTAGTTTCACTTCACAACTGATTCGATAGAACCAAGCAATGATTCAGGCAATCTACTTTTTCATGTATAGACTGTCCCGGAACAATCTTCAACTAGGAAATTGAACTCTACTACCCCAAATGTTGTACAAGTCCGAGTCCCACCTTTTTTACAACTTTCAGACAGCCTTGTTTCAGCACCTTTGTCAGTCTTAAAATATGCTACATATACCTTATGTTAAAATAGATAAAGATAGTCTTAAAATATGCTACATATATGTTAAAATAGATAGATACCGTATACAACTTTGTTCAAAAATACACACCGTATCAACTTTGATAAGTTATCATAAGTTATACATACCTTATCAACTTTGATAAGTTATCATAAAGTTATCATCCTCACAAGGTTATCTTCTTTGTTGAAGATGTAGCTGTTATGGAAAATAGATTAGACAATACAAGCACCACTACGGAACATGACCACCTACCAGTGTAACCACTTCGTATGGAACGCACTCACATACTTTAATCATTCACGAGTCTAACGTCAGCACCGCATAAAATTTAAATAAACGTAGTTAGGAAATATATTAGGCGATTCAATCTAAATACAAATATGAGCACAAACATCTTATCAGTGTAAACACTCGATATGGAACACACCCGCAAACCTTAATCAAATCTCAAGTCATTCATCATTAATTGTTCTTCAGCACCACAAAATTTAAATATACACGGCTAGGAAATATATTAGGCGATATCTTCACATCTAAAACGTAGCATAAAAGCATGTAGGATACAAAACATTCAAAAACGTATGCAGCGTATGATTAAACAAAATTTACAGTTCAGCTTGTGTTTGAATCCTTTTGTCACGTTTAGTTAAAAGATTCCAAGCTAGCAGCACCGTTACACTTTGTCGGCATGACGGCCAATGTAGGCTGTGACACTTTTTCAGGGGTTTGGATTGCGGGGTTTGATCGGTCGAAGAGCATCGGAATGCCAGGCACGAATGTTGACCAGCGTTTCGTTGAGCTTTGCACACCACGTCAGTCGCTCCTCTTTTGTATCGGCCGATATCCATTGTCTGCAAAAGCAAAAACAAGCCACGGATGTCAAATATAGGAGATTTTAAATATTAAATATGGCATCTCGTCTGAAACCTTGCATAAGCTCTTTGAAGAAATCACTTAATATAATTCCTAACCATACTTATTTTCAATTTTGTGGTGTTGATGTTAGACTCAAGAATGATTTAAGGCATGTGACTACGTTTCATACCGAGTGTTAACACTGGTAGATGGTCATATTCTGTGGCAGAGAATGAATTATATCTAATAAATTATATTATAGCTGACCAGTAGTCCTTGGTGTAAATTCTATTGTTGGCTTCATAGAACTCTGGCAACTTGAACTCTAGCCAAGTGCCACTTAAGATAACGATTTCAACCGTAACAAGATTGAAGGAATATTGGCACTGAATTAACTTTGTTGGTAGATGTAGTTTTATCAATGTAACCTACTTTGTAGTTGACAACGTGTCGTAGCACTTTGTCACCAGGGTGTCGCGTTCTCCTCTCTGCTGCTTTCGGATGACGGTCACCTCAAATGTGTTTGGTCGCGCACATGCCTCGCGTGACACAAGATCGATCCTGTCAGAGACGCAAGACTTCAAATCGATCACACCCATCGGCTCCTAAAACAACAGCTATGAAATTTATCATGCTGTATAGAGATTCATACAGATTCTCAACAATGGCCTTGAAGTGCCTTGTGCATTAAGACAATGGTGCCATAAAGTCATTAAATTAGATCTTGATTCATGAACTTACATGCACTGCATGATCTAATTCAGTGTCCAATATTGACTTCCTAGGCTTCAAGAGAGCTCCAGACTGGAAATGACCATCTTAGCAGGCAACAACACAAAGCCAATTCCAAACAGTCTTTCCACACTGCCAGTAATCTAAAGCTTATAATATTGTAAATATGATTTTTTTGCATTTCAACAATCCCCAAATCCAATTAACAACAACTGCTACTTACCCTGTTGTCCTTCTCTTCATCAGGGTACTTCCAGTAGGAGAGTCTACCACCTCTAAGTAGAAACCATCTTCTGTGCCATGCTCCGAAGCCACTCACATCCTCGAACATCGTCTAAAATATAATCGGTACAAACACTAAAAACAGCCCTCCTAAACTGAGGAAACACTGCATGTATGGGGCGGGGAGATGGTTGAATGGTAACAATGCTGACACAAACATCAGAAGGATGTATGTTCAATAACCACTAGCCCCATAATGTTGACTCAAGCCTTCAACTGTAAAATGAGCAGTAGGACAGATGGGTGTCTTGCAGGCTGCCATACAGTTAAATTCGACTCCTGTTAAACTTGTTATCATCCGTTACTATGTCATGTAATCTTACAGCGTTTGTTGTCATGTCTACGAATTCTGTTGCATCCATCTTTTCATTTAATAATGTTAGTAAAGTGGAGAGAAGTGCAAACAGTTAGAAACTCACAAGGAATCCTTTCTCCTCGATGTGGCTTTCAATCAGACACTTGAGTTTCAGATGAACAGAGCCCTGGAGAGGACTTGAAAATGGAACCTTTTAAAACAGACCGACAGTACAGTATGATAAAGCTAGGCTTCACTTCTCACTGAGTAAAGCACTTGGTTATACCCAATACAACTAAGAATCTGACCTACCACACAAAATATTTAGCTTGTCTAGCAAAACCCATAGTGCTTGGCTTTACTTGGAGTAACCAACGCTCACAATATGCCTGAAACAGAGCATTTGGCTTACCCACATTAAGACTACTTGAAACACCACATCAACACATTAATTTGCCTATTCGAGAAAAACAAAAGCATTTGGTTTTCTTTGGAGCAACAGAGAACTTGTAATACCCCATTAACACAAAGACTTGTTTCTCAAGGAAGCCCTCCGAGTATTTTGCTTTCTGTGGGGGTAACCTAGAGTGGTTTGGTAACCAATTATTTGTGTGGGCTAGTAACCCATGTATCGTATTTGGCTCACCCTTTCAAGACTGAAGTGAGTCTTGTTAAGTTGCGACATGGTCAGCTGTAGGGAGGCAACATTCGTGAAGTTGGTTGATCGCACGGCGTATGGTCCACCTGGACTCTGAAGCGTTCGAGATGACCTCGGGGTCAGCAGTTTCTTTGGGGTCATTCCTTTCTTCTTTTTTGGAGTTAGGGTGTCGTCCCTTGTAACAGACTAAGAGAAAAAACCACACCTTGCAATAAGATGCAAAGTAACGATAGGCAAGTGAAGTTCATATCTTATCTAATCCAATGACTCTTACCGGATGTATAAGATGCCATGTGAGAATGAGTCAACAGCATTGGGACACTGTAGCTGATTGATCAGAGCGCTAGAACTGAAACACAGGAGTACAGGTTTGGGCCTCCCCTGAGACGGTTACTGTGTAGTGACCTTGAGCAAGTCCTTCACTCACAGTTGCTCAGCACCATTGAATGATGCTTGGTCACTAGATAGTTGCACTTAATAATCAAATAATATTAAAAGCTAGGTGCAATTTCAGGTCAAACTATTTCGGAACAACATCCAAAACACCGATCACTCAAGACAGATTTCTAAATTATTGGTTGCTACTGAAGCTACTTTCTAAGTTTTCAGAAAGCTACTTTACCTCAAAAGCAAGTTACTTTCGCATTTCACTAACAATAAATGTAAATCCTGGTAAAGTAATGCAACTGGGTACTTATGTAAAACATTTGCTATAATCTTAAAAGGTGCTACATATACGTTGTAAAACATATAGCACTTTATGGATCATCTTAAAGTTCTATCTGGTGCAAGATTAAGTAAAATATACGTGTCCAAATTACGTACCATAGCGTAAACTTCCAAGTCGACGATAAATCTCTGATTGATGTTTTGAAGGTTGATGAGGTTTGGAAAGTCGACGCTGCCTCGAGCGGCCGCCTCTTGAGATGAGACCATCTGAGTGAAGACTATGTGCGAACCATGACGAATCATAACAAGGAAATAGTGCGCAGAAGTGTCTGGTAAAAACAAAGATAACCACCAAAGTTGCACTCTCTTGCTGTAGGATGACGTGATGATAATACGATTATTAGAGAAATCACAATTTACAGTACTAACACAAGATGAGAAAAGCAGATTCCTTAGGCTTAGAGGAAATGTACAACTGCTCTGCCATTATTTTTTCTCTTGCTATTTATTTATAACGGGATCACTAATCTGATCTGGGTCCTGAAGATACTGGGTGACGAAAGGCTGATTGTGAACCCTTTAACGACAAGCGTGTACTAAAGTGACTTGGAAACCAATGCAGCTCGTCGTTAAAGAATTAAGAAAACTGAACAGATTCAGTTTCTTCTAATCAGGGCACACAGCTCAATCGTATTCACATGACAGACACTAGCTAAGTAGTTGAGTATATAATCTAATCTTTTAAGCATAATCTAATCTTACAAGTATAATCTAATCCTATATGTATCAGGACACTAACTTAGCACATTTTGGGCACCTCACAGATGGGTTGTAATAACTATCTAGCAGATCTAAACAAGTGCGTTTTAGGAGTTAGCAATTGTTACACAGATTCAGAGGCAACCGTACGTAAATGCTGCGGGAAACTATTCCAAGAGGACGGCATCTTATCTAATCTGTAGTCTTCTGCAGCACCAGAGGGCTCTTCACATGGCAAAATCTAGCAGAGCATGACAAAATAGTTCATATATACTTTCACATGTTCCAAGATTTAAAGAATGAATACAGAGGTGAAACACAAACAATATTATCTAGGGTCATATTTCAAACTTCTACCATGGACTCTTAAGAACTATTGACTGGAGTGCAGAGAGGAGTTACCATAGACGGTTGCAATCTTTGTGGCGAAGTCTGCCTTCAGAGGAAGTCGTATGTCGCTGATCGTCAGACGTCCCTTGGCTCCCTCGGGGTTCAACATCGATGGACGCTCTCGGAGACGCTGCATCTCGACCATGTACGCCTCACGCTTCTTGCCTGGCCACAATTTGAACAAGAAGAACACATTTGAACATGCCCAAGAACATAAATATGAGATTAAGAACGTGAATATTACAAAAATCAACTAGATCAAACACAGAACACATATATAAGAGCATCTGCTAGAACAAAATTTGTAACGTACTGCACGGTCAAACCACAATAAGAATCAGAGGCGCAGATAGTCAGCTGCCAGTAGAATTTGCAGTTAGACAGCCAAGTGCTTGAAAGCCAAGGAGAAATAGTGAGTTCTGAGCCACTTTTTGAAGGAAGAAAATGAATTTAAGCTGAAACAGAGAGTGGCAGTTGGCAGAGTCCTCAAAATCTGGTATGGAAGTAAAAAAACCTCACACAAAGAGAACAAATTTTTGGCTCAGAAGAAGTAAAACAAATGTCCTCACAGGCCATGAGCAAAAGTCGATGGCATTCGACGGCCTCTGCCGACCCAGCGAACGCTGATCCCCCGTGACAACACTGGTTCAACGCATTGCTCGTCTGCTCAATCACGCTCAGCTCCTGCCTCACAAGATCCTGCAACTCCTGGTCATATGCAACAATAAAACACACCAGGTCGTTAGGAAGCATGCATCAAAAACAACATAGCTTTAGGGGCCATCCATTTAGTATGTAGGCAGAAATCAGGTAAAATTGGTCCCTTTTCCCTCTACCTGTGAACACCCTATGCTACACGTAAGCTTGATGCACCCCCAGAATCCTTAGTACCAGAAACTCAATACTACTGCTCTGCTTCCAAAGCTAAGAAGTGCACACGAGCATATGACAGAACATCGATGGCATAGAGCGACTGTAAGTGAAGGACATGCTCAAGGTCCATACACAGTAACAGCCTGACTCGAACCCGTACTCTCCGCGCTACAGGCCGAGCGCTCTAACCAGTCGGCCACCGTGCTACACTCACTCCAGCATTAGTAAGTGAGTGAAGAACACACCTGGATTCGTTGTTTGGCACTTTTTTCCGGAATGTACGGCATCCTGTCTTCATCTCTGTGGCGGCCATCAGTTCCACTGCTCAGCTCGACCGTCAGATCGGGGTACAAACCCCGAGTCCTTTTAGCCCTAAGGGAACAACAATAATAACACAGTAAAACGTGCAATAACATAATGTACCACCAATCATGCTGAAATTGCTATTACGAAAATTTTTAACATGTGCAAAGTCACACAGAAATTCAGATCTGTTTTATTAATACAATACAAGATTGCATCAGAATGAATGGTAACTAATATGGTTCCTTATAAGTAATCCCATAAGTTACCTTTTAACACTTTAACAAAGAGCTGTGCATTGGTTTCCCAGTCATTTTTAGTACACTCTCGTCGTTAAAGTGTTAAGTTACCACTCATAAGTGCTGACATGAATAAGTACATCTTAAGGTACCATAAGCTGAAAATGTTTGCTTTAGCGAAATTAAAACTAAAAGACTGTAAGACAATTTTTATAGGTAACGTTAAAGTATTACATTGCATAAAAGTACATGCTATTACCAAGGCAAGACCATGCAGCCAAATACAGGCAATAGCCATACCAAAGTAACAGGTAACAGCAGTGTTAATAGTGGGATGTAAGTGGTATTAACTCAGGGGAGTTAATGGATACAGCGTGGTAGATATTAATGCGGAGTATGGGTTCGAGCCTCACCGAGGCAGTTACTGTGAAGGGACCTTGAGCAAGTCCTTCACTCATTGATGTTCTGTCAAATGGTTGTGTGTGCACTTCTGAAATTCTGGGTTGTATTGTGTATGATAGGTGGCTTGAATTAAGCAAAACTTGGGTCCCTTCCGGGTCTGCCGTTTGTACCCAAATAACTCACTTCTGTTAAAATTACATCTATCAACTTTTGGGATTAAAACAAGGAGATTGATGAAAAATGAAAGCAGTTACATTTAGTCAATTTATTTGGTTGTTAGTTACTAACGGTGAATTCCTGGACTGGCTGGATGAACCAGTTGTAGCCAGATCTCGTCTCTGCCCGTAAGAAGCGCCATCTCCATTCAAAGGTGCCACCCCGTGACCATGATCTGTCATCACTGTGGCACGCTTTAAGGCCGCTGCATCACGCTGAACGTGTGAGGGACCGGGAGGCTGGCTCTTAGGTCTTGCCATCTACAACGAAACCAACGCACCAGAATCAAAAACTGTACTTGAGAAATTATCTGATTTAATAATCCTACATGTTCTCTCCTTCACAAGAAACTTCCAATAAATAAATAAAACAGGGTTGCCACAAGGTTAATAAAACAAAAATCCATGATTTTCAATTACTTTTTCCATGACTTTTAAGACTTATTTTAAACGTTATCAAAGAAATATTTATCGAAAATTAACAATATGATTAGATATGTCTATTAATGATTTTTCCATGACTTTCCATGACTCAGCTAGCTTCAAATTCCATGACTTACCAGGACTTATTTATATAAACAACTGTTTTACCATGCCTTAAATTTGTCAAAGTCTAATTCCATGACATTCCAAGTTTTCTAGGATCTGTGGCAAACCTGATACAATGTTATTCACTATCTTATAGAAATATCAGAAAATAAAAAAATTCATAGATATTTATATATTTGGATATTTATGCTAATATCTTTTAATGAAAGGCAGCAATAGGCTTCAGAGTAGTTACCTTGAAGGGGTGCTATATAAATTTTTGAATGAATACAATGCTGACCTCTTGTCTGTATTGCTGAAGTGAGATGTATCCTCTTGGCTTATCGTCATTCTCTTGCGCTGCCTCACGCCGGCCGTTTGGATGACGCATCACAACCTAAAATGCATATTCATTTGCAAACATGTAAATCAGAAACAGATGAAGTCATTTAAAATAAACGACAACAAAACAAGAAACTGCAAACAAGTTTTTTATCCATAGACAGAAAGTGTTGAAACCAGTTAAAAAATGAACGACTTGATCGGAAATTAAATATAAATTTATGAATGGATTACATATGAACGAATGAATGCATTAATTAAATGAATGGACAAAGACGTCGGCTGAATCTTCTGCCACAGGCCGTGAGAATCACAAGTGAGTAAATTAATGGATAAACAAACAAGCAAATTCCTGTGCTGCAGAAACAATAATTTCAGATTAGGAATTAATAAATTACAGCATAAATGAATTAAATATATATGAATTAAAGCATTAACGAATAAATTACGCAAACTGTTCTCTCTTATCCCACATCCTCCCATCCACCAACCTGTGTGTTTCCAGATGACGACGGTTCCTGCCGGCGAGGAGCAGGAGCGGGTTGAGCCACTGGAACGGCGCGTTCCTTTTCCTTCTCTTCCTGCTCCAAGGAGTCCATCATTGCATCATCCAGCAGATCACTCACTGCTCCATCCCCTTGCTCATCCTCATCTTCCTCCGAATCAGTTTCGTCTTCATGATGAACACCATTCTCATCCATCTCGCTGTCGTCATCCTCGTGGGCGGCTCCATCATCCGTAGCATAGCTTTCCGCCTCACTGCATAAACATACGTAGAAACCATAACCTTATAAATCATTCATGCATAACTCATCACTTTGCACTGTTCTTTACATGTAAACCTAAACTGGTACTTAGAAATTCAATGTGCTTAGTCACCTTTATTAATATTACTACCATAATTATGGAAAACAGACACAATGTCACACAAGTGTGAACCTGAGGCAAGCAAACTTTGGGGAATGCTTCATAATTAACCGTCATATTTTTCACAGTAGTGGAATGGCCTCCCTCGGGGCTACGCCTGTTGTCTACATTCTGCGGCAATTTGAAAACTAACCTCTTTGTCCAGGCTGCAGTAGGGAGCGCCTCTGAGTACAGTGAGTAGTTACTATTAAGGGGTGCTATATAAATTCTTGAATGAATGAATGACGAACTCTGGTCATAAAGGTCTTCAAAAATGCCACATATAACTACCTGGACTGGCTTGTCGAATCCACAGACTCGCTTTGCTCTGACATCGTAATCTCCTGCACGCTGGTTGCAAACGTCACTGCTGTTGGTCTCGTCACTTTTGCCGCAACTGACGCTGGTTTCCTGAACTCAGCCAACTCATCAAAGCTGTCCATTTCCGACTCCACCGGTTCATCCTCTGTTGATCGGCGCCTTATCCGCTGCTTCTCTTCTGTCCTGGAATGGGACCTGGTCAGCACGTTGCTTGGAACCGATGCTGGAACCACTGGTGTTAACGTCGTAACTGCAGGGGTCGATGCTGGAACCGTGGTGTTAGCGCCGCCAATCTGCTTCCTGATGAGGTTATAAATGCTGCTGCCGCCACCAGCGGTGGTGGTGGAATTTGGCACCTTGGCACATTCCAGCTTCTTCTCATCTGCCACATCATGTGGCTTTCCATTGAAAGACTTGCTTGGAGTGTCTTGCGACTGCTTTGCTGGCATCTTTACCGATTTGGATTTGTCCACGTCGTGCTCAACAATGGCGTCCAGTTGGACGGCAGCGGTTGATCCACTACTGTTTACGTCGAAACCCATCATGCGAAGTTTGCTCTCGAAATCTACATGAGGACAAAGAAAAGCCACTCCATAACAAACCAGCCCCTAGAAATCTGCTAGCAAAAACATTAGATTAGAATGCACACCTTCTAATAACAAACTTCATGACAACAATGGTGGAGCAATGAGGTCAGATAGAGCCATGGATCCCAATGTTTAGTTCATAGAACTCACTATAATAGAATCTCATTATAAGAGCAGTTCTTATATGACACCCCAATCAGTGTTCTAATGAGTTTTCAGTGTACTTTTGATTGCATGCTAAATTATAACACAAATGAGAGGAAATTTAATTTAACAACCACACTACTATGAAGAAATGAACATATTATCAATATCGACTGGATATGTGAAAAGAAACAAACCTTCTCGAATTCTATTTCGTGCCTCTTCCTTCTTTGCACTCTTGGCGCTCTGAGCGGAGGCCGGGCTGTCAGCTGAACGGGATCGCCGTCGATTTGGGGTACATGGGGAGTTGGCCCCTGCTGAGGCATCGGGCAGCAGTGGAGCTGCAGTCGGGGCAATGGCAGAGGAACCAAGCTGTAGAACAAACGATATAGTGAATTGAGTTAGAGCAGATTAAGTCAAAAGTATGGCAAGATTTTTGTACATAGATAATTATCTATGTACAAACATATCACTAATTATAATTAGTGATATTACAAACATAACCTACATGGGATTATTTCATAACAGATTTACGTCTCAGCAGAGGTTTAATCTTTTTCTTATTCATTAACCAACACGAATCTACATATGATCTTACTTATATACAAACATGATGTACATAGGATCTTAATTTTTTTTACAAACATGACATATATACGATCTTACTTATTTACAAACATGACATATATACGATCTTACTTATTTACAAACATGACCTATAGGATTTTATTTATTTACACACGACCTACATAGGATCTTACTTATTTACAAACATGACCTACATAGGTTCTTATTTATTTACAAACACGACCTATATAGGATCTTACTTATTTACAAACACACCCTACATAGGATTTTATTTATTTACACACGACCTACATAGGATCTTACTTATTTACAAACACAACCTACATAGGATCTTACTTATTTACAAACACAACCTACATAGGATCTTACTTATTTACAGACATGATCTATATAGGATCTTACTTATTTACAGACATGATCTATATAGGATCTTACTTATTTACAAACACAACCTACATAAGGATCTTACTTATTTACAAACACAACCTACATAGGATCTTACTTATTTACAAACACACCCTACATAGGATCTTACTTATTTACAAACACACCCTACATAAGGATCTTACTTATTTACAAACACAACCTACATAGGATCTTACTTATTTACAAACACACCCTACATAGGATCTTACTTATTTACAAACACAACCTACATAGGATCTTACTTATTTACAAACACAACCTACATAGGATCTTACTTATTTACAAACACAACCTACATAGGATCTTACTTATTTACAGACATGATCTATATAGGATCTTACTTATTTACAAACACAACCTACATAGGATCTTACTTATTTACAGACATGATCTATATAGGATCTTACTTATTTACAAACACAACCTACATAGGATCTTACTTATTTACAGACATGATCTATATAGGATCTTACTTATTTACAAACACAACCTACATAGGATCTTACTTATTTACAAACACACCCTACATAGGATCTTACTTATTTACAAACACACCCTACATAGGATCTTACTTATTTACAAACACACCCTACATAGGATCTTACTTATTTACAAACACAACCTACATAGGATCTTACTTATTTACAAACACAACCTACATAGGATCTTACTTATTTACAGACATGATCTATATAGGATCTTACTTATTTACAAACACAACCTACATAGGATCTTACTTATTTACAAACACAACCTACATAGGATCTTACTTATTTACAGACATGATCTATATAGGATCTTACTTATTTACAAACACAACCTACATAGGATCTTACTTATTTACAGACATGATCTATATAGGATCTTACTTATTTACAAACACAACCTACATAGGATCTTACTTATTTACAAACACAACCTACATAGGATCTTACTTATTTACAAACACAACCTACATAGGATCTTACTTATTTACAAACACAACCTACATAGGATCTTACTTATTTACAAACACAACCTACATAGGATCTTACTTATTTACAAACACAACCTACATAGGATCTTACTTATTTACAAACACAACCTACATAGGATCTTACTTATTTACAAACACAACCTACATAGGATCTTACTTATTTACAAACACAACCTACATAGGATCTTACTTATTTACAAACACAACCTACATAGGATCTTACTTATTTACAAACACAACCTACATAGGATCTTACTTATTTACAAACACAACCTACATAGGATCTTACTTATTTACAAACACAACCTACATAGGATCTTACTTATTTACAAACACAACCTACATAGGATCTTACTTATTTACAAACACAACCTACATAGGATCTTACTTATTTACAAACACAACCTACATAGGATCTTACTTATTTACAAACACAACCTACATAGGATCTTACTTATTTACAAACACAACCTACATAGGATCTTACTTATTTACAAACACACCCTACATAGGATCTTACTTATTTACAAACACAACCTACATAAGGATCTTACTTATTTACAAACACAACCTACATAGGATCTTACTTATTTACAAACACACCCTACATAGGATCTTACTTATTTACAAACACAACCTACATAGGATCTTACTTATTTACAAACACAACCTACATAGGATCTTACTTATTTACAAACACAACCTACATAGGATCTTACTTATTTACAAACACAACCTACATAAGGATCTTACTTATTTACAAACACACCCTACATAGGATCTTACTTATTTACAAACACAACCTACATAGGATCTTACTTATTTACAAACACACCCTACATAGGATCTTACTTATTTACAAACACAACCTACATAGGATCTTACTTATTTACAAACACAACCTACATAAGGATCTTACTTATTTACAAACACAACCTACATAGGATCTTACTTATTTACAAACACACCCTACATAGGATCTTACTTATTTACAAACACAACCTACATAAGGATCTTACTTATTTACAAACACGACCTATATATGAACTTACTTATTTACAAACACAACCTACATAGGATCTTACTTATTTACAGACACAACCTACATAGGATCTTACTTATTTACAAACACAACCTACATAGGATCTTACTTATTTACAAACACACCCTACATAAGGATCTTACTTATTTACAAACACAACCTACATAAGGATCTTACTTATTTACAAACACAACCTACATAAGGATCTTACTTATTTACAAACACAACCTACATAGGATCTTACTTATTTACAAACACACCCTACATAGGATCTTACTTATTTACAAACACAACCTACATAAGGATCTTACTTATTTACAAACACAACCTACATAGGATCTTACTTATTTACAAACACGACCTATATATGAACTTACTTATTTACAAACACAACCTACATAAGGATCTTACTTATTTACAAACACGACCTATATATGAACTTACTTATTTACAGACATGATCTATATAGGATCTTACTTATTTACAAACACACCCTACATAGGATCTTACTTATTTACAAACACACCCTACATAGGATCTTACTTATTTACAAACACAACCTACATAGGATCTTACTTATTTACAAACACAACCTACATAGGATCTTACTTATTTACAAACACAACCTACATAGGATCTTACTTATTTACAAACACACCCTACATAGGATCTTACTTATTTACAAACACAACCTACATAAGGATCTTACTTATTTACAAACACAACCTACATAGGATCTTACTTATTTACAGACATGATCTATATAGGATCTTACTTATTTACAAACACACCCTACATAAGGATCTTACTTATTTACAAACACAACCTACATAAGGATCTTACTTATTTACAAACACACCCTACATAGGATCTTACTTATTTACAAACACAACCTACATAGGATCTTACTTATTTACAAACACAACCTACATAGGATCTTACTTATTTACAAACACAACCTACATAGGATCTTACTTATTTACAAACACAACCTACATAGGATCTTACTTATTTACAGACATGATCTATATAGGATCTTACTTATTTACAAACACACCCTACATAAGGATCTTACTTATTTACAAACACAACCTACATAAGGATCTTACTTATTTACAAACACACCCTACATAGGATCTTACTTATTTACAAACACAACCTACATAGGATCTTACTTATTTACAAACACAACCTACATAGGATCTTACTTATTTACAAACACAACCTACATAGGATCTTACTTATTTACAAACACAACCTACATAGGATCTTACTTATTTACAAACACACCCTACATAGGATCTTACTTATTTACAAACACAACCTACATAAGGATCTTACTTATTTACAAACACAACCTACATAGGATCTTACTTATTTACAAACACAACCTACATAGGATCTTACTTATTTACAAACACAACCTACATAGGATCTTACTTATTTACAAACACAACCTACATAGGATCTTACTTATTTACAAACACACCCTACATAAGGATCTTACTTATTTACAAACACAACCTACATAGGATCTTACTTATTTACAAACACAACCTACATAGGATCTTACTTATTTACAAACACGACCTATATATGAACTTACTTATTTACAAACACACCCTACATAGGATCTTACTTATTTACAAACACAACCTACATAGGATCTTACTTATTTACAAACACACCCTACATAGGATCTTACTTATTTACAAACACAACCTACATAGGATCTTACTTATTTACAAACACAACCTACATAGGATCTTACTTATTTACAAACACAACCTACATAGGATCTTACTTATTTACAAACACGACCTATATATGAACTTACTTATTTACAGACATGACCTATATAGCATCCTTACCGCAGAGGACTTGAATGAATTTGCTTCTGAATTCGAAACACTGCGATCACTTTCGACCAGAACTCCATTTTTCCACCTGTTCTCCAGCATTGCGAGTTCCGCGGCACGACCCGCTCGCGACTTCTCGACAAGTTCGCTGGTCCTTGCCTCGCAGAACTTCGACAGTCGGTCATGCATACTCTGCGTTGCCGGCTGTACCTTCGCAGGCGGCGTAGTTTTTGTCAGCGGCGAAATCGTCAACGCGCCTTTCGATTTTCTTGAGCTGCTCCTCTTTTGAAGTGATCCTGCTTTGATCGAAGGCGACTTTGCAGGTGATCCTTGGATCGGTTTCGGCGAAGATCCGGTCGGCGTGTTTGATTTAGAATGAGGTGAACGTTTGGGCTCCATGTCTCCATATTTGCGCTCCAGTATTTGGACGCGTGTATTCACAGACGGCTTCTCCTCGTTGGCCGAGACCTTCGTCTGCCAAGCTGCAAGTCGTGCCGAAACTGGTTTACGTGTTGGTTCGTCGGAGATGCTTCCGTTCAGATCGTTGCTTTTAAGGTGCAGAGTTTTCCTAACAGCGTTTGGAACCGAAGCAGCACCAGAAAGTGGAACGGTGCTAGGTGTTGAAACGGCGCAAGGCACTGAAGCGGTCCGGGAAGCTGAAACAGAACTAGAAACGGAAACAGTGCCTTTGTTATCCGACGCACTGCCCTTGCCTTGGCTTCCGATCATGAACGTCAGACTGCTGACGTGTCCCGTCTTCTCATCTTTTCCCAATTCCTTAGTCTTTGATTGTGCAGCCGCAGAAGATGGTATGGTAATCGTAGGCGGCAGAGGTACCAAGATCTCTTCAGCCTGGCGTGACGGTGACATCTGGGCAAACACACGTTCCTCCATGACAACCCTTGTCTCAGCAACCAGTGGCACTGTCAGAGGCTCAACTGGTTGTTCCTCAGCTGCTTCAAACTTCCCTCTACTTGAATTTTCACTCAAACTGCTAACAACGGAAATGTCAGTCGCTAGCACGCTATGTGCAGCTTTACTTTCTTTTGGAACGTTCGCAAATGCTTCTGGAGCACTCTTCGTCATTTCTCCAACGCTCGTTTTTGTCTCGGAAACATTTCTGCTGGGTACTGGAACATTTGTACTCGGTTCTGGAACATTCTTATTCACTTCTGGAACATTCGTACTTCCTTCCGCTTGGGGATACCGATACTTATCGGCTTTTGATGGTTTCTTTTCCTCTTTTCTAAAATGATCCATTTGCACAAAAGTTGGAGTAAAACTGGAGCATGAAAATAGGTTAATAATATTCAGACACATATAGCAGCATATCGCATATTTAAGATTTTACTCGTTAATATAAATACCATTTGCAAATGTTATAAAATATGTAAACATAGTGTAAAAAATATAAGCCATGCAAATATTTTATTTATAAAACAATGAAATTAACAGAAAAAGCAAACCAATACATAAAAAAAGCCAAATGAATGTTTTCATTAAAATCACAATATAAGCAAAAATCAAGGCCTGTCTGAATTTAATACACTAAAGATAATAAATACTCTAAACCAACCTAAAGTCATGGTGACTCAGGTCGTCCTCCCAGGTATTGTATCTCTCCGCCAAAGCTGCAAATCGACCCCTCTGTTTGCCACTGTCGGAGAAAGCTGGCTTTGACTCGGACTCCGTTGAAAAGTACGACTTCTGTGTCGAAGGCACCTCGATAATCATGTTTTCTAATTTCAGAATGAAACAGCTCAAAGCTTTAAAACTTTCAATGTGCTTTACAAGTCTAAATGTTTCTGGAAAGCAATACAATTTGTCTGCTGGAGCATCATAATATTACAAAACTATACTACTGTGTAGTAGTGCCAGTCCCAAGCTTGAGTAAAGGAGGAGGGCAACACTAGTCATCCTTGTTATGATAGTGTCATTAAAAAGTAACAAACAACTCACATTTACAAACCCTTTTTTAATAGCCGCTACAACTGTCGGCTGCCTAAATAGTAAACGTGCTATATCCTTAACAGTGCACTTAGTAAGTGGGTGGCCTATAAGCAGGATAAACAGTCCTTTCTGGGTTTCTCACCACTTTGCATCTTGCTATAAAAATAATAATACGATTTGTATATTGCCCTAACACAGCCAAAGCCAACGGAATGGCCTTGTACATGAGTTCAAAAAGTCAATGACAGTCATATGATTATTTAAAAAGATAGGTCTTGAGCTGTGATTTAAATGTCTCCATTGATGGAGCTTTGTTGACATGGTCGTGAAGATTATTCTGTGCAGTGGGTCCTGCAACAGAGAAGGAACAGTCACCAAAATCGAGAGTGCATCTATTTGGAACCAAGGATGAAGAAACACTTTCTTCTTTACATTACATTACATTCCAGAAACAGACTGTATGTATGTAACACAACACGAATATTAGTCACAACATTTATCCAGCATTATAGAAAAGCCAATCAAAGATGCAAGTTGCAGCTCACCTGTGTCAAAGTTTGTCTTGATGGAGGAATCATTTTTCACTGCAGTAGAGATCTTGGTTTCATTGGACGCAATCATCTGTGAGTTCATCTGATTGTCAAGGTCCTGAAGACACGGTCTTTTGTTTGGCGAATCTAAGAGTTCAATGAAAAAGTAACAAATGGCCATCTAACAATGCAATTACAACAAAGCAACTAAAACAGTGCAACAACAAGAACAAGAACAACGCAATTACAACAGAGGCTCGGATAGTCAGCTGCCAGGTGAAGATGCAGTGCTTGAAAAGCCAAGGAGAAATAGTGAGTTTTGAGTCACTTTGTGAAGAAGTGAATTTGAGCTACAAAACAATTACAATTATAAATAAATACTATTATGCATTTATTAAGCACCACAATCAAATGACCAAGAATCATCAATGGCGCTGAGCAATCGTAAGTGAAGAACGTGATCAACGTCCCTGCACAGTAACCATGTCAGAGGAGGAGGCTTGAACACTTACGCTTTGCATTGCAAGGTGAGTGCTCTAACCAATCAGCTGCCACTTCCCAATCCCAGATTAGATTAGAGTCAAAACAGTCCAGAATCACTATTCGATCCTCACAAAGAATCAAATCTCCAAAACAGGCAATAGGGCTGTCAACGGGGCCCGGGTTACCGGGCCCCCGTTCGAACGATTGAGCCCGGGCCGGTAAATCAATTTTCAAAACCCGCGGAAAAGGCATAATGCCTTAAACATCATTCCAATTGTTTAATTACGGTCTAACGGCTTAATAGCTGGCAGATGGTTGTTGCTTGTACAGCCAAGCCGTGTGTGGTGTGGCAGTCTACGACCCAAGATTGCTTGTGTGGGGGCAATTGTATTTCAAGAGGAGCGCCACGTTGTAACATCCTAACACTGTCAGGCAAACTGTTTCTTCTGTTATATGACATTAAGAATTGAACAATAAAAAAGCTTAAATACTAACCATCCTTAGGGGTGGCCGTCAGACTGCTTCCTCCCTTGGACTCTTCATCATCAGGATCTACTCCGCGCTTGCGTATCGGAGTATCCGCCATCTTCTTCTTGTTCAATGCCTCTCTTCTCTGTCGAGCACGCTCTGCCATCCCCTGGAGATGTGCAAAAGTAATCAAAAGCAATGTCTACTGAATCCTAACTCACAATAATTGTAACAGAACACTAATCACAAATGATGTACTGAAGTTATTTCAAGAGCTGGATCTCAGTTGAAAATCGGTCCCAACTAATCACCATAGGGTAGAAATAATTTTTTAAGTCCGTCTGTAATAAATGATGGGTCTCATTTCTATGTGGCAATGTATAGGCCTACTGCATGTTCAAATGTTTATTTTTTATTATATTTATTCGGGAAGGACTTAGAAAATCAATTTCGGGGATCCGGCCGAAATTCGTTTCGAGGATTCGGATTTCGGGAATTCGGGCCGCACCCGTTCTGCTTCTACCTTTAAGAAATCGTTGGCACACACCTCTCACACCTCAGAATTACTGACCTTTCGCGTAAAATAAGTTCAACAACTAAATGCACAATATTTATTTAGTGTTCACTTACAAACGCTACTATTTTATGCGTTCTTGGTCACAGGTGCAGCGCTATATAACTTGGTATATCTATTGCATGCCACCCACTAGTATATCACATATTGGCGATGCTGCGTTCACTAGTAGCATCATGTAAGCAGTTAAATAATCCCCTAAACACAAACCTGCGTAAAATCGTCCATTTTAATTTTCCGGATTCAAATACGCCGCAATAAACTATTATTAGTTAATGTGTCTATAAAAACAAACTTCGCCACTTCCCTCAAAACAAAACTTTCAAAATTCAAATGGCGCTCTCGAGATCTCTCGTCCTTTCTCGCGAGATTTACTTGAATGATTGACAGGTGGCGCCCTCTGCTACGATGAAGCTTATTCGCACTGAACGAGGTAAGAGGTAATCGTAATCGTAATTAAACTCCAAATTCCAGAGCCGTATATACGGCTCTGCAAATTCCTAAAGCACTACTGTAGTGCTAAACGCAGGGCACCAGCTTATTCACGAGCGCTGCTGTTTGGGCACCGGAACAGTGCGTAACATTAATCTCGGTTGAAGAAACATTGATTTGATTATAGCGCCGGAGCGGCCGGAACTCATCTTCCTGACGCGGGTTTTGTGTGGCGACGAGAGCTATCTTAAGCTCGCATTTACCTATGAACTGCCCAAAAAAGATTACCACAATTTCATCTCTAGGGTTCTATATCGGACCTGGGACTATTATTAATCCCAGATCGGACCATTAAGATTTAACTCTCAATCTGACTATAGGCATAAATTTATAGTTTTAATTTCATTACTTTCATTATCCCATGTAAACAAGTTGCGGAATATCAACTTAGTATTTTAATAAACGAAATCTACTACTATTTACATTTTAGGACTTCTATTCTCACATGTAGGGCCTCTCACTACTGATCCAGTGATCCGAAACTAATCTCACCAGGTGATGTGTTGCTGTGATGGGTATTGTTATTTAGCGCCAAAATATTTTCAAATATTTACTTAATCTATCGTAAAGACTGCGATCTTAATAAATAATAACTTCACTTTTTGCGCAAAATTAAATTAAATGTAATTAAATTCTAATTAATTAATTAGGGCATAATTATCGTGTTTTAGTTTCTAGACCTGGTTCACCCATCCCCTCGATTGCTCATCGAGGCTGTCAATCAAAGCGAAGAAGGCGTGGCATATAGTTATTAGGTCGATTTCTGATCTCCAACATCATTACGAATTTACGCTGGAGTGTTTACGACTTTGCTTTTGCTTTTGGACAAGTTAAACCTTAGGTCTTCAGATCCAAATCCTGCCTCTGAGCCGGTCTAATAAGTTTATTTCGGACTAATTAATTAAACAGGTGGTTTTCTTTTTAGTTGTCACACAGGTAAGACAGAACACAGGTAAAACGTGCGAAGGTTAAATCGGTAATGACGACTTTGAAGTAATTATATTAGCGCCATTTACGCTATGTCGTAATTAAAAGCTGTTTTGTTGTATTATTACTGTGACATTATGTCGATTTGTCGGCCAAATTTAATATGGCTGAAAGGTGGTTATAATGCACCGTCACTTGTTGAGTTTTCGGTTTTCCTTTTGAATGTTTGCTTGACCTCTTGTTTGTCAGCCTCCTGTGCTGTTTCGTTTTCAGTAATCTTAGCCCTCGGTGTTTTGATTGAAATTTAGCGAGAACCCATTAGGCTGATTTTGTGGAATGTGGGTCATTTGGTTGATGCCTTGTGCATTAGACATTTCCCCTAGTTGATAATTAATTAATATTTTAATTGTGAATGCCATAATTTTCAAAAAAAGGGCTTGGTAAGATTTCTGACAGGTTGTGATTGTATGAAGCTCGCTTGATCTGCATGCACCTTGGTACTAAAATACAATATATACAATACAACTGTATTTGATATTGCCCTCCTTCGAAAGTGGAGAAGTGCACGCGACTACATGATATTGAAAGCTGATGGTACAGAGCGTGAAGGACTCGCTCTTGAAACGTCCCTACACAGTAACTGCCTTGGATGAGACTTGAACCAGTACTCTCTGTGTTACAGGCCGAGCGCTCTAACCAGTCGGCAACTGTGCCACTAATCGTGCCTTGCCTCTATGTTGGCCAATCCTTTAGTTGAGCCTTAGTTGCATAACCTTTTAGTCTTACTTTCAATTGCTAAAATTTCTTTTCACTGACAGCATCTCCTATTATTCATAAACTCTGTCCACTAGTTTTGCAAGTAGTTTTGTTGTAGTAAATTAATTCTTGCGGCATTTAGAAAATCTCTCAAGCACTGTTGCAATGGTAAATATTGAAAAAATACTGCATGTAAAGTCAAGTTCTAGTAAACCAACTTTTATATCTTGTGTTTAACAGAAATTCTTGTACCTGTTGTTTTATCTCTTAATTATCAGTGAATTAATATATTGTGTTTTACAGACATTCTTACAGTACTTGTTTTATCTCTTAACATTGCCAAAAGGAGATTAATGATCAGTAAATTAATTGTCATTTTAGAATGATAAAAGCATAAAATGGCAACGGATATGACTGATAACTATACAGACGAATTGGACTTGGGTACAGCTGAAGTCATTGCTACAACTACTACTTCGACTTTGGCAGAAACGATACTTGGCGACAATGGAAATGTTGCACCGCAGATACATGATAACGCTACAGCTTCGCAAAATTTCAACGCAACTAACTTCACATCAACGACTTTGACGAGACTATTGAACAATAATGTTACAGCAAAGATATTTGAAGGAAGTCTTCCAAGCACTTTGCATTCAGAAAATGTAACGTTTCCTCGTGAAACAACGTCATCACTAGTTCCATCGAGCTCGTCTTCCACATTTCTTCCGGTTATTCCAGCCGAAACTTCAACCTTGGTCGAGGATGTGCAAACTTTGTCGCCTGATTTTTTCAATACGACTATATCAAGCATTGAAACAACGTCGGGATATTTGAGTGAGCGAGATTCTGATGTTTCGTATTAGCTTACTCTCTTGTACCTGTATTGTGGGGCATTTTTATGGTTTCTCATATTTTGTCAGGGTACTGCAAGGTAATTCAGCGTTACTTAGAAAAACAGACCTCAGAAGAATGGTCCTCTTTGAGTTGATGGATCTTTCATCAGCATTAACCCGATGTGGTTTTATTACGCGTATGTTATTTAATTGATTTTATTGCTGATCTTTCTTTTTACTGTAACCTTACTCTCATATATTCATAGATGTCTGTTTTATTGTATTTTATGATATTTTTGACATTTGTGATTTAATACTCTATGTGATGTTCCCGCAGTGCGTTTGCAGGCGGTTCAATAAAGCACGTACTTACTTACTTAGCAGATCAGACGCGTTACAAGCAAACAAACATTTCTTGTAGGTTACTGAGCTTCCAGTTTCATGCTGCTCGGAAAGTAGAAGAATTTTAGGCAGGTAATGTTAGTTTATTAGATGCAGAAAGGAACCTGACAAACACTTCTGAACGCATTTGTGCAGGGGCATAGCCAGAAAAAATTATGGAGGGTTTTCAGCTTTCATGGGGTTTTTCATTGGAAATGGTTGTATTTTGTGCATTTTTAGTTTTTAGTAGCAGTAATGCATTTTTTTCGTGGGTTTGACCCTGTAAAACCACCCCCTAAATACACCCACGCATTTGTGTATCCCTAGCCTACTGAGATATAAATAGTAATCTGACCATACACTGTCGGTGAGATGATGAGACGGCGAGGGAGAGGATTGGCCACCCGCCCTCATAGGCCGAGGCTAAGAAAATGAATTTACTAACACTTTCATAATTCATACCCATGGCTGCCTCAGTGATAACTTAAGGGACTGTTCTTCTCTTGAAGTGTGGACTACATCGACTATGAGAACCGATGCATCAGTGTAAAGGTGCTATATAAATGAAGTCATTGCAAGACTTTGACTAACACTAAGAGGTACCCCGGACATGACAAACGTCCGTGAACAGTTGAGGTCATTTACTCGTACCCATCGCCGCCAAATGACTGGCTTCAGGAACTGATTATGGTGCTGATGATATGGAGCTTACTGACGTTGCTTCTGAACATGTGTTATTTTTTTTGCAGTTGATGTTGACGTCCAGCCTGCGTCAACCGTTGGCATCGCAGTTGGCGTTGCAATCGGAGTAATCATTTTACTGGCGCTGATCGTTGCAGTTATAATTTTCTTTGTTAGAAGACGAAGAATCACACGAAAAAAGTGAGACACCGTGCATGTTGCTTCTGGTTTCTCACATGCAATGCACACTCGGCTTATATCATTATGATATATAAAGAATTGTCTAAACACTCATAAGCAGAGATGGGCATAATTAGTTAAATTGCTAATCGTTTAGATTTAGAATTAGCTACTGAAATTTGCTCATCGATTAGAATTACAATTAGCAAAATCTTGGTGCTTATCGATTAGAATTAGAATTTGCTGTTTGTCTTATTGATTAGCTACTCAATCAGTTAAATTGCTAATCAATTAGAATTCGAATTAGCTACTGAAATTTTAAATTGCTAATCAATTAGAATTTGAATTAATAGATTAGAATTAGAATTAGCAAAAATCTTGTAGCTAATAGATTAGGATTAGCTGTTTGTTTAATTGATTAGCTAATCGATTAGAATCTAATCCATTAGTTACCCACCTCTGCTATTAAGTACTAATTTTGCTGCATTTTATATATGTAAAATAAAAATTTGGCTATATTTAAGTTATCAGTTTTCAGCAATAGACACCGATGGATGAAGAAAATTGTTGAACTCTGTTAGGCAGCCATGGGTTGTATCATACTGATATTATTAATAGCAACTTTTTTTCTCATCCTCAGCATATGAGGGCCACAGTCAGTCAGTCCTCTCTTTTCTGCTTCTGATCCTGCCACTAACAGCTGTGCAATTTTTTACTTTCAGAGAGAACGAGACGGTAATGGAAAACCCGAGATACACGCTGTCAAGAGATTCGACTCTTCCAAGGAACTTTGACCTTACCATGCACACCGGACCAATGGTTTGACCTCGATCGCTTATGATCCATAAGGCTTTAATGTCTTTGATCTATGATGGCTTTGATCTCTGTGTGATCGCTTCGACTTCGTTCTGCGACTAATTTTGCCTGTACTTATCTGTCAGACTCTGATCTGAAGGTTTTTTCTTTTGAATTACAGACTGAATGGTCTGACCATTTACAGGCCACCTGTGCTTGTACGCAGAGGCCGAGAAAATGAAGATGCTAACATGGCTGTAGTTTTGTGTTTGCTTAAAATTGACTGTTCTGATGTTGATGGGTGATGACAATGACGACTAATGTAATTCTAATTGTAATGTAAATTTAATGACTTATATAGCTAATCTAATCTTATCTAATGACTTCTGTAGTACTGTTAGCATAATGCGCAAGGCATTAACCAATGGTTGCTTCAAGTGGAGTTGTAGTCAAGGATTATGATGATGATTATGATTATTTTGATGATGATTATGAAGGTGATTATGTTGATAATGTTTACTGGGGTATGATTGTTATGATGATGCTGATTATGATGCTGATGATTTTGATCATGATGATTGATTTATGTTGGTAATGGTGATTATGATGATGATGTTTTTAATTATTATGATTATGATGCTGATGATGGTTATGATCATGATGATTATGATGGCTTACAGATGAGGAATCAGTTAAATAACAATTCAGAAGAGAACCTTACGCGAACAAACGGAAAGCGTAAGAAGGACGCGCCACAACCTCCAATCTACCGGCCGCTTGGTGGTAAGGATGCTGGAAGTAAACGAAAAGCCCCGCCACCTCCGAGAATCGGGGGAGTGGACTACGAAGACTTGTATGAAAAGGTAAGTCTTCCCTTATTGCAGGACAGTTCTGGGCTGATGCTTTTTGTGGCTTGTGGCTGATGAGGAACAACAGGAAATATTTGTTAAAATGGACCTATTGTGATACTAGCATGCTGCTGATTTTCGTCATTGCAACGATGTTATTGTTGTGTCGTAACTGCTGTTTTATGCTCCATTACAAAAGGCAATTCTGTACCTCTGTGTGTGGACGTTCTGATAGCACATTCTAAGATCCTCGAGGAACTAAATTAAATAATGTTATTAATGTTAAAAGTTCAGCTGCGTGAGTGAGAGATCCTCAACCAGCAAGAAAAGTCTCCATTTGCGACATGCTGTCTCTGATGCACATAAAACCTGCCCAAGGGTTTCTCACCCATGACTGACTGACAATGCAATTTATTGTCGAAGCACGCTACCCCTTCCTAAGGACATGATGGTAGTGTTAATGATTTGTGGTGATTTTGCTATTGTTCTGGTGATAGAAGTGTTAATTTGTTGTGGTTTGTTGTTGTGGTGTTAGTAGTGTTAATGATTTGTGGTGATTTTGCTATTGTTCTGGTGATAGAAGTGTTAATTTGTTGTGGTTTGTTGTTGTGGTGTTAGTAGTGTTAATGATTTGTGGTGATTTTGCTATTGTTCTGGTGATAGAAGTGTTAATTTGTTGTGGTTTGTTGTTGTGGTGTTAGTAGTGTTAATGATTTGTGGTGATTTTGCTATTGTTCTGGTGATAGAAGTGTTTGTTGTTGTGGTGTTAGTAGTGTTAATGATTTGTGGTGATTTTGCTATTGTTCTGGTGATAGAAGTGTTAATTTGTTGTGGTTTGTTGTTGTGGTGTTAGTAGTGTTAATGATTTGTGGTGATTTTGCTATTGTTCTGGTGATAGAAGTGTTAATTTGTTGTGGTTTGTTGTTGTGGTGTTAGTAGTGTTAATGATTTGTGGTGGTTTTACTATTGTTGATGTATTGCAGGCTGTCTGTTCTGTTAGTAGTTAAGATTTATGTCTTCTGTCATTTGTGTTGTTGTGAATTGTTTCAATTGCATAACTGTACACTGTAACCGGTTGCGGTTTGTCAACCGGATTGTTTCAATAAAGAATATTATTATTAATTAGTGTTAATGTGTGGCGATAGTGATGCTAATGATTTGTGGTGGTTTATTGTTGTTTTCGTGGTGATGTGACTTTGGTGTGGTGTTAATTACAAGAACAGTGACGCTTCTATACACGTTTTTGGTCTTTTCTGCATCCAGGACAGTGCGGCTGGCAGTACCGAGAACCTTGAACTTACGAGCTTCTTAACGGCCGACAACCACAACGCTGACCCAGTCGCTACCGACCCCAAAACCTCCCACGCACAGCCTCTGTTCGAGAGCTTCAAGCCTGACAAGAAGTCACCCAAACGAAGCTCGAAGGTTGATTCTGTCGAGCGACCCGCTGATGAGGACTCGATCAAGCAGGATGACGAGGGCAAAGATGATGACGAGCAGATGAAGACAGCGCTACTAGGAAAGATCAAAGCAGAGAGTAATCTGTCGTTAGATTCGTACGACAAGGCAAAGAATCCTTTCTTTGGAGAATAAATGGAAACTTTTCTATTTTTATCAGTTTTTTTATCATTTTTACTGCAAGGTGAAATATTTCCCAGTGGTTAAATTATCTGATGAATAATCTGGTTAGCGATGAATTAGGTAATTTGATAATGGAATGTCGAGAAGGCTCGAATATAATTTCGTGTGATAAGTTGAGATTTGTTAGTCGAAGTTAATCGAAAAATTAAATGATTTAATTTTCTAATAAAAATAATAAAAGTAATTCTTATTACCTGTAATTGAGCTTTACTGTATAAATTGACATTTACTTTTAAGTTATTTACATGCTTGAAAGTAGTGTAGATGTGATTTGGCTTGTAGCAAACCATAGCCTTTTGACAGGACCTTAACTGTATGATATTTAGATAGATACATATGTACAATGAGAGGTTAGCGAAGAGAGATATCACATAAATGTGGAGGTACTTCAGTACATAATGTGGCCTGAACCAAACACTTCTGTAGGATTGTTAAAGTCTTCTAATAGTGTATTATTACAAGATTTACAGGTGAATGTGTACTCGTAAAGTAATGTATTCTAACGGTAAACACTGCTGTGGCATGAACACTTGTAATAGTTTGTATTTCTGGGATATACATAGCATAATGTAATACACACCATGTGCTGAATCATTGGAAGCTGTAACAATCTATGCGCTTGTAGGTACAATTTTTTTGTACTTTTTGAAGCACGAGTAGAAGTTTGATGGAAAAATGAACGTAGAAATATTCTGAATTTAGAGATTAATTACTAACGAGTTTCAAATGATCTTTTAATTAAATTAAATTTGTTATTTTAATTTTTAACTTAGCATGCATTTCATTTTAGAAATTCAGGATTTATGCATACATAGATTTATTATGCTATAGCCAGTATCTTTTATTTTTTTTAATAAAATTTTAATTGTCGTATTTTTTTAAAACCTTGCTATGCTTTGAATATCATTTGATAGTAGAAATACTTGTGTACTGAAATAATAATCTTGATGCAAAATAAGACAATACCTGTGAGTGTGAAGATTATGTGACAGTGGAATTTTTTTTTCAGGTGAATCAGTTTTACTTGCAGTAAAAATACCAGTTGGACGTTTGTGATAATAAATGTTGTAATAAATTGAATGTTGATAACTGGAATTTAAGAAATAATCTATTTATAATATATTTAACATCTACCTAATAACAGATCCAGTGGTGTAGTGGGGGGGGGGGAACGCTGTTCCCCCACTTTTTTCCAACACTATGCAAAATTCTTGCAAGATTGCACTTTTTGCTACAGTTCCACTACAGGCGTTCCCCCACTTCATCAGGCGTTCCCCCACTTCATTTTTTAGGACTACACCACTGAACAGATCATAATAAAAGTATTAATTTCAGCAGAGAAAGACAGTATATTGGTGCACATATCATTGTTGCTCATCAACGATAAATTATACGTGGCATAATAATAAATATATTATACTGATGCATATATTATAGAAGATTGATTATACAGTATGGAGAAATAACATTACACGTCCAGGTGTATTTCTTCATATACGTCGAAATGTTTTCATTTCATCACTTTAATTAATATTGTTTCATGATCTACTTGCGTAAGTTTAATGATTAATTTGATTGTTATTATTCTCTGCTTTTCTTGCTTTTTTATCATCGACAAAGTGTTACAGACTGTTTTCAGTGCCTGATAATTTTCTGCTTGGTGCTAGGAGTGTGACGAGGGACTTGTAAAAATGTCTGCTGAAACCAGTGGCGTCTAACCCACCCCACCTGAAATTGGAGAACAAACCCCCAACTATGGTCGACTAATATATAAGAGACTCGGAAGTCAATCAGAACTGTAAATAAACCCCAACTTCTGGCAACCCTGGCAGATCGTTCTCCCACACCCCAGCCCACACATTGGTAGACGCCTCTGACTGAAACCAGTTTCATCAGACATGCTAATACTACAGATATCAGCTTCAACATGTAGTATGTTAATGTCATTGTTGTAAATATAATACAGTACGTTACCGTCATTGTACCCAATAGTCGCCATATAATTTGTCTTGGTAATTGTAATCATAGATTTATATAGCTCCTCTGCATGACAGACTCGTCTGAGACACGCTGCGGACCTGCTGATCCAAAACCATGACCGAACTAAATGGTTTTCATGCACTTACGGTAATAGAGAGAATGGAAGACCAAGGAGCTTGTGTTGTTGGTTGATTGGCAACCTTTGCAAGAAAGTTGGACCAACCATTGCAAAATATCTATGCTGTACCATGGAGATGTTCGAGCTTGTGGCACATTCAGGAAGCCCTGTGCACCAGAATGAAGGAATCTATGACCAAGAATGGACCACACACACACACACACATATGAGCACATACGTACACTAATGATGTATTGCTCCGACTTTCAGGCTGCCTGTTTTAAGATCTTTGATGCTGTTAGAATCCCAAGAACTATGTATGTCTGTGATTGTGTCTGTCTGTGTCTCTATTTTGTGAATTTCTTGCATTCAGCTGAGATGGATATTTGCTGTCATTTCTAAGTAAGTAAGTAAGTAAGAATATCCTTTAATAAACCAATTGCTAACCGCATTTTGGTGTACACACATCATAGTAGTCGCAATAAATCTACATTAGCCAGTCTATCTTATTCAAGTCCTATAAATCATTCTAGTGATGTAGGTTCTTCGCATCAGGCTATCAGCGGGAGGAATGACACGATCATGAACCCTAGGGCGGAGAGAATAAACGGAAGTTTTAACAGGAGGAAGCAAGGCATGTAGCACATGACCTTTGTGTGAGGGTTGCATAACATTTACTTTACAGAATTTATGTGATTTTGTTGATTAGAGAGAAGCTTTACCGTTAAGATACAATACGAGCTCACGCTGTCTACCTTCGTCTTGAACCAGTCTTCCATTTATGTATATGTACGGTTTCAAATGATTTTAGCTCACTGTACATTCTGTGTTTAAGTCACATCTGTTTACATCAGTTGCTTTGCTTTTGCTTTGAGATGTGCTTAAAGACGCTATGTTTATGCTTTGATACCCATGGTGATACAAAGAATTCACCATTCTGTAGATAGTGTAGTCGATTGGCGAGTGGCCGACTAGTAAGATGTCTGTCTTGCATGTTGTTGTCTAGGGTTTCAGTCCTGCTGTGTCTTATGGAAATTGGACACCTGTTGTTGTATGTGATCTTTATTTGAAGAGGTGAATGACAACGGTTGGCCACTTTCAGGACCAGTGTTTAAAGTGGTGTGGGAACGGTGTTCCCACTGCTCTCGAAATTTTTGCCTTCCGTTCCCACTGCTCACCATGCAATGGAACCATGATAACACATGCTTTCCAATGAAACTCTTCTTTGGAGTTCCCACTGCTCACCCAAACCACTTTAACCACTGGTCAGGACGTTTAATTAAACTATTAAAATATAATCTAATGACGTCCAAGAGTTAAATCACAAGTCATAATAGATATTGCATACAAACCATCATTGGTCTTGCGAGGGAATAGATAATATATTGGGGTATTAAATAGTACATGTAATAATATTCCTCACTGATCTTGCTTGGCATCTGTGTGCAAGATATACATACGCTTAGATTTTATAATGTCAAGGCTTTTGCATGAAAGTTTTAATTGTCAATTTATAAGTTCTACATTGATTTGATTTGAAGCTGTTTTTCAACATTTCAGTTACGTGTCGTTTTGTGCTAGGCTGGTTATTACTGTTGCGTTGTAAGTGACCATTGTGTCCTGCAAAAGCTAATGCTGTGACATGGAAAGGTGTTGTTTTTGCCAGTTTTTATAGCGCTTGAGTTCGAGCTGTCTATGATCATGATGTGACTGACTTGCTCATTTTATGATGTGAAGAAAACTCTTATGTTGAACTTTTATGCTTCTAGTGTAATAATTATTCTACGGCTTCACATTCCATAATGGGTCCAATATCACACCTTGGATATATTTTAGTATAGGAGATTTATGTTATTTTCGAGGGAAGGTTGTTAGTATTCAAGAGGATTTGTTTTTATTTAGAATGGATAAATTCCGGGCTTCGAAATGGACGTACTTTTTATTAAGGGTTTGAGACAGGGGTGGACTGGGCCGCCGGGACACCGGGAAGATTCCCGGTGGGCCGCCAGGACCGGTGATATAATAATTTAATCAATTTAGTACAGATGATACAGGTTTTTTTACAAAAAATTGCGGCATCGGTTAACCGGTTTTTAGTTTCGGTTAACCGGTTTGTAAATTAACTGAAAAAGAGCAATGCATACTTACTTACCTACAGTGCTCCGTACAGCCAGCGGCCGCCATGTTAGATAAGAATTTACATCTTCCATTCTACTTCCGGCGTCTTCCACTGAGTTTGTTTTGATAAAATTTCTTTTAAATTTGTTAGTTAGTAATAAGTAATATTAATTAAATAAGATATGTTACGGTTATGAGTGATATAAATCCGAAACGTAAATGTAAAGGTGGTGCGGAGAAAGTAAGAGATAAGAAACTAAAGATTCTTGGTAAAGATGGAGCTAAATGCCGAAATCTAGTCGATTTATTTAAAGCCACTCCAATTCAAACTGAAGACACCAGCTCTCAACAAACACCTTCTGCAAGTAAACAACCCGACAAATTTTGCAAAAAATGTCCTGTTTGCTGCTTTTCTGTACTACATAAATACAGTTTCTATGGGCAAGCATACAAGCATCTCTTTAGTGCATATAAACTTTTATTGACTCTGTCGTCTACCCAAGTAGCATCTTTCTCTAAATTGAAATACATTAAGAATCGCTTGCGAAGCTCATTGTCATCTACACACCTTGAAGCTTTTATGCTTATGTCAACAGAAACCGATGTTTTAAGTGAACTGAATTGACACAATTATAGATCATGTAGCCGAAATGGCACCCGGCTTAAAGAAGTTGCTAATACTATAAACAGCAATAATACCATCACAGTGAGTCCGAATAAATTGATTTATAACTTGAGTTGACGCATTCTTAATATTTTATATATAATTATAAATTATATATGCGATATCGTTTTTTGTTATTGCATAATGTAATTTGTAAAGTGACCCATGACTTTGGAGGTCACTGGCCCTCGGGTATGCATGAAAAAATGCACAAAGAAAATAAAAGTCATGAAGTTAGGGCCGCTTTTTGTTTTTTTCCCGGGCCGCTTGAACTCCCCAGTCCACCCCTGGTTTGAGAGACGGTTTTGCTCATGTGTAGATTTTGTGTATATAATAGTTGAGATTTTTTACATTTCAGTTTTGAGGATGATTATGCTTCACATTCAGAAAGAGTGCTATTGTTGATGTCTGCTCAGTTTGGCTTGGCTTTCATTTAATGTTGCATAAAGTATAAACTTGGCTTTTGACATCTGCAAAGTTCAATAAACTGTAGTATTTCCTATTCTTTCTGTTGTATATAGCCAGGGGTGGACTGGGGAGTTCAAGCGGCCCGGGAAAAAAACAAAAAGCGGCCCTAACTTCATGACTTTTATTTTCTTTGTGCATTTTTTCATGCATACCCGAGGGCCAGTGACCTCCAAAGTCATGGGTCACTTTACAAATTACATTATGCAATAACAAAAAACGATAAATCGCATATATAATTTATAATTATATATAAAATATTAAGAATGCGTCAACTCAAGTTATAAATCAATTTATTCGGACTCACTGTGATGGTATTATTGCTGTTTATAGTATTAGCAACTTCTTTAAGCCGGGTGCCATTTCGGCTACATGATCTATAATTGTGTCATTATTCAGTTCACTTAAAACATCGGTTTCTGTTGACATAAGCATAAAAGCTTCAAGGTGTGTAGATGACAATGAGCTTCGCAAGCGATTCTTAATGTATTTCAATTTAGAGAAAGATCTCTCACAAGCTACTTGGGTAGACGACAGAGTCAATAAAAGTTTATATGCACTAAAGAGATGCTTGTATGCTTGCCCATAGAAACTGTATTTATGTAGTACAGAAAAGCAGCAAACAGGACATTTTTTGCAAAATTTGTCGGGTTGTTTACTTGCAGAAGGTGTTTGTTGAGAGCTGGTGTCTTCAGTTTGAATTGGAGTGGCTTTAAATAAATCGACTAGATTTCGGCATTTAGCTCCATCTTTACCAAGAATCTTTAGTTTCTTATCTCTTACTTTCTCCGCACCACCTTTACATTTACGTTTCGGATTTATATCACTCATAACCGTAACATATCTTATTTAATTAATATTACTTATTACTAACTAACAAATTTAAAAGAAATTTTATCAAAACAAACTCAGTGGAAGACGCCGGAAGTAGAATGGAAGATGTAAATTCTTATCTAACATGGCGGCCGCTGGCTGTACGGAGCACTGTAGGTAAGTAAGTATGCATTGCTCTTTTTCAGTTAATTTACAAACCGGTTAACCGAAACTAAAAACCGGTTAACCGATGCCGCAATTTTTTGTAAAAAAACCTGTATCATCTGTACTAAATTGATTAAATTATTATATCACCGGTCCTGGCGGCCCACCGGGAATCTTCCCGGTGTCCCGGCGGCCCAGTCCACCCCTGTATATAGCTAACAATGTTGTAACAATGAAGATTGCAATGGTTTCTTACATTACTACTGAAATTGTTTATCAGCTTTGTACTGAACTAGCTATTCAGCATACACCTGGATAGTTATAGGTAGGTATAGTAACAACTAACAAGTCTGTCTGTCTGTCTGTCTGTCTGTCTGTCTGTCTGTCTGTCTGTCTGTCTGTCTGTCTGTCTGTCTGTCTGTCTGTCTGTCTGTCTAGTATTCTTATCCAGCCACCGTGGAATGAATTAGTGTGTGACAAATACTGGCTGTCTTGTATTGGTAAGTAAGTAAGTAAGTAAGTAGTTTATTCACCACAAAATAAAGCAAATGACAATACATAAATTTTACAAACCGAGTGGTGGGCTACCGGTGAAGTCACATAGGACTCATCTCGCCGGTCACCCTATTGGGGGCCGACCACCAATGACGTCATGCTATTTAGGCACAAAATTGACCCCAAGATTATAAACAGTATACTGCCTGCCCAACCGTTCTTTTGAAACCGTATTAGGCTCTATATTACTGTTCGCTTTTTCTCTCAGTTGAACGTTTAACCCTGCTCAACAACTTGTTCCTGTTTTTGATGGAGTTCGGTGTTTGATAGATAGTAATGAACTGGTTTTCTGAATTCTTCAAAAACCGAAATCTTTCTCCTGAGCCCAATCCAACAACTCAGGAAATTTGATTGACTCTTGTCTGTTCAGATGGCTGCTTAGGGGGTGGGGTTACGGGTTGAAACCCCACAAAATTACAGAAATTTCTATATGCAATTATAGCAAAATACAAAAAAATTACTTTTTTGACCATTTCCAGTGGAAACCCGTATCCCCCCGAAAACTTAAAACCCCTTCCAAATTTTTTCTCGCTATGTCCCTGCTGCTTGCTGTTAATCATATTAAATGCGCATGCATTTAATACACAGACTCTGACATTCCAGCCGTTGAGCTTTCTAGGCCACTGAACACCGACTGAGTGGAACAGACAGATAGAAGCAGACAGGCAAATATAGACAGAGAGAGGGACATATAGAGAGATTCAGAGTGAGAGGGAGACAGACGGACAGACAGTCGCAAGGACGGTCAGACAGACGGGCAGAGAGTACTGAGGGAAGACAGAGACCTGTGCTATGCTTAACCGTGGCAGCAATGCACTAGCGTGCGTAGAGCAGGTAGGGGGATCGTGCCTGCCACACAGACATGCGCTGGCGCCAGAGAAAAGCTATAACGTGTAGGAGCGCTATATAAATGGTAGCCTTTGAGGGAGAGAGAGATCGGGATCCAGCGCGTTCTGTCCCGTTTGTCAACCAGGACACGGGGTCCGAGCAGGTATCATCTTCCGCATAAACAACGTAAAACATCAACGTGTCTCTCTCTCTCTCTCTCTCTCTCTCTCTCTCTCTCTCTCTCTCTCTCTCTCTCTCTCTCTCTCTCTCTCTCTCTCTCTCTCTCTCTCTCTCTCTCTCTCTCTCTCTCTCTCTACTCTCTCTCTGTCTCTCTCTCTCTCTCTCTGTCTCTCTCTGTCTCTCTCTCTCTCTGTCTCTCTCTCTCTCTGTCTCTCTCTCTGTCTCTCTCTCTGTCTCTCTCTCTGTGTCTCTGTGTCTCTGTGTCTGTGTCTGTGTCTGTGTCTGTGTCTGTCTGTCTGTCTGTCTGTCTGTCTGTCTGTCTGTCTGTCTGTCTGTCTGTCTGTCTGTCTGTCTGTCTGTATCTCTCTGTCTCTCTCTCTCTCTCTCTCTCTCTCTCTCTCTCTCTCTCTCTCTCTCTCTCTCTCTCTCTCTCTCTCTCTCTCTCTCTCTCTCTCTCTCTCTCTCTCTCTCTCTCTCTCTCTCTCTCTCTCTCTCTCTCTCTCTCTCTCTCTCTCTCTCAGCTGTCGATCGGCAACCCCGAATAATCTGGCGATCAGCAACACTACCTACATAAGATTAGAAGGAAAGATTAGAAAGAAAATAAAACAAAGGTAGACAACGCTCGACAAACAACAAAACTACGACAAAGGACAAAATCTCCGACTGGCAATAAAGGGAGCAATGGACTGAAATGACCGAGTACAATGGAGGTCATTGATTCGTACCCATCGCCGC